>CM068368.1:281284100-281841097 GCA_034769895.1 Magicicada septendecula | reverse complement strand
GATTGTTAATAGTTGTTGAGGTTGATGTTGTTCATTATAGGGTCCGAGCCATGCCGCATTCTCCGGTTTTCTGTGTTATTTTTGTTGAGAGAGAAAGTTGTGTAGTAGGTACTGTAGAAAAGTAAACCCCCTCTAGTTATGGTGTATTTGAATGAGTAAATGATGGGATTAATGTTCGTGTGCCCTTGGTGCGGTCCTCTCTGTCCGGCTGAGCGGGCCGTCCGCCTTGTGTAGGAAGTGGCCAGCCATATGGCAAGGTTGGAGATGCCTTGTAGGTGCATGTGGCTGGTCGGTCCAGAGATGGACGAGAAGTTGTACGGTCGCTCACATATCAAGGTGTGAGATGCCTTGTTGAGTCGTAGGACGAATATGTGAGTGGGACCGGTGGGAGTAGGCGATGGTCACCGGAGAGGGTGACGTGTTGGGGCGGTCCCGTGGGGTGGCATAGCGGAGAGGGTCGCATGGGGATGGCGGTTCTCCTGGAGCAAGTGCCATCGGGCCAACTCACCCACGTTGTCCACCGGAGTTTTCAGATGGGAGTACACTGCAGGGTACTTTCCCGATTTTTTTTTGGGCAACCGGTTGCCCTTTCGGGGTGGGGTGTGCCGGTTCGATGCCGGCGGTTACAAAATTCTAGAAAAGTTTCTAATTGTAATATACGTGAGCGAGGCAGCGGGGCGAACTTTGTTCGACGGTGTGAGGGGAGCGGCAGTGTGTGCGGTTGCGCGCGCAACTCGGCTATGTGCAATGAATATTGTGTGCCGCGGTTACCAGTCGACGCTTGGCCTCGCTCAGAGAATCGTCCCGTCTCCGCTCTTCGTATTGTTCTACGCAGTTTGTATCTCTCTACATGATGGGCTAAAGAATAAACGACTCCCGGTAAGAATTAATTATTTTTCATTATTTGTTTGGATATTTAAATACAAGATATATGCTATCGTGTGAAGTACGTATTTATGTGTGTGCGACCCGACAAAGTTATGTAAGAGAAAACTCATTCTTTACTGTTGTACGTAACGCCCTGTATATAGTCCATGCTTTATTATTTTCTGTAATAGTGCGAGTAGTTTTCAAGAGTCATTGTCATGGTAAAAGTGCTTTATATTAAAAAAATTTATGACTAAAAACTTGTGCGCTGTCAGGTCGTGAACGGTGTCTGTGCATGTGTAAACGGCCACTGAGTTTGTTAATTAACTTCACAAATAGAGAATGAGGTGTGAGAGTTTTATGTATGAAACTTAATTGAAGGTAAAACATTCTCAATGCTGTGAGTGACTTGCTGTTAAATTTTTTTGGTCAAATAATGATTACTGCTCTCCACGTGGCCGGTTTAACCTGCAAATTTTTGTCGAAGCATGTTGACTGAGTACAGTTCACTTTATATTAAGCCACAATTTAATAAGTTCTGTTCATGATGCAAATTTACTTATTCCATGGCCGATTTTTAGACTCTTTAAGCTGGTTGTAAAAACTTTTATTAATGAATATTGTGCTTTGTTGAGAGTTAGCTGGCGGCCCGTTAAGAGGTTAATTACCTTAACTCGGGTGTACATTTTTATAGACTGTTCTCTAATTTACTTGAATTCATAGAGTTCTCGCACTAAGCCGGGTTCCTGGCTTGCTGATGGCAGAACATCCGCCTAAGCTGTGAACCATGTCAAGATCGCATACGAAGAGGGAGATGGAGACTGAATTTCTATGTTGCACTCGCCAGCACTTCTGAGGTGATATTTATGCTTTATTTCATTTTTTGGGGCCGGGCCGGCAGTGTGCCTGTTTACTGAAAATAGCCTAGAAGCCATGGGACCACGTGTCCAGACTGTTTGCCGGGAAGTTTAGCTGTGATCATGACTCTGAACACTATAACTTAAATTTCATAAACTTTTTTATGTAACTCAGTTACATAACACTAAATGCAATGGCTGTAAGTGCGTGCTGCACTGCGGGAGCGCGCCAGAGAGATTTAATCTTGTACCATTTTGCTGTTGCTTCTCATTTTCTTTACTCCTTACCAAAATTTAATTATTGCTTGGTAGATCTGTTCCGGCTGGAACAGCTATGTATAAAATTTAATTTAACTATGGGTTTCACATTTAAGGGCTGGGGTCTTTTCTGGGATTACAATATGGGACTTAGTTTTTCTGTCACGCTGGTGCAACTTCAGACAGGTTGAATGCCTGTCTACTTTTGTCAACTACATGTGGGGGCGCTCCCACAGATGCCAGAGCACAACCACCTTATTGTATTCTTTTTCTTTTAATTATTTTATATACTCATTTGAGGCTAATAGAAATAATTCCTAATGTAATGGAAATATTTTAACTGATTTTTGCCCCTTGCACAAGGGCTAAACTGATTGTTTTCTTAACTGGCAAACGCATATGGGTTGACTTCACACTTATAGCTTTTGATGTTTAATTTTTGACTATAAAACATGTATTCATTTTTTCTTTTTTGAGTAAATTATGATTGTCAAAATCTTCTGAAATAGTACTGCCTCAAGCAATTAAGTTCTGTTTATTAAAGTACATAAAGATTTAATTCCCTTTTGGAATTTTTTTTTTGAAGTCAAATAACTGTCTAGAATTTTATAAACACTGTCTGAAAGTAGGTGACGTAGTTTTGTCAGTTTCAATTAATTATGTGAAAGGAACTTAAGGTTCACACGCTCATCATGGGTCATTGATCAATGGAATGCTAGATAAAGGGGTGGTCTGGTTATTTATGCCTCATGAATTATTATCATTCTTCCTGGGGTTGTGGCTTATGTCATTCTACTGTACGGGTTGCCTATTGGCGTATATTTTATCACTTCTGAGTTATAAGATTGTAGTTACTCTACCCGTTGGGTGGGTGCATTCCAGGGGTGTGCGTGTTATAAATTAATGTAACTGTGAGTTGGTGTACCTTGTGTTCTGTGTGTGTTGTTATGTGTCTAGCTAGCCACGAGATGGGAGAAGATTTTATAATATATATATGGGTGTTCATTGATTTATATACATATATTTGTTGTGCTTAATATTATACATATTTGTTATACTGAAGATTTGAAGATTTATAAACACTTGTGATCGTTTATATTTGCACACATTTGTTATGACTAAGATTTTACACACTTGTTATGTTTTACCATATTCATACTTGTGATTGGGCACATATGTTATTCTGGTTTAATAATGTTAAAGCAGGGCATGAAGGAAAATAAATTGTTATCGTTCTGTTACGGCTGAGTTTTATTGCAAGTCCCGTCATACTGGACCCAGCATAATTTTTGCTTCTCTAGGCTTCGGCCTAGTCCTAATTAACTTGTAACCTCTCTTTCAAAACCAACAGGCGAGGAGATAGAAATTTAAAAGGAAATAAAATAAATACTAAAAGCATAGAGAGGTTACAAATGGTAGCAGAGCGTGGTTAATTCTAGGCTTGAACCCTTGGGTCCTGGTGTGTGACGGGGCTTGCAGACTCGGCAATATAATGCGATTGTTGTAACATAGTTGATATAGGCCCGTGTAGGCTAGTTATAAGTTGTTTAATTTGTGAGTCGGGTCGCACCACTGAGGCGGTTAATGGTGTTTAAAAATTTGATAGCTTGTACGGCCGGGGAGTCGCAAGCGTGGCCTGGAATTTGGAATGTTCATTAGGGTCGGTGTTTAGCGTGGTATATTGACGGGATGCGGTATGGCCCGATCGGGAATCGGTACCGGAACTGACTTGTGTCCGGTTGATGTCGAATTATTTTACATTCCCGAATTAGGACTTGTAGTTGATTGTTAGTGGGTTGTTGTGATTTATGTGTTGGTACGGCGTGTGTGTCGAGTTGCTGTTTGCTGTTATGTGTGTTGTATTCTTGCTTGTCTCTTGTCTCCCTCCGTCGTGGAGTGCATGGTTCAGAATAGGCCAGGTTTCCGCAGCACTAGAGAACCCGGAGGTCTACTCAAAGGAAGGACAGTACTTGAGTTTTTCCGATTTTTGTTAATATGTTTTTATAGGTTATGTTTGTGTTAGGTGTTTAGTGGGGATTTGTTTTAGGATTGTTTGTTTGAATTGTGCAATTCTGGCGGGGATATGCTACGAGAAATTGCCCCACCCTCTTTCAGAAGTTCTCCAGAAATTTCCGGTGGTGGATGGATTTGATGAGGATCAGCTGTTGATTTTCTTGGACCTGGACCTGCAGGTGGCAGATTTCCCAGGGGTGTCCGATGGGGAGGTCTTGTTTCTTATATACCCGTATTGCCGGAGTACGTTGGCTAATTTGGTCACCAAGGCTCTGCGTCGGGGTGACAGTGTGGATGCTTTCCATGGGGAGGTGTTGAACTTCTTCCTACCCATTCGACGACGTTTCAAGCTTGAGTTGGAAAGAGTCTATCGCCCACAGGCCTACGGGGAGGCGTTAGGAGACTTTGTACGCGATATACGGAAAGCTGCCCGGGTGTTAAGATTGGGGTTGTCAGAGACGGAAGTTATACAAGCGATTCTGGAAGGACTGACTCCCCAGGAGAGATCTCGTTTGGCATTCGCGGACCGTCCACGTTGTTTTGCAGACCTTGAGCGACTATGTGTGCTTTCAGGAACGGTCAAGGAGGTTGACGAGTCCCGGGGAAAAGAGGCCACCGATGTCCAATACTCCAGCAGTTCATCAGGAAGAGCCAAAAGGGACAAACATGGTGGTTGGAGGAGAACCCAAGAGACGCTTAGAAAGCCAGAATATTCCGGAAGTGATGGAGGCTACAAGGGGGTGGCAAGTGTGAAGACGGTAACAACAGCTACAGCACAGAAAACAAGGAAATATGAAATTAACAGGGGAAAAAGAAATTATGTTAGGTAACGGACAGCGGCAAGCAGGGAGCCTGTACCAAGGCGTTATCCCTATTCGGAGAAAAAGGAAACTTTAAAGGTTCCAGAGGAATTACAAGTGCCCAAGAGAGTAGTAGATGAAGAAAAGGAAGCAGAAGTAGAAGAGCGGAACTGCTTCGTGGGATCAATACAAGACGACAAGGACACGTCAGTTAAGACGGAGTTGCAGGACTCGAAGAGGACGTCATGGTTGAATCCAGCGGCCGCAGAATTTGTTCCGGTATTTACATCTCGGTTCATGAGGGATCCAGATCCGGTAATATCGTCATTGTCTACGCAGGGATATGAGAAGTCACTTGAGAGTGTCGCTTTACCATCGCCAGTAGAAATTAATTCAGTCATTGCACATGAACCTGGACAGCTGGATTCCAGGTTGGAAGATGTTGAGGACGTTGTGGTTGCTGAAAGTGGTCAAGGAGTGGAATCGACAGAAGAGTCTGAAGAGCGGGCTGCAGATGCTGCGCAGGTGAGTATAGTTGTAGGTGTTAGGGAGACTGTAGAGTCGGAAGTTGCAGATGGACACAGGGATGTCCGGGCTGCGAGTGTTTCTGAGGTTGTGCATGGGCAAGGGGATGTTCATGCCGCAAGTGTAGTAGAAGTTGATGAGGTAGAAGTTGAGGAGAAATTTGGTGGCAGCGTTGTAGAGTTTGTGAGTGAGAGTGATGTAGTGTGTGAAGATGTGCAGACGCCTTCTGTAAGTAGTGTTGAGGATTCCGAGGAACGGGAGGAAGTTTCAGGAGACCGGGTGAGCAACTAGAGGAGGATGAGGATGTGCAGTGTTCAGATGGTGGTAGTGGAAGTGATGGCGATGACGTTGGTGATGAACGTGTTGTTGAAAACGAGATCGGAGAAGAGGTGAGTGAAGAAGTTTGTGAAGCGGCTGGCGATGCGTGTGATGAAGAAGATGGATCAGAGGAGCAACGGGAAGATGCTGAGGAGGTGAAGTGTCAGGAAGTTGATTTGGATTATGTGGACGAAGAAGGGGAAGTTGTAGAAAAGGAAGGAATTGTAGCAGAGGAGTTAGACGATGAGCATAATCCAAAGCGGAGTGAGAGTAGTGAGGTAAGTTGCCTTGATTCTGATTCAGAGGAAACCAGCCAGCACAGCTCAACACGAGATAATTTCTTAGAGAGTGGTGTCCGAAAGGAGCGAATACCTAAAGTGCGTCAGAGAAAGGTAAGAAGCAGAGGTTAACGGGTAACGGGTAAATGTTCCCCACACTCCCAGTGGTGTTCATCTATTTCAGGGTTGCGCCCCTGCCCACGCGAGCCTTGGTTTCCTCCATTCATCCTTATTTTCGGAGGGAACCAGGTCCTTACCCTCAGTCCCAGCTATTGACCTTTAATGATCCTTGCCCCGTTTCATCTTCCCGATTTTCCTACCCCTACCCTTAGTAAAAAAAAAAAAAAAAAAAAAAAAACCAATGATAAGGAAGTGAGTATATTGTGGTCCTCGAGATGGTCGTGGTCTTTGAGATCGTCAGTTTCCCCTGTTTAAAGGTTAGATGGAGTGATGGTGTGCTGTTGCTGATTGTTAATAGTTGTTGAGGTTGATGTTGTTCATTATAGGGTCCGAGCCATGCCGCATTCTCCGGTTTTCCTGGTGTTATTTTTGGTTGAGAGAGAAAGTTGTGTAGTAGGTACTGTAGAAAAGTAAACCCCCTCTAGTTATGGTGTATTTGAATGAGTAAATGATGGGATTAATGTTCGTGTGCCCTTGGTGCGGTCCTCTCTGTCCGGCTGAGCGGGGCCGTCCGCCCTTGTGTAGGGAAGTGGGCCAGCCATATGGCAAGGTTGGAGATGCCTTGTAGGTGCATGTGGCTGGTCGGTCCAGAGATGGACGAGAAGTTGTACGGTCGCTCACATATCAAGGTGTGAGATGCCTTGTTGAGTCGTAGGACGAATATGTGAGTGGGACCGGTGGGAGTAGGCGATGGTCACCGGAGAGGGTGACGTGTTGGGGCGGTCCCGTGGGGTGGCATAGCGGAGAGGGTCGCATGGGGATGGCGGTTCTCCTGGGAGCAAGTGCCATCGGGCCAACTCACCCACGTTGTCCACCGGAGTTTTCAGATGGGAGTACACTGCAGGGTACTTTCCCGATTTTTTTTTGGGGCAACCGGGTTGCCCTTTCGGGGTGGGGGTGTGCCGGTTCGATGCCGGCGGTTACAAAATTCTAGAAAAGTTTCTAATTGTAATATACGTGAGCGAGGCAGCGGGGCGAACTTTGTTCGACGGTGTGAGGGGAGCGGCAGTGTGTGCGGTTGCGCGCGCAACTCGGCTATGTGCAATGAATATTGTGTGCCGCGGTTACCAGTCGACGCTTGGCCTCGCTCAGAGAATCGTCCCGTCTCCGCTCTTCGTATTGTTCTACGCAGTTTGTATCTCTCTACATGATGGGCTAAAGAATAAACGACTCCCGGTAAGAATTTAATTATTTTTCATTATTTGTTTGGATATTTAAATACAAGATATATGCTATCGTGTGAAGTACGTATTTATGTGTGTGCGACCCGACAAAGTTATGTAAGAGAAACTCATTCTTTACTGTTGTACGTAACGCCCTGTATATAGTCCATGCTTTATTATTTTCTGTAATAGTGCGAGTAGTTTTTCAAGAGTCATTGTCATGGTAAAAGTGCTTTATATTAAAAAAATTTATGACTAAAAACTTGGTGCGCTGTCAGGTCGTGAACGGTGTCTGTGCATGTTGTAAACGGCCACTGAGTTTGTTAATTAACTTCACAAATAGAGAATGAGGTGTGAGAGTTTTATGTATGAAACTTAATTGAAGGTAAAACATTCTCAATGCTGTGAGTGACTTGCTGTTAAATTTTTTTGGTCAAATAATGATTACTGCTCTCCACGTGGCCGGTTTAACCTGCAAATTTTTGTCGAAGCATGTTGACTGAGTACAGTTCACTTTATATTAAGCCACAATTTAATAAGTTCTGTTCATGATGCAAATTTACTTATTCCATGGCCGATTTTTAGACTCTTTAAGCTGGTTGTAAAAACTTTTATTAATGAATATTGTGCTTTGTTGAGAGTTAGCTGGCGGCCCGTTAAGAGGTTAATTACCTTAACTCGGGTGTACATTTTTATAGACTGTTCTCTAATTTACTTGAATTCATAGAGTTCTCGCACTAAGCCGGGTTCCTGGCTTGCTGATGGCAGAACATCCGCCTAAGCTGTGAACCATGTCAAGATCGCATACGAAGAGGGAGATGGAGACTGAATTTCTATGTTGCACTCGCCAGCACTTCTGAGGTGATATTTATGCTTTATTTCATTTTTTGGGGCCGGGCCGGCAGTGTGCCTGTTTACTGAAAATAGCCTAGAAGCCATGGGACCACGTGTCCAGACTGTTTGCCGGGAAGTTTAGCTGTGATCATGACTCTGAACACTATAACTTAAATTTCATAAACTTTTTTATGTAACTCAGTTACATAACACTAAATGCAATGGCTGTAAGTGCGTGCTGCACTGCGGGAGCGCGCCAGAGAGATTTAATCTTGTACCATTTTGCTGTTGCTTCTCATTTTCTTTACTCCTTACCAAAATTTAATTATTGCTTGGTAGATCTGTTCCGGCTGGAACAGCTATGTATAAAATTTAATTTAACTATGGGTTTCACATTTAAGGGCTGGGGTCTTTTCTGGGATTACAATATGGGACTTAGTTTTTCTGTCACGCTGGTGCAACTTCAGACAGGTTGAATGCCTGTCTACTTTTGTCAACTACATGTGGGGGCGCTCCCACAGATGCCAGAGCACAACCACCTTATTGTATTCTTTTTCTTTTAATTATTTTATATACTCATTTGAGGCTAATAGAAATAATTCCTAATGTAATGGAAATATTTTAACTGATTTTTGCCCCTTGCACAAGGGCTAAACTGATTGTTTTCTTAACTGGCAAACGCATATGGGTTGACTTCACACTTATAGCTTTTGATGTTTAATTTTTGACTATAAAACATGTATTCATTTTTTCTTTTTTGAGTAAATTATGATTGTCAAAATCTTCTGAAATAGTACTGCCTCAAGCAATTAAGTTCTGTTTATTAAAGTACATAAAGATTTAATTCCCTTTTGGAATTTTTTTTTTGAAGTCAAATAACTGTCTAGAATTTTATAAACACTGTCTGAAAGTAGGTGACGTAGTTTTGTCAGTTTCAATTAATTATGTGAAAGGAACTTAAGGTTCACACGCTCATCATGGGTCATTGATCAATGGAATGCTAGATAAAGGGGTGGTCTGGTTATTTATGCCTCATGAATTATTATCATTCTTCCTGGGGTTGTGGCTTATGTCATTCTACTGTACGGGTTGCCTATTGGCGTATATTTTATCACTTCTGAGTTATAAGATTGTAGTTACTCTACCCGTTGGGTGGGTGCATTCCAGGGGTGTGCGTGTTATAAATTAATGTAACTGTGAGTTGGTGTACCTTGTGTTCTGTGTGTGTTGTTATGTGTCTAGCTAGCCACGAGATGGGAGAAGATTTTATAATATATATATGGGTGTTCATTGATTTATATACATATATTTGTTGTGCTTAATATTATACATATTTGTTATACTGAAGATTTGAAGATTTATAAACACTTGTGATCGTTTATATTTGCACACATTTGTTATGACTAAGATTTTACACACTTGTTATGTTTTACCATATTCATACTTGTGATTGGGCACATATGTTATTCTGGTTTAATAATGTTAAAGCAGGGCATGAAGGAAAATAAATTGTTATCGTTCTGTTACGGCTGAGTTTTATTGCAAGTCCCGTCATACTGGACCCAGCATAATTTTTGCTTCTCTAGGCTTCGGCCTAGTCCTAATTAACTTGTAACCTCTCTTTCAAAACCAACAGGCGAGGAGATAGAAATTTAAAAGGAAATAAAATAAATACTAAAAGCATAGAGAGGTTACAAATGGTAGCAGAGCGTGGTTAATTCTAGGCTTGAACCCTTGGGTCCTGGTGTGTGACGGGGCTTGCAGACTCGGCAATATAATGCGATTGTTGTAACATAGTTGATATAGGCCCGTGTAGGCTAGTTATAAGTTGTTTAATTTGTGAGTCGGGTCGCACCACTGAGGCGGTTAATGGTGTTTAAAAATTTGATAGCTTGTACGGCCGGGGAGTCGCAAGCGTGGCCTGGAATTTGGAATGTTCATTAGGGTCGGTGTTTAGCGTGGTATATTGACGGGATGCGGTATGGCCCGATCGGGAATCGGTACCGGAACTGACTTGTGTCCGGTTGATGTCGAATTATTTTACATTCCCGAATTAGGACTTGTAGTTGATTGTTAGTGGGTTGTTGTGATTTATGTGTTGGTACGGCGTGTGTGTCGAGTTGCTGTTTGCTGTTATGTGTGTTGTATTCTTGCTTGTCTCTTGTCTCCCTCCGTCGTGGAGTGCATGGTTCAGAATAGGCCAGGTTTCCGCAGCACTAGAGAACCCGGAGGTCTACTCAAAGGAAGGACAGTACTTGAGTTTTTCCGATTTTTGTTAATATGTTTTTATAGGTTATGTTTGTGTTAGGTGTTTAGTGGGGATTTGTTTTAGGATTGTTTGTTTGAATTGTGCAATTCTGGCGGGGATATGCTACGAGAAATTGCCCCACCCTCTTTCAGAAGTTCTCCAGAAATTTCCGGTGGTGGATGGATTTGATGAGGATCAGCTGTTGATTTTCTTGGACCTGGACCTGCAGGTGGCAGATTTCCCAGGGGTGTCCGATGGGGAGGTCTTGTTTCTTATATACCCGTATTGCCGGAGTACGTTGGCTAATTTGGTCACCAAGGCTCTGCGTCGGGGTGACAGTGTGGATGCTTTCCATGGGGAGGTGTTGAACTTCTTCCTACCCATTCGACGACGTTTCAAGCTTGAGTTGGAAAGAGTCTATCGCCCACAGGCCTACGGGGAGGCGTTAGGAGACTTTGTACGCGATATACGGAAAGCTGCCCGGGTGTTAAGATTGGGGTTGTCAGAGACGGAAGTTATACAAGCGATTCTGGAAGGACTGACTCCCCAGGAGAGATCTCGTTTGGCATTCGCGGACCGTCCACGTTGTTTTGCAGACCTTGAGCGACTATGTGTGCTTTCAGGAACGGTCAAGGAGGTTGACGAGTCCCGGGGAAAAGAGGCCACCGATGTCCAATACTCCAGCAGTTCATCAGGAAGAGCCAAAAGGGACAAACATGGTGGTTGGAGGAGAACCCAAGAGACGCTTAGAAAGCCAGAATATTCCGGAAGTGATGGAGGCTACAAGGGGGTGGCAAGTGTGAAGACGGTAACAACAGCTACAGCACAGAAAACAAGGAAATATGAAATTAACAGGGGAAAAAGAAATTATGTTAGGTAACGGACAGCGGCAAGCAGGGAGCCTGTACCAAGGCGTTATCCCTATTCGGAGAAAAAGGAAACTTTAAAGGTTCCAGAGGAATTACAAGTGCCCAAGAGAGTAGTAGATGAAGAAAAGGAAGCAGAAGTAGAAGAGCGGAACTGCTTCGTGGGATCAATACAAGACGACAAGGACACGTCAGTTAAGACGGAGTTGCAGGACTCGAAGAGGACGTCATGGTTGAATCCAGCGGCCGCAGAATTTGTTCCGGTATTTACATCTCGGTTCATGAGGGATCCAGATCCGGTAATATCGTCATTGTCTACGCAGGGATATGAGAAGTCACTTGAGAGTGTCGCTTTACCATCGCCAGTAGAAATTAATTCAGTCATTGCACATGAACCTGGACAGCTGGATTCCAGGTTGGAAGATGTTGAGGACGTTGTGGTTGCTGAAAGTGGTCAAGGAGTGGAATCGACAGAAGAGTCTGAAGAGCGGGCTGCAGATGCTGCGCAGGTGAGTATAGTTGTAGGTGTTAGGGAGACTGTAGAGTCGGAAGTTGCAGATGGACACAGGGATGTCCGGGCTGCGAGTGTTTCTGAGGTTGTGCATGGGCAAGGGGATGTTCATGCCGCAAGTGTAGTAGAAGTTGATGAGGTAGAAGTTGAGGAGAAATTTGGTGGCAGCGTTGTAGAGTTTGTGAGTGAGAGTGATGTAGTGTGTGAAGATGTGCAGACGCCTTCTGTAAGTAGTGTTGAGGATTCCGAGGAACGGGAGGAAGTTTCAGGAGACCGGGTGAGCAACTAGAGGAGGATGAGGATGTGCAGTGTTCAGATGGTGGTAGTGGAAGTGATGGCGATGACGTTGGTGATGAACGTGTTGTTGAAAACGAGATCGGAGAAGAGGTGAGTGAAGAAGTTTGTGAAGCGGCTGGCGATGCGTGTGATGAAGAAGATGGATCAGAGGAGCAACGGGAAGATGCTGAGGAGGTGAAGTGTCAGGAAGTTGATTTGGATTATGTGGACGAAGAAGGGGAAGTTGTAGAAAAGGAAGGAATTGTAGCAGAGGAGTTAGACGATGAGCATAATCCAAAGCGGAGTGAGAGTAGTGAGGTAAGTTGCCTTGATTCTGATTCAGAGGAAACCAGCCAGCACAGCTCAACACGAGATAATTTCTTAGAGAGTGGTGTCCGAAAGGAGCGAATACCTAAAGTGCGTCAGAGAAAGGTAAGAAGCAGAGGTTAACGGGTAACGGGTAAATGTTCCCCACACTCCCAGTGGTGTTCATCTATTTCAGGGTTGCGCCCCTGCCCACGCGAGCCTTGGTTTCCTCCATTCATCCTTATTTTCGGAGGGAACCAGGTCCTTACCCTCAGTCCCAGCTATTGACCTTTAATGATCCTTGCCCCGTTTCATCTTCCCGATTTTCCTACCCCTACCCTTAGTAAAAAAAAAAAAAAAAAAAAAAAAACCAATGATAAGGAAGTGAGTATATTGTGGTCCTCGAGATGGTCGTGGTCTTTGAGATCGTCAGTTTCCCCTGTTTAAAGGTTAGATGGAGTGATGGTGTGCTGTTGCTGATTGTTAATAGTTGTTGAGGTTGATGTTGTTCATTATAGGGTCCGAGCCATGCCGCATTCTCCGGTTTTCCTGGTGTTATTTTTGGTTGAGAGAGAAAGTTGTGTAGTAGGTACTGTAGAAAAGTAAACCCCCTCTAGTTATGGTGTATTTGAATGAGTAAATGATGGGATTAATGTTCGTGTGCCCTTGGTGCGGTCCTCTCTGTCCGGCTGAGCGGGGCCGTCCGCCCTTGTGTAGGGAAGTGGGCCAGCCATATGGCAAGGTTGGAGATGCCTTGTAGGTGCATGTGGCTGGTCGGTCCAGAGATGGACGAGAAGTTGTACGGTCGCTCACATATCAAGGTGTGAGATGCCTTGTTGAGTCGTAGGACGAATATGTGAGTGGGACCGGTGGGAGTAGGCGATGGTCACCGGAGAGGGTGACGTGTTGGGGCGGTCCCGTGGGGTGGCATAGCGGAGAGGGTCGCATGGGGATGGCGGTTCTCCTGGGAGCAAGTGCCATCGGGCCAACTCACCCACGTTGTCCACCGGAGTTTTCAGATGGGAGTACACTGCAGGGTACTTTCCCGATTTTTTTTTGGGGCAACCGGGTTGCCCTTTCGGGGTGGGGGTGTGCCGGTTCGATGCCGGCGGTTACAAAATTCTAGAAAAGTTTCTAATTGTAATATACGTGAGCGAGGCAGCGGGGCGAACTTTGTTCGACGGTGTGAGGGGAGCGGCAGTGTGTGCGGTTGCGCGCGCAACTCGGCTATGTGCAATGAATATTGTGTGCCGCGGTTACCAGTCGACGCTTGGCCTCGCTCAGAGAATCGTCCCGTCTCCGCTCTTCGTATTGTTCTACGCAGTTTGTATCTCTCTACATGATGGGCTAAAGAATAAACGACTCCCGGTAAGAATTTAATTATTTTTCATTATTTGTTTGGATATTTAAATACAAGATATATGCTATCGTGTGAAGTACGTATTTATGTGTGTGCGACCCGACAAAGTTATGTAAGAGAAACTCATTCTTTACTGTTGTACGTAACGCCCTGTATATAGTCCATGCTTTATTATTTTCTGTAATAGTGCGAGTAGTTTTTCAAGAGTCATTGTCATGGTAAAAGTGCTTTATATTAAAAAAATTTATGACTAAAAACTTGGTGCGCTGTCAGGTCGTGAACGGTGTCTGTGCATGTTGTAAACGGCCACTGAGTTTGTTAATTAACTTCACAAATAGAGAATGAGGTGTGAGAGTTTTATGTATGAAACTTAATTGAAGGTAAAACATTCTCAATGCTGTGAGTGACTTGCTGTTAAATTTTTTTGGTCAAATAATGATTACTGCTCTCCACGTGGCCGGTTTAACCTGCAAATTTTTGTCGAAGCATGTTGACTGAGTACAGTTCACTTTATATTAAGCCACAATTTAATAAGTTCTGTTCATGATGCAAATTTACTTATTCCATGGCCGATTTTTAGACTCTTTAAGCTGGTTGTAAAAACTTTTATTAATGAATATTGTGCTTTGTTGAGAGTTAGCTGGCGGCCCGTTAAGAGGTTAATTACCTTAACTCGGGTGTACATTTTTATAGACTGTTCTCTAATTTACTTGAATTCATAGAGTTCTCGCACTAAGCCGGGTTCCTGGCTTGCTGATGGCAGAACATCCGCCTAAGCTGTGAACCATGTCAAGATCGCATACGAAGAGGGAGATGGAGACTGAATTTCTATGTTGCACTCGCCAGCACTTCTGAGGTGATATTTATGCTTTATTTCATTTTTTGGGGCCGGGCCGGCAGTGTGCCTGTTTACTGAAAATAGCCTAGAAGCCATGGGACCACGTGTCCAGACTGTTTGCCGGGAAGTTTAGCTGTGATCATGACTCTGAACACTATAACTTAAATTTCATAAACTTTTTTATGTAACTCAGTTACATAACACTAAATGCAATGGCTGTAAGTGCGTGCTGCACTGCGGGAGCGCGCCAGAGAGATTTAATCTTGTACCATTTTGCTGTTGCTTCTCATTTTCTTTACTCCTTACCAAAATTTAATTATTGCTTGGTAGATCTGTTCCGGCTGGAACAGCTATGTATAAAATTTAATTTAACTATGGGTTTCACATTTAAGGGCTGGGGTCTTTTCTGGGATTACAATATGGGACTTAGTTTTTCTGTCACGCTGGTGCAACTTCAGACAGGTTGAATGCCTGTCTACTTTTGTCAACTACATGTGGGGGCGCTCCCACAGATGCCAGAGCACAACCACCTTATTGTATTCTTTTTCTTTTAATTATTTTATATACTCATTTGAGGCTAATAGAAATAATTCCTAATGTAATGGAAATATTTTAACTGATTTTTGCCCCTTGCACAAGGGCTAAACTGATTGTTTTCTTAACTGGCAAACGCATATGGGTTGACTTCACACTTATAGCTTTTGATGTTTAATTTTTGACTATAAAACATGTATTCATTTTTTCTTTTTTGAGTAAATTATGATTGTCAAAATCTTCTGAAATAGTACTGCCTCAAGCAATTAAGTTCTGTTTATTAAAGTACATAAAGATTTAATTCCCTTTTGGAATTTTTTTTTTGAAGTCAAATAACTGTCTAGAATTTTATAAACACTGTCTGAAAGTAGGTGACGTAGTTTTGTCAGTTTCAATTAATTATGTGAAAGGAACTTAAGGTTCACACGCTCATCATGGGTCATTGATCAATGGAATGCTAGATAAAGGGGTGGTCTGGTTATTTATGCCTCATGAATTATTATCATTCTTCCTGGGGTTGTGGCTTATGTCATTCTACTGTACGGGTTGCCTATTGGCGTATATTTTATCACTTCTGAGTTATAAGATTGTAGTTACTCTACCCGTTGGGTGGGTGCATTCCAGGGGCATGCGTGTTATAAATTAATGTAACTGTGAGTTGGTGTACCTTGTGTTCTGTGTGTGTTGTTATGTGTCTAGCTAGCCACGAGATGGGAGAAGATTTTATAATATATATATGGGTGTTCATTGATTTATATACATATATTTGTTGTGCTAAATATTATACATATTTGTTATACTGAAGATTTGAAGATTTATAAACACTTGTGATCGTTTATATTTGCACACATTTGTTATGACTAAGATTTTACACACTTGTTATGTTTTACCATATTCATACTTGTGATTGGGCACATATGTTATTCTGGTTTAATAATGTTAAAGCAGGGCATGAAGGAAAATAAATTGTTATCGTTCTGTTACGGCTGAGTTTTATTGCAAGTCCCGTCATACTGGACCCAGCATAATTTTTGCTTCTCTAGGCTTCGGCCTAGTCCTAATTAACTTGTAACCTCTCTTTCAAAACCAACAGGCGAGGAGATAGAAATTTAAAAGGAAATAAAATAAATACTAAAAGCATAGAGAGGTTACAAATGGTAGCAGAGCGTGGTTAATTCTAGGCTTGAACCCTTGGGTCCTGGTGTGTGACGGGGCTTGCAGACTCGGCAATATAATGCGATTGTTGTAACATAGTTGATATAGGCCCGTGTAGGCTAGTTATAAGTTGTTTAATTTGTGAGTCGGGTCGCACCACTGAGGCGGTTAATGGTGTTTAAAAATTTGATAGCTTGTACGGCCGGGGAGTCGCAAGCGTGGCCTGGAATTTGGAATGTTCATTAGGGTCGGTGTTTAGCGTGGTATATTGACGGGATGCGGTATGGCCCGATCGGGAATCGGTACCGGAACTGACTTGTGTCCGGTTGATGTCGAATTATTTTACATTCCCGAATTAGGACTTGTAGTTGATTGTTAGTGGGTTGTTGTGATTTATGTGTTGGTACGGCGTGTGTGTCGAGTTGCTGTTTGCTGTTATGTGTGTTGTATTCTTGCTTGTCTCTTGTCTCCTTCCGTCGTGGAGTGCATGGTTCAGAATAGGCCAGGTTTCCGCAGCACTAGAGAACCCGGAGGTCTACTCAAAGGAAGGACAGTACTTGAGTTTTTCCGATTTTTGTTAATATGTTTTTGTAGGTTATGTTTGTGTTAGGTGTTTAGTGGGGATTTGTTTTAGGATTGTTTGTTTGAATTGTGCAATTCTGGCGGGGATATGCTACGAGAAATTGCCTCACATTCTTTCAGAAGTTCTCCAGAAATTTCCGGTGGTGGATGGATTTGATGAGGATCAGCTGTTGATTTTCTTGGACCTGGTCCTGCAGGTGGCAGATTTCCCAGGGGTGTCCGATGGGGAGGTCTTGTTTCTTATATACCCGTATTGCCGGAGTACGTTGGCTAATTTGGTCACCAAGGCTCTGCGTCGGGGTGACAGTGTGGATGCTTTCCATGGGGAGGTGTTGAACTTCTTCCTACCCATTCGACGACGTTTCAAGCTTGAGTTGGAAAGAGTCTATCGCCCACAGGCCTACGGGGAGGCGTTAGGAGACTTTGTACGCGATATACGGAAAGCTGCCCGGGTGTTAAGATTGGGGTTGTCAGAGACGGAAGTTATACAAGCGATTCTGGAAGGACTGACTCCCCAGGAGAGATCTCGTTTGGCATTCGCGGACCGTCCACGTTGTTTTGCAGACCTTGAGCGACTATGTGTGCTTTCAGGAACGGTCAAGGAGGTTGACGAGTCCCGGGGAAAAGAGGCCACCGATGTCCAATACTCCAGCAGTTCATCAGGAAGAGCCAAAAGGGACAAACATGGTGGTTGGAGGAGAACCCAAGAGACGCTTAGAAAGCCAGAATATTCCGGAAGTGATGGAGGCTACAAGGGGGTGGCAAGTGTGAAGACGGTAACAACAGCTACAGCACAGAAAACAAGGAAATATGAAATTAACAGGGGAAAAAGAAATTATGTTAGGGAACGGACAGCGGCAAGCAGGGAGCCTGTACCAAGGCGTTATCCCTATTCGGAGAAAAAGGAAACTTTAAAGGTTCCAGAGGAATTACAAGTGCCCAAGAGAGTAGTAGATGAAGAAAAGGAAGCAGAAGTAGAAGAGCGGAACTGCTTCGTGGGATCAATACAAGACGACAAGGACACGTCAGTTAAGACGGAGTTGCAGGACTCGAAGAGAACGTCATGGTTGAATCCAGAGGCCGCAGAATTTGTTCCGGTATTTACATCTCGGTTCATGAGGGATCCAGATCCGGTAATATCGTCATTGTCTACGCAGGGATATGAGAAGTCGCTTTACCATCGCCAGTAGAAATTAATTCAGTCATTGCACATGAACCTGGACAGCTGGATTCCAGGGTGGAAGATGTTGAGGACGTTGTGGTTGCTGAAAGTGGTCAAGGAGTGGAATCGACAGAAGAGTCTGAAGAGCGGGCTGCAGATGCTGCGCAGGTGAGTATAGTTGTAGGTGTTAGGGAGACTGTAGAGTCGGAAGTTGCAGATGGACACAGGGATGTCCGGGCTGCGAGTGTTTCTGAGGTTGTGGATGGGCAAGGGGATGTTCATGCCGCAAGTGTAGTAGAAGTTGATGAGGTAGAAGTTGAGGAGAAATTTGGTGGCAGCGTTGTAGAGTTTGTGAGTGAGAGTGATGTAGTGTGTGAAGATGTGCAGACGCCTTCTGTAAGTAGTGTTGAGGATTCCGAGGAACGGGAGGAAGTTTCAGGAGACCGGGTGAGCAACTAGAGGAGGATGAGGATGTGCAGTGTTCAGATGGTGGTAGTGGAAGTGATGGCGATGACGTTGGTGATGAACGTGTTGTTGAAAACGAGATCGGAGAAGAGGTGAGTGAAGAAGTTTGTGAAGCGGCTGGCGATGCGTGTGATGAAGAAGATGGATCAGAGGAGCAACGGGAAGATGCTGAGGAGGTGAAGTGTCAGGAAGTTGATTTGGATTATGTGGACGAAGAAGGGGAAGTTGTAGAAAAGGAAGGAATTGTAGCAGAGGAGTTAGACGATGAGCATAATCCAAAGCGGAGTGAGAGTAGTGAGGTAAGTTGCCTTGATTCTGATTCAGAGGAAACCAGCCAGCACAGCTCAACACGAGATAATTTCTTAGAGAGTGGTGTCCGAAAGGAGCGAATACCTAAAGTGCGTCAGAGAAAGGTAAGAAGCAGAGGTTAACGGGTAACGGGTAAATGTTCCCCACACTCCCAGTGGTGTTCATCTATTTCAGGGTTGCGCCCCTGCCCACGCGAGCCTTGGTTTCCTCCATTCATCCTTATTTTCGGAGGGAACCAGGTCCTTACCCTCAGTCCCAGCTATTGACCTTTAATGATCCTTGCCCCGTTTCATCTTCCCGATTTTCCTACCCCTACCCTTAGTAAAAAAAAAAAAAAAAAAAAAAAAAAAAAACCAATGATAAGGAAGTGAGTATATTGTGGTCCTCGAGATGGTCGTGGTCTTTGAGATCGTCAGTTTCCCCTGTTTAAAGGTTAGATGGAGTGATGGTGTGCTGTTGCTGATTGTTAATAGTTGTTGAGGTTGATGTTGTTCATTATAGGGTCCGAGCCATGCCGCATTCTCCGGTTTTCCTGGTGTTATTTTTGGTTGAGAGAGAAAGTTGTGTAGTAGGTACTGTAGAAAAGTAAACCCCCTCTAGTTATGGTGTATTTGAATGAGTAAATGATGGGATTAATGTTCGTGTGCCCTTGGTGCGGTCCTCTCTGTCCGGCTGAGCGGGGCCGTCCGCCCTTGTGTAGGGAAGTGGGCCAGCCATATGGCAAGGTTGGAGATGCCTTGTAGGTGCATGTGGCTGGTCGGTCCAGAGATGGACGAGAAGTTGTACGGTCGCTCACATATCAAGGTGTGAGATGCCTTGTTGAGTCGTAGGACGAATATGTGAGTGGGACCGGTGGGAGTAGGCGATGGTCACCGGAGAGGGTGACGTGTTGGGGCGGTCTCGTGGGGTGGCATAGCGGAGAGGGTCGCATGGGGATGGCGGTTCTCCTGGGAGCAAGTGCCATCGGGCCAACTCACCCACGATGTCCACCGGAGTTTTCAGATGGGAGTACACTGCAGGGTACTTTCCCGATTTTTTTTGGGGGCAACCGGGTTGCCCTTTCGGGGTTTGGGTGTGCCGGTTCGATGCCGGCGGTTACAAAATTCTAGAAAAGTTTCTAATTGTAATATACGTGAGCGAGGCAGCGGGGCGAACTTTGTTCGACGGTGTGAGGGGAGCGGCAGTGTGTGCGGTTGCGCGCGCAACTCGGCTATGTGCAATGAATATTGTGTGCCGCGGTTACCAGTCGACGCTTGGCCTCGCTCAGAGAATCGTCCCGTCTCCGCTCTTCGTATTGTTCTACGCAGTTTGTATCTCTCTACATGATGGGCTAAAGAATAAACGACTCCCGGTAAGAATTTAATTATTTTTCATTATTTGTTTGGATATTTAAATACAAGATATATGCTATCGTGTGAAGTACGTATTTATGTGTGTGCGACCCGACAAAGTTATGTAAGAGAAACTCATTCTTTACTGTTGTACGTAACGCCCTGTATATAGTCCATGCTTTATTATTTTCTGTAATAGTGCGAGTAGTTTTTCAAGAGTCATTGTCATGGTAAAAGTGCTTTATATTAAAAAAATTTATGACTAAAAACTTGGTGCGCTGTCAGGTCGTGAACGGTGTCTGTGCATGTTGTAAACGGCCACTGAGTTTGTTAATTAACTTCACAAATAGAGAATGAGGTGTGAGAGCTTCTATGTATGAAACTTAATTGAAGGTAAAACATTCTCAATGCTGTGAGTGACTTGCTGTTAAATTTTTTTGGTCAAATAATGATTACTGCTCTCCACGTGGCCGGTTTAACCTGCAAATTTTTGTCGAAGCATGTTGACTGAGTACAGTTCACTTTATATTAAGCCACAATTTAATAAGTTCTGTTCATGATGCAAATTTACTTATTCCATGGCCGATTTTTAGACTCTTTAAGCTGGTTGTAAAAACTTTTATTAATGAATATTGTGCTTTGTTGAGAGTTAGCTGGCGGCCCGTTAAGAGGTTAATTACCTTAACTCGGGTGTACATTTTTATAGACTGTTCTCTAATTTACTTGAATTCATAGAGTTCTCGCACTAAGCCGGGTTCCTGGCTTGCTGATGGCAGAACATCCGCCTAAGCTGTGAACCATGTCAAGATCGCATACGAAGAGGGAGATGGAGACTGAATTTCTATGTTGCACTCGCCAGCACTTCTGAGGTGATATTTATGCTTTATTTCATTTTTTGGGGCCGGGCCGGCAGTGTGCCTGTTTACTGCAAATAGCCTAGAAGCCATGGGACCACGTGTCCAGACTGTTTGCCGGGAAGTTTAGCTGTG
The DNA here is from genome assembly GCA_034769895.1 of Magicicada septendecula. Lineage (NCBI taxonomy): Eukaryota > Metazoa > Arthropoda > Insecta > Hemiptera > Cicadidae > Magicicada > Magicicada septendecula. The sequence goes on along the minus strand of CM068368.1, from coordinate 281,820,072 downwards.
ATCATGACTCTGAACACTATAACTTAAATTTCATAAACTTTTTTTATATAACTCAGTTACATAACACTAAATGCAATGGCTGTAAGTGCGTGCTGCACTGCGGGAGCGCGCCAGAGAGATTTAATCTTGTACCATTTTGCTGTTGCTTCTCATTTTCTTTACTCCTTACCAAAATTTAATTATTGCTTGGTAGATCTGTTCCGGCTGGAACAGCTATGTATAAAATTTAATTTAACTATGGGTTTCACATTTAAGGGCTGGGGTCTTTTCTGGGATTACAATATGGGACTTAGTTTTTCTGTCACGCTGGTGCAACTTCAGACAGGTTGAATGCCTGTCTACTTTTGTCAACTACATGTGGGGGCGCTCCCACAGATGCCAGAGCACAACCACCTTATTGTATTCTTTTTCTTTTAATTATTTTATATACTCATTTGAGGCTAATAGAAATAATTCCTAATGTAATGGAAATATTTTAACTGATTTTTGCCCCTTGCACAAGGGCTAAACTGATTGTTTTCTTAACTGGCAAACGCATATGGGTTGACTTCACACTTATAGCTTTTGATGTTTAATTTTTGACTATAAAACATGTATTCATCATTTTCTTTTTTGAGTAAATTATGATTGTCAAAATCTTCTGAAATAGTACTGCCTCAAGCAATTAAGTTCTGTTTATTAGAGTACATAAAGATTTAATTTCCTTTTGGAATTTTTTTTTTGAAGTCAAATAACTGTCTAGAATTTTATAAACACTGTCTGAAAGTAGGTGACGTAGTTTTGTCAGTTTCAATTAATTATGTGAAAGGAACTTAAGGTTCACACGCTCATCATGGGTCATTGATCAATGGAATGCTAGATAAAGGGGTGGTCTGGTTATTTATGCCTCATGAATTATTATCATTCTTCCTGGGGTTGTGGCTTATGTCATTCTACTGTACGGGTTGCCTATTGGCGTATATTTTATCACTTCTGAGTTATAAGATTGTAGTTACTCTACCCGTTGGGTGGGTGCATTCCAGGGGCATGCGTGTTATAAATTAATGTAACTGTGAGTTGGTGTACCTTGTGTTCTGTGTGTGTTGTTATGTGTCTAGCTAGCCACGAGATGGGAGAAGATTTTATAATATATATATGGGTGTTCATTGATTTATATACATATATTTGTTGTGCTTAATATTATACATATTTGTTATACTGAAGATTTGAAGATTTATAAACACTTGTGATCGTTTATATTTGCACACATTTGTTATGACTAAGATTTTACACACTTGTTATGTTTTACCATATTCATACTTGTGATTGGGCACATATGTTATTCTGGTTTAATAATGTTAAAGCAGGGCATGAAGGAAAATAAATTGTTATCGTTCTGTTACGGCTGAGTTTTATTGCAAGTCCCGTCATACTGGACCCAGCATAATTTTTGCTTCTCTAGGCTTCGGCCTAGTCCTAATTAACTTGTAACCTCTCTTTCAAAACCAACAGGCGAGGAGATAGAAATTTAAAAGGAAATAAAATAAATACTAAAAGCATAGAGAGGTTACAAATGGTAGCAGAGCGTGGTTAATTCTAGGCTTGAACCCTTGGGTCCTGGTGTGTGACGGGGCTTGCAGACTCGGCAATATAATGCGATTGTTGTAACATAGTTGATATAGGCCCGTGTAGGCTAGTTATAAGTTGTTTAATTTGTGAGTCGGGTCGCACCACTGAGGCGGTTAATGGTGTTTAAAAATTTGATAGCTTGTACGGCCGGGGAGTCGCAAGCGTGGCCTGGAATTTGGAATGTTCATTAGGGTCGGTGTTTAGCGTGGTATATTGACGGGATGCGGTATGGCCCGATCGGGAATCGGTACCGGAACTGACTTGTGTCCGGTTGATGTCGAATTATTTTACATTCCCGAATTAGGACTTGTAGTTGATTGTTAGTGGGTTGTTGTGATTTATGTGTTGGTACGGCGTGTGTGTCGAGTTGCTGTTTGCTGTTATGTGTGTTGTATTCTTGCTTGTCTCTTGTCTCCTTCCGTCGTGGAGTGCATGGTTCAGAATAGGCCAGGTTTCCGCAGCACTAGAGAACCCGGAGGTCTACTCAAAGGAAGGACAGTACTTGAGTTTTTCCGATTTTTGTTAATATGTTTTTGTAGGTTATGTTTGTGTTAGGTGTTTAGTGGAGATTTGTTTTAGGATTGTTTGTTTGAATTGTGCAATTCTGGCGGGGATATGCTACGAGAAATTGCCCCACATTCTTTCAGAAGTTCTCCAGAAATTTCCGGTGGTGGATGGATTTGATGAGGATCAGCTGTTGATTTTCTTGGACCTGGTCCTGCAGGTGGCAGATTTCCCAGGGGTGTCCGATGGGGAGGTCTTGTTTCTTATATACCCGTATTGCCGGAGTACGTTGGCTAATTTGGTCACCAAGGCTCTGCGTCGGGGTGACAGTGTGGATGCTTTCCATGGGGAGGTGTTGAACTTCTTCCTACCCATTCGACGACGTTTCAAGCTTGAGTTGGAAAGAGTCTATCGCCCACAGGCCTACGGGGAGGCGTTAGGAGACTTTGTACGCGATATACGGAAAGCTGCCCGGGTGTTAAGATTGGGGTTGTCAGAGACGGAAGTTATACAAGCGATTCTGGAAGGACTGACTCCCCAGGAGAGATCTCGTTTGGCATTCGCGGACCGTCCACGTTGTTTTGCAGACCTTGAGCGACTATGTGTGCTTTCAGGAACGGTCAAGGAGGTTGACGAGTCCCGGGGAAAAGAGGCCACCGATGTCCAATACTCCAGCAGTTCATCAGGAAGAGCCAAAAGGGACAAACATGGTGGTTGGAGGAGAACCCAAGAGACGCTTAGAAAGCCAGAATATTCCGGAAGTGATGGAGGCTACAAGGGGGTGGCAAGTGTGAAGACGGTAACAACAGCTACAGCACAGAAAACAAGGAAATATGAAATTAACAGGGGAAAAAGAAATTATGTTAGGGAACGGACAGCGGCAAGCAGGGAGCCTGTACCAAGGCGTTATCCCTATTCGGAGAAAAAGGAAACTTTAAAGGTTCCAGAGGAATTACAAGTGCCCAAGAGAGTAGTAGATGAAGAAAAGGAAGCAGAAGTAGAAGAGCGGAACTGCTTCGTGGGATCAATACAAGACGACAAGGACACGTCAGTTAAGACGGAGTTGCAGGACTCGAAGAGAACGTCATGGTTGAATCCAGAGGCCGCAGAATTTGTTCCGGTATTTACATCTCGGTTCATGAGGGATCCAGATCCGGTAATATCGTCATTGTCTACGCAGGGATATGAGAAGTCGCTTTACCATCGCCAGTAGAAATTAATTCAGTCATTGCACATGAACCTGGACAGCTGGATTCCAGGGTGGAAGATGTTGAGGACGTTGTGGTTGCTGAAAGTGGTCAAGGAGTGGAATCGACAGAAGAGTCTGAAGAGCGGGCTGCAGATGCTGCGCAGGTGAGTATAGTTGTAGGTGTTAGGGAGACTGTAGAGTCGGAAGTTGCAGATGGACACAGGGATGTCCGGGCTGCGAGTGTTTCTGAGGTTGTGGATGGGCAAGGGGATGTTCATGCCGCAAGTGTAGTAGAAGTTGATGAGGTAGAAGTTGAGGAGAAATTTGGTGGCAGCGTTGTAGAGTTTGTGAGTGAGAGTGATGTAGTGTGTGAAGATGTGCAGACGCCTTCTGTAAGTAGTGTTGAGGATTCCGAGGAACGGGAGGAAGTTTCAGGAGACCGGGTGAGCAACTAGAGGAGGATGAGGATGTGCAGTGTTCAGATGGTGGTAGTGGAAGTGATGGCGATGACGTTGGTGATGAACGTGTTGTTGAAAACGAGATCGGAGAAGAGGTGAGTGAAGAAGTTTGTGAAGCGGCTGGCGATGCGTGTGATGAAGAAGATGGATCAGAGGAGCAACGGGAAGATGCTGAGGAGGTGAAGTGTCAGGAAGTTGATTTGGATTATGTGGACGAAGAAGGGGAAGTTGTAGAAAAGGAAGGAATTGTAGCAGAGGAGTTAGACGATGAGCATAATCCAAAGCGGAGTGAGAGTAGTGAGGTAAGTTGCCTTGATTCTGATTCAGAGGAAACCAGCCAGCACAGCTCAACACGAGATAATTTCTTAGAGAGTGGTGTCCGAAAGGAGCGAATACCTAAAGTGCGTCAGAGAAAGGTAAGAAGCAGAGGTTAACGGGTAACGGGTAAATGTTCCCCACACTCCCAGTGGTGTTCATCTATTTCAGGGTTGCGCCCCTGCCCACGCGAGCCTTGGTTTCCTCCATTCATCCTTATTTTCGGAGGGAACCAGGTCCTTACCCTCAGTCCCAGCTATTGACCTTTAATGATCCTTGCCCCGTTTCATCTTCCCGATTTTCCTACCCCTACCCTTAGTAAAAAAAAAAAAAAAAAAAAAAAACCAATGATAAGGAAGTGAGTATATTGTGGTCCTCGAGATGGTCGTGGTCTTTGAGATCGTCAGTTTCCCCTGTTTAAAGGTTAGATGGAGTGATGGTGTGCTGTTGCTGATTGTTAATAGTTGTTGAGGTTGATGTTGTTCATTATAGGGTCCGAGCCATGCCGCATTCTCCGGTTTTCCTGGTGTTATTTTTGGTTGAGAGAGAAAGTTGTGTAGTAGGTACTGTAGAAAAGTAAACCCCCTCTAGTTATGGTGTATTTGAATGAGTAAATGATGGGATTAATGTTCGTGTGCCCTTGGTGCGGTCCTCTCTGTCCGGCTGAGCGGGGCCGTCCGCCCTTGTGTAGGGAAGTGGGCCAGCCATATGGCAAGGTTGGAGATGCCTTGTAGGTGCATGTGGCTGGTCGGTCCAGAGATGGACGAGAAGTTGTACGGTCGCTCACATATCAAGGTGTGAGATGCCTTGTTGAGTCGTAGGACGAATATGTGAGTGGGACCGGTGGGAGTAGGCGATGGTCACCGTAGATGGTGACGTGTTGGGGCGGTCTCGTGGGGTGGCATAGCGGAGAGGGTCGCATGGGGATAGCGGTTCTCCTGGGAGCAAGTGCCATCGGGCCAACTCACCCACGATGTCCACCGGAGTTTTCAGATGGGAGTACACTGCAGGGTACTTTCCCGATTTTTTTTTGGGGCAACCGGGTTGCCCTTTCGGGGTGGGGGTGTGCCGGTTCGATGCCGGCGGTTACAAAATTCTAGAAAAGTTTCTAATTGTAATATACGTGAGCGAGGCAGCGGGGCGAACTTTGTTCGACGGTGTGTGGGGAGCGGCAGTGTGTGCGGTTGCGCGCGCAACTCGGCTATGTGCAATGAATATTGTGTGCCGCGGTTACCAGTCGACGCTTGGCCTCGCTCAGAGAATCGTCCCGTCTCCGCTCTTCGTATTGTTCTACGCAGTTTGTATCTCTCTACATGATGGGCTAAAGAATAAACGACTCCCGGTAAGAATTTAATTATTTTTCATTATTTGTTTGGATATTTAAATACAAGATATATGCTATCGTGTGAAGTACGTATTTATGTGTGTGCGACCCGACAAAGTTATGTAAGAGAAACTCATTCTTTACTGTTGTACGTAACGCCCTGTATATAGTCCATGCTTTATTATTTTCTGTAATAGTGCGAGTAGTTTTTCAAGAGTCATTGTCATGGTAAAAGTGCTTTATATTAAAAAAATTTATGACTAAAAACTTGGTGCGCTGTCAGGTCGTGAACGGTGTCTGTGCATGTTGTAAACGGCCACTGAGTTTGTTAATTAACTTCACAAATAGAGAATGAGGTGTGAGAGCTTCTATGTATGAAACTTAATTGAAGGTAAAACATTCTCAATGCTGTGAGTGACTTGCTGTTAAATTTTTTTTGGTCAAATAATGATTACTGCTCTCCACGTGGCCGGTTTAACCTGCAAATTTTTGTCGAAGCATGTTGACTGAGTACAGTTCACTTTATATTAAGCCACAATTTAATAAGTTCTGTTCATGATGCAAATTTACTTATTCCATGGCCGATTTTTAGACTCTTTAAGCTGGTTGTAAAAACTTTTATTAATGAATATTGTGCTTTGTTGAGAGTTAGCTGGCGGCCCGTTAAGAGGTTAATTACCTTAACTCGGGTGTACATTTTTATAGACTGTTCTCTAATTTACTTGAATTCATAGAGTTCTCGCACTAAGCCGGGTTCCTGGCTTGCTGATGGCAGAACATCCGCCTAAGCTGTGAACCATGTCAAGATCGCATACGAAGAGGGAGATGGAGACTGAATTTCTATGTTGCACTCGCCAGCACTTCTGAGGTGATATTTATGCTTTATTTCATTTTTTGGGGCCGGGCCGGCAGTGTGCCTGTTTACTGCAAATAGCCTAGAAGCCATGGGACCACGTGTCCAGACTGTTTGCCGGGAAGTTTAGCTGTGATCATGACTCTGAACACTATAACTTAAATTTCATAAACTTTTTTTATATAACTCAGTTACATAACACTAAATGCAATGGCTGTAAGTGCGTGCTGCACTGCGGGAGCGCGCCAGAGAGATTTAATCTTGTACCATTTTGCTGTTGCTTCTCATTTTCTTTACTCCTTACCAAAATTTAATTATTGCTTGGTAGATCTGTTCCGGCTGGAACAGCTATGTATAAAATTTAATTTAACTATGGGTTTCACATTTAAGGGCTGGGGTCTTTTCTGGGATTACAATATGGGACTTAGTTTTTCTGTCACGCTGGTGCAACTTCAGACAGGTTGAATGCCTGTCTACTTTTGTCAACTACATGTGGGGGCGCTCCCACAGATGCCAGAGCACAACCACCTTATTGTATTCTTTTTCTTTTAATTATTTTATATACTCATTTGAGGCTAATAGAAATAATTCCTAATGTAATGGAAATATTTTAACTGATTTTTGCCCCTTGCACAAGGGCTAAACTGATTGTTTTCTTAACTGGCAAACGCATATGGGTTGACTTCACACTTATAGCTTTTGATGTTTAATTTTTGACTATAAAACATGTATTCATCATTTTCTTTTTTGAGTAAAATATGATTGTCAAAATCTTCTGAAATAGTACTGCCTCAAGCAATTAAGTTCTGTTTATTAAAGTACATAAAGATTTAATTCCCTTTTGGAATTTTTTTTTTGAAGTCAAATAACTGTCTAGAATTTTATAAACACTGTCTGAAAGTAGGTGACGTAGTTTTGTCAGTTTCAATTAATTATGTGAAAGGAACTTAAGGTTCACACGCTCATCATGGGTCATTGATCAATGGAATGCTAGATAAAGGGGTGGTCTGGTTATTTATGCCTCATGAATTATTATCATTCTTCCTGGGGTTGTGGCTTATGTCATTCTACTGTACGGGTTGCCTATTGGCGTATATTTTATCACTTCTGAGTTATAAGATTGTAGTTACTCTACCCGTTGGGTGGGTGCATTCCAGGGGCATGCGTGTTATAAATTAATGTAACTGTGAGTTGGTGTACCTTGTGTTCTGTGTGTGTTGTTATGTGTCTAGCTAGCCACGAGATGGGAGAAGATTTTATAATATATATATGGGTGTTCATTGATTTATATACATATATTTGTTGTGCTTAATATTATACATATTTGTTATACTGAAGATTTGAAGATTTATAAACACTTGTGATCGTTTATATTTGCACACATTTGTTATGACTAAGATTTTACACACTTGTTATGTTTTACCATATTCATACTTGTGATTGGGCACATATGTTATTCTGGTTTAATAATGTTAAAGCAGGGCATGAAGGAAAATAAATTGTTATCGTTCTGTTACGGCTGAGTTTTATTGCAAGTCCCGTCATACTGGACCCAGCATAATTTTTGCTTCTCTAGGCTTCGGCCTAGTCCTAATTAACTTGTAACCTCTCTTTCAAAACCAACAGGCGAGGAGATAGAAATTTAAAAGGAAATAAAATAAATACTAAAAGCATAGAGAGGTTACAAATGGTAGCAGAGCGTGGTTAATTCTAGGCTTGAACCCTTGGGTCCTGGTGTGTGACGGGGCTTGCAGACTCGGCAATATAATGCGATTGTTGTAACATAGTTGATATAGGCCCGTGTAGGCTAGTTATAAGTTGTTTAATTTGTGAGTCGGGTCGCACCACTGAGGCGGTTAATGGTGTTTAAAAATTTGATAGCTTGTACGGCCGGGGAGTCGCAAGCGTGGCCTGGAATTTGGAATGTTCATTAGGGTCGGTGTTTAGCGTGGTATATTGACGGGATGCGGTATGGCCCGATCGGGAATCGGTACCGGAACTGACTTGTGTCCGGTTGATGTCGAATTATTTTACATTCCCGAATTAGGACTTGTAGTTGATTGTTAGTGGGTTGTTGTGATTTATGTGTTGGTACGGCGTGTGTGTCGAGTTGCTGTTTGCTGTTATGTGTGTTGTATTCTTGCTTGTCTCTTGTCTCCTTCCGTCGTGGAGTGCATGGTTCAGAATAGGCCAGGTTTCCGCAGCACTAGAGAACCCGGAGGTCTACTCAAAGGAAGGACAGTACTTGAGTTTTTCCGATTTTTGTTAATATGTTTTTGTAGGTTATGTTTGTGTTAGGTGTTTAGTGGCGATTTGTTTTAGGATTGTTTGTTTGAATTGTGCAATTCTGGCGGGGATATGCTACGAGAAATTGCCCCACATTCTTTCAGAAGTTCTCCAGAAATTTCCGGTGGTGGATGGATTTGATGAGGATCAGCTGTTGATTTTCTTGGACCTGGTCCTGCAGGTGGCAGATTTCCCAGGGGTGTCCGATGGGGAGGTCTTGTTTCTTATATACCCGTATTGCCGGAGTACGTTGGCTAATTTGGTCACCAAGGCTCTGCGTCGGGGTGACAGTGTGGATGCTTTCCATGGGGAGGTGTTGAACTTCTTCCTACCCATTCGACGACGTTTCAAGCTTGAGTTGGAAAGAGTCTATCGCCCACAGGCCTACGGGGAGGCGTTAGGAGACTTTGTACGCGATATACGGAAAGCTGCCCGGGTGTTAAGATTGGGGTTGTCAGAGACGGAAGTTATACAAGCGATTCTGGAAGGACTGACTCCCCAGGAGAGATCTCGTTTGGCATTCGCGGACCGTCCACGTTGTTTTGCAGACCTTGAGCGACTATGTGTGCTTTCAGGAACGGTCAAGGAGGTTGACGAGTCCCGGGGAAAAGAGGCCACCGATGTCCAATACTCCAGCAGTTCATCAGGAAGAGCCAAAAGGGACAAACATGGTGGTTGGAGGAGAACCCAAGAGACGCTTAGAAAGCCAGAATATTCCGGAAGTGATGGAGGCTACAAGGGGGTGGCAAGTGTGAAGACGGTAACAACAGCTACAGCACAGAAAACAAGGAAATATGAAATTAACAGGGGAAAAAGAAATTATGTTAGGGAACGGACAGCGGCAAGCAGGGAGCCTGTACCAAGGCGTTATCCCTATTCGGAGAAAAAGGAAACTTTAAAGGTTCCAGAGGAATTACAAGTGCCCAAGAGAGTAGTAGATGAAGAAAAGGAAGCAGAAGTAGAAGAGCGGAACTGCTTCGTGGGATCAATACAAGACGACAAGGACACGTCAGTTAAGACGGAGTTGCAGGACTCGAAGAGAACGTCATGGTTGAATCCAGAGGCCGCAGAACTTGTTCCGGTATTTACATCTCGGTTCATGAGGGATCCAGATCCGGTAATATCGTCATTGTCTACGCAGGGATATGAGAAGTCGCTTTACCATCGCCAGTAGAAATTAATTCAGTCATTGCACATGAACCTGGACAGCTGGATTCCAGGGTGGAAGATGTTGAGGACGTTGTGGTTGCTGAAAGTGGTCAAGGAGTGGAATCGACAGAAGAGTCTGAAGAGCGGGCTGCAGATGCTGCGCAGGTGAGTATAGTTGTAGGTGTTAGGGAGACTGTAGAGTCGGAAGTTGCAGATGGACACAGGGATGTCCGGGCTGCGAGTGTTTCTGAGGTTGTGGATGGGCAAGGGGATGTTCATGCCGCAAGTGTAGTAGAAGTTGATGAGGTAGAAGTTGAGGAGAAATTTGGTGGCAGCGTTGTAGAGTTTGTGAGTGAGAGTGATGTAGTGTGTGAAGATGTGCAGACGCCTTCTGTAAGTAGTGTTGAGGATTCCGAGGAACGGGAGGAAGTTTCAGGAGACCGGGTGAGCAACTAGAGGAGGATGAGGATGTGCAGTGTTCAGATGGTGGTAGTGGAAGTGATGGCGATGACGTTGGTGATGAACGTGTTGTTGAAAACGAGATCGGAGAAGAGGTGAGTGAAGAAGTTTGTGAAGCGGCTGGCGATGCGTGTGATGAAGAAGATGGATCAGAGGAGCAACGGGAAGATGCTGAGGAGGTGAAGTGTCAGGAAGTTGATTTGGATTATGTGGACGAAGAAGGGGAAGTTGTAGAAAAGGAAGGAATTGTAGCAGAGGAGTTAGACGATGAGCATAATCCAAAGCGGAGTGAGAGTAGTGAGGTAAGTTGCCTTGATTCTGATTCAGAGGAAACCAGCCAGCACAGCTCAACACGAGATAATTTCTTAGAGAGTGGTGTCCGAAAGGAGCGAATACCTAAAGTGCGTCAGAGAAAGGTAAGAAGCAGAGGTTAACGGGTAACGGGTAAATGTTCCCCACACTCCCAGTGGTGTTCATCTATTTCAGGGTTGCGCCCCTGCCCACGCGAGCCTTGGTTTCCTCCATTCATCCTTATTTTCGGAGGGAACCAGGTCCTTACCCTCAGTCCCAGCTATTGACCTTTAATGATCCTTGCCCCGTTTCATCTTCCCGATTTTCCTACCCCTACCCTTAGTAAAAAAAAAAAAAAAAAAAAAAAAACCAATGATAAGGAAGTGAGTATATTGTGGTCCTCGAGATGGTCGTGGTCTTTGAGATCGTCAGTTTCCCCTGTTTAAAGGTTAGATGGAGTGATGGTGTGCTGTTGCTGATTGTTAATAGTTGTTGAGGTTGATGTTGTTCATTATAGGGTCCGAGCCATGCCGCATTCTCCGGTTTTCCTGGTGTTATTTTTGGTTGAGAGAGAAAGTTGTGTAGTAGGTACTGTAGAAAAGTAAACCCCCTCTTGTTATGGTGTATTTGAATGAGTAAATGATGGGATTAATGTTCGTGTGCCCTTGGTGCGGTCCTCTCTGTCCGGCTGAGCGGGGCCGTCCGCCCTTGTGTAGGGAAGTGGGCCAGCCATATGGCAAGGTTGGAGATGCCTTGTAGGTGCATGTAGCAGGTCGGTCCAGAGATGGACGAGAAGTTGTACGGTCGCTCACATATCAAGGTGTGAGATGCCTTGTTGAGTCGTAGGACGAATATGTGAGTGGAACCGGTGGGAGTAGGCGATGGTCACCGGAGAGGGTGACGTGTTGGGGCGGTCTCGTGGGGTGGCATAGCGGAGAGGGTCGCATGGGGATGGCGGTTCTCCTGGGAGCAAGTGCCATCGGGCCAACTCACCCACGATGTCCACCGGAGTTTTCAGATGGGAGTACACTGCAGGGTACTTTCCCGATTTTTTTTGGGGGCAACCGGGTTGCCCTTTCGGGGTGGGGGTGTGCCGGTTCGATGCCGGCGGTTACAAAATTCTAGAAAAGTTTCTAATTGTAATATACGTGAGCGAGGCAGCGGGGCGAACTTTGTTCGACGGTGTGTGGGGAGCGGCAGTGTGTGCGGTTGCGCGCGCAACTCGGCTATGTGCAATGAATATTGTGTGCCGCGGTTACCAGTCGACGCTTGGCCTCGCTCAGAGAATCGTCCCGTCTCCGCTCTTCGTATTGTTCTACGCAGTTTGTATCTCTCTACATGATGGGCTAAAGAATAAACGACTCCCGGTAAGAATTTAATTATTTTTCATTATTTGTTTGGATATTTAAATACAAGATATATGCTATCGTGTGAAGTACGTATTTATGTGTGTGCGACCCGACAAAGTTATGTAAGAGAAACTCATTCTTTACTGTTGTACGTAACGCCCTGTATATAGTCCATGCTTTATTATTTTCTGTAATAGTGCGAGTAGTTTTTCAAGAGTCATTGTCATGGTAAAAGTGCTTTATATTAAAAAAATTTATGACTAAAAACTTGGTGCGCTGTCAGGTCGTGAACGGTGTCTGTGCATGTTGTAAACGGCCACTGAGTTTGTTAATTAACTTCACAAATAGAGAATGAGGTGTGAGAGCTTCTATGTATGAAACTTAATTGAAGGTAAAACATTCTCAATGCTGTGAGTGACTTGCTGTTAAATTTTTTTTGGTCAAATAATGATTACTGCTCTCCACGTGGCCGGTTTAACCTGAAAATTTTTGTCGAAGCATGTTGACTGAGTACAGTTCACTTTATATTAAGCCACAATTTAATAAGTTCTGTTCATGATGCAAATTTACTTATTCCATGGCCGATTTTTAGACTCTTTAAGCTGGTTGTAAAAACTTTTATTAATGAATATTGTGCTTTGTTGAGAGTTAGCTGGCGGCCCGTTAAGAGGTTAATTACCTTAACTCGGGTGTACATTTTTATAGACTGTTCTCTAATTTACTTGAATTCATAGAGTTCTCGCACTAAGCCGGGTTCCTGGCTTGCTGATGGCAGAACATCCGCCTAAGCTGTGAACCATGTCAAGATCGCATACGAAGAGGGAGATGGAGACTGAATTTCTATGTTGCACTCGCCAGCACTTCTGAGGTGATATTTATGCTTTATTTCATTTTTTGGGGCCGGGCCGGCAGTGTGCCTGTTTACTGCAAATAGCCTAGAAGCCATGGGACCACGTGTCCAGACTGTTTGCCGGGAAGTTTAGCTGTGATCATGACTCTGAACACTATAACTTAAATTTCATAAACTTTTTTTATATAACTCAGTTACATAACACTAAATGCAATGGCTGTAAGTGCGTGCTGCACTGCGGGAGCGCGCCAGAGAGATTTAATCTTGTACCATTTTGCTGTTGCTTCTCATTTTCTTTACTCCTTACCAAAATTTAATTATTGCTTGGTAGATCTGTTCCGGCTGGAACAGCTATGTATAAAATTTAATTTAACTATGGGTTTCACATTTAAGGGCTGGGGTCTTTTCTGGGATTACAATATGGGACTTAGTTTTTCTGTCACGCTGGTGCAACTTCAGACAGGTTGAATGCCTGTCTACTTTTGTCAACTACATGTGGGGGCGCTCCCACAGATGCCAGAGCACAACCACCTTATTGTATTCTTTTTCTTTTAATTATTTTATATACTCATTTGAGGCTAATAGAAATAATTCCTAATGTAATGGAAATATTTTAACTGATTTTTGCCCCTTGCACAAGGGCTAAACTGATTGTTTTCTTAACTGGCAAACGCATATGGGTTGACTTCACACTTATAGCTTTTGATGTTTAATTTTTGACTATAAAACATGTATTCATCATTTTCTTTTTTGAGTAAAATATGATTGTCAAAATCTTCTGAAATAGTACTGCCTCAAGCAATTAAGTTCTGTTTATTAAAGTACATAAAGATTTAATTCCCTTTTGGAATTTTTTTTTTGAAGTCAAATAACTGTCTAGAATTTTATAAACACTGTCTGAAAGTAGGTGACGTAGTTTTGTCAGTTTCAATTAATTATGTGAAAGGAACTTAAGGTTCACACGCTCATCATGGGTCATTGATCAATGGAATGCTAGATAAAGGGGTGGTCTGGTTATTTATGCCTCATGAATTATTATCATTCTTCCTGGGGTTGTGGCTTATGTCATTCTACTGTACGGGTTGCCTATTGGCGTATATTTTATCACTTCTGAGTTATAAGATTGTAGTTACTCTACCCGTTGGGTGGGTGCATTCCAGGGGCATGCGTGTTATAAATTAATGTAACTGTGAGTTGGTGTACCTTGTGTTCTGTGTGTGTTGTTATGTGTCTAGCTAGCCACGAGATGGGAGAAGATTTTATAATATATATATGGGTGTTCATTGATTTATATACATATATTTGTTGTGCTTAATATTATACATATTTGTTATACTGAAGATTTGAAGATTTATAAACACTTGTGATCGTTTATATTTGCACACATTTGTTATGACTAAGATTTTACACACTTGTTATGTTTTACCATATTCATACTTGTGATTGGGCACATATGTTATTCTGGTTTAATAATGTTAAAGCAGGGCATGAAGGAAAATAAATTGTTATCGTTCTGTTACGGCTGAGTTTTATTGCAAGTCCCGTCATACTGGACCCAGCATAATTTTTGCTTCTCTAGGCTTCGGCCTAGTCCTAATTAACTTGTAACCTCTCTTTCAAAACCAACAGGCGAGGAGATAGAAATTTAAAAGGAAATAAAATAAATACTAAAAGCATAGAGAGGTTACAAATGGTAGCAGAGCGTGGTTAATTCTAGGCTTGAACCCTTGGGTCCTGGTGTGTGACGGGGCTTGCAGACTCGGCAATATAATGCGATTGTTGTAACATAGTTGATATAGGCCCGTGTAGGCTAGTTATAAGTTGTTTAATTTGTGAGTCGGGTCGCACCACTGAGGCGGTTAATGGTGTTTAAAAATTTGATAGCTTGTACGGCCGGGGAGTCGCAAGCGTGGCCTGGAATTTGGAATGTTCATTAGGGTCGGTGTTTAGCGTGGTATATTGACGGGATGCGGTATGGCCCGATCGGGAATCGGTACCGGAACTGACTTGTGTCCGGTTGATGTCGAATTATTTTACATTCCCGAATTAGGACTTGTAGTTGATTGTTAGTGGGTTGTTGTGATTTATGTGTTGGTACGGCGTGTGTGTCGAGTTGCTGTTTGCTGTTATGTGTGTTGTATTCTTGCTTGTCTCTTGTCTCCTTCCGTCGTGGAGTGCATGGTTCAGAATAGGCCAGGTTTCCGCAGCACTAGAGAACCCGGAGGTCTACTCAAAGGAAGGACAGTACTTGAGTTTTTCCGATTTTTGTTAATATGTTTTTGTAGGTTATGTTTGTGTTAGGTGTTTAGTGGCGATTTGTTTTAGGATTGTTTGTTTGAATTGTGCAATTCTGGCGGGGATATGCTACGAGAAATTGCCCCACATTCTTTCAGAAGTTCTCCAGAAATTTCCGGTGGTGGATGGATTTGATGAGGATCAGCTGTTGATTTTCTTGGACCTGGTCCTGCAGGTGGCAGATTTCCCAGGGGTGTCCGATGGGGAGGTCTTGTTTCTTATATACCCGTATTGCCGGAGTACGTTGGCTAATTTGGTCACCAAGGCTCTGCGTCGGGGTGACAGTGTGGATGCTTTCCATGGGGAGGTGTTGAACTTCTTCCTACCCATTCGACGACGTTTCAAGCTTGAGTTGGAAAGAGTCTATCGCCCACAGGCCTACGGGGAGGCGTTAGGAGACTTTGTACGCGATATACGGAAAGCTGCCCGGGTGTTAAGATTGGGGTTGTCAGAGACGGAAGTTATACAAGCGATTCTGGAAGGACTGACTCCCCAGGAGAGATCTCGTTTGGCATTCGCGGACCGTCCACGTTGTTTTGCAGACCTTGAGCGACTATGTGTGCTTTCAGGAACGGTCAAGGAGGTTGACGAGTCCCGGGGAAAAGAGGCCACCGATGTCCAATACTCCAGCAGTTCATCAGGAAGAGCCAAAAGGGACAAACATGGTGGTTGGAGGAGAACCCAAGAGACGCTTAGAAAGCCAGAATATTCCGGAAGTGATGGAGGCTACAAGGGGGTGGCAAGTGTGAAGACGGTAACAACAGCTACAGCACAGAAAACAAGGAAATATGAAATTAACAGGGGAAAAAGAAATTATGTTAGGGAACGGACAGCGGCAAGCAGGGAGCCTGTACCAAGGCGTTATCCCTATTCGGAGAAAAAGGAAACTTTAAAGGTTCCAGAGGAATTACAAGTGCCCAAGAGAGTAGTAGATGAAGAAAAGGAAGCAGAAGTAGAAGAGCGGAACTGCTTCGTGGGATCAATACAAGACGACAAGGACACGTCAGTTAAGACGGAGTTGCAGGACTCGAAGAGAACGTCATGGTTGAATCCAGAGGCCGCAGAACTTGTTCCGGTATTTACATCTCGGTTCATGAGGGATCCAGATCCGGTAATATCGTCATTGTCTACGCAGGGATATGAGAAGTCGCTTTACCATCGCCAGTAGAAATTAATTCAGTCATTGCACATGAACCTGGACAGCTGGATTCCAGGGTGGAAGATGTTGAGGACGTTGTGGTTGCTGAAAGTGGTCAAGGAGTGGAATCGACAGAAGAGTCTGAAGAGCGGGCTGCAGATGCTGCGCAGGTGAGTATAGTTGTAGGTGTTAGGGAGACTGTAGAGTCGGAAGTTGCAGATGGACACAGGGATGTCCGGGCTGCGAGTGTTTCTGAGGTTGTG
This sequence comes from Magicicada septendecula, assembly GCA_034769895.1. Lineage (NCBI taxonomy): Eukaryota > Metazoa > Arthropoda > Insecta > Hemiptera > Cicadidae > Magicicada > Magicicada septendecula. The sequence continues at coordinate 281,803,741 of CM068368.1, read as the reverse complement.
GATGGGCAAGGGGATGTTCATGCCGCAAGTGTAGTAGAAGTTGATGAGGTAGAAGTTGAGGAGAAATTTGGTGGCAGCGTTGTAGAGTTTGTGAGTGAGAGTGATGTAGTGTGTGAAGATGTGCAGACGCCTTCTGTAAGTAGTGTTGAGGATTCCGAGGAACGGGAGGAAGTTTCAGGAGACCGGGTGAGCAACTAGAGGAGGATGAGGATGTGCAGTGTTCAGATGGTGGTAGTGGAAGTGATGGCGATGACGTTGGTGATGAACGTGTTGTTGAAAACGAGATCGGAGAAGAGGTGAGTGAAGAAGTTTGTGAAGCGGCTGGCGATGCGTGTGATGAAGAAGATGGATCAGAGGAGCAACGGGAAGATGCTGAGGAGGTGAAGTGTCAGGAAGTTGATTTGGATTATGTGGACGAAGAAGGGGAAGTTGTAGAAAAGGAAGGAATTGTAGCAGAGGAGTTAGACGATGAGCATAATCCAAAGCGGAGTGAGAGTAGTGAGGTAAGTTGCCTTGATTCTGATTCAGAGGAAACCAGCCAGCACAGCTCAACACGAGATAATTTCTTAGAGAGTGGTGTCCGAAAGGAGCGAATACCTAAAGTGCGTCAGAGAAAGGTAAGAAGCAGAGGTTAACGGGTAACGGGTAAATGTTCCCCACACTCCCAGTGGTGTTCATCTATTTCAGGGTTGCGCCCCTGCCCACGCGAGCCTTGGTTTCCTCCATTCATCCTTATTTTCGGAGGGAACCAGGTCCTTACCCTCAGTCCCAGCTATTGACCTTTAATGATCCTTGCCCCGTTTCATCTTCCCGATTTTCCTACCCCTACCCTTAGTAAAAAAAAAAAAAAAAAAAAAAAAACCAATGATAAGGAAGTGAGTATATTGTGGTCCTCGAGATGGTCGTGGTCTTTGAGATCGTCAGTTTCCCCTGTTTAAAGGTTAGATGGAGTGATGGTGTGCTGTTGCTGATTGTTAATAGTTGTTGAGGTTGATGTTGTTCATTATAGGGTCCGAGACATGCCGCATTCTCCGGTTTTCCTGGTGTTATTTTTGGTTGAGAGAGAAAGTTGTGTAGTAGGTACTGTAGAAAAGTAAACCCCCTCTAGTTATGGTGTATTTGAATGAGTAAATGATGGGATTAATGTTCGTGTGCCCTTGGTGCGGTCCTCTCTGTCCGGCTGAGCGGGGCCGTCCGCCCTTGTGTAGGGAAGTGGGCCAGCCATATGGCAAGGTTGGAGATGCCTTGTAGGTGCATGTAGCAGGTCGGTCCAGAGATGGACGAGAAGTTGTACGGTCGCTCACATATCAAGGTGTGAGATGCCTTGTTGAGTCGTAGGACGAATATGTGAGTGGGACCGGTGGGAGTAGGCGATGGTCACCGGAGAGGGTGACGTGTTGGGGCGGTCTCGTGGGGTGGCATAGCGGAGAGGGTCGCATGGGGATGGCGGTTCTCCTGGGAGCAAGTGCCATCGGGCCAACTCACCCACGATGTCCACCGGAGTTTTCAGATGGGAGTACACTGCAGGGTACTTTCCCGATTTTTTTTTGGGGCAACCGGGTTGCCCTTTCGGGGTGGGGGTGTGCCGGTTCGATGCCGGCGGTTACAAAATTCTAGAAAAGTTTCTAATTGTAATATACGTGAGCGAGGCAGCGGGGCGAACTTTGTTCGACGGTGTGAGGGGAGCGGCAGTGTGTGCGGTTGCGCGCGCAACTAGGCTATGTGCAATGAATATTGTGTGCCGCGGTTACCAGTCGACGCTTGGCCTCGCTCAGAGAATCGTCCCGTCTCCGCTCTTCGTATTGTTCTACGCAGTTTGTATCTCTCTACATGATGGGCTAAAGAATAAACGACTCCCGGTAAGAATTTAATTATTTTTCATTATTTGTTTGGATATTTAAATACAAGATATATGCTATCGTGTGAAGTACGTATTTATGTGTGTGCGACCCGACAAAGTTATGTAAGAGAAACTCATTCTTTACTGTTGTACGTAACGCCCTGTATATAGTCCATGCTTTATTATTTTCTGTAATAGTGCGAGTAGTTTTTCAAGAGTCATTGTCATGGTAAAAGTGCTTTATATTAAAAAAATTTATGACTAAAAACTTGGTGCGCTGTCAGGTCGTGAACGGTGTCTGTGCATGTTGTAAACGGCCACTGAGTTTGTTAATTAACTTCACAAATAGAGAATGAGGTGTGAGAGCTTCTATGTATGAAACTTAATTGAAGGTAAAACATTCTCAATGCTGTGAGTGACTTGCTGTTAAATTTTTTTGGTCAAATAATGATTACTGCTCTCCACGTGGCCGGTTTAACCTGCAAATTTTTGTCGAAGCATGTTGACTGAGTACAGTTCACTTTATATTAAGCCACAATTTAATAAGTTCTGTTCATGATGCAAATTTACTTATTCCATGGCCGATTTTTAGACTCTTTAAGCTGGTTGTAAAAACTTTTATTAATGAATATTGTGCTTTGTTGAGAGTTAGCTGGCGGCCCGTTAAGAGGTTAATTACCTTAACTCGGGTGTACATTTTTATAGACTGTTCTCTAATTTACTTGAATTCATAGAGTTCTCGCACTAAGCCGGGTTCCTGGCTTGCTGATGGCAGAACATCCGCCTAAGCTGTGAACCATCTCAAGATCGCATACGAAGAGGGAGATGGAGACTGAATTTCTATGTTGCACTCGCCAGCACTTCTGAGGTGATATTTATGCTTTATTTCATTTTTTGGGGCCGGGCCGGCAGTGTGCCTGTTTACTGCAAATAGCCTAGAAGCCATGGGACCACGTGTCCAGACTGTTTGCCGGGAAGTTTAGCTGTGATCATGACTCTGAACACTATAACTTAAATTTCATAAACTTTTTTTATATAACTCAGTTACATAACACTAAATGCAATGGCTGTAAGTGCGTGCTGCACTGCGGGAGCGCGCCAGAGAGATTTAATCTTGTACCATTTTGCTGTTGCTTCTCATTTTCTTTACTCCTTACCAAAATTTAATTATTGCTTGGTAGATCTGTTCCGGCTGGAACAGCTATGTATAAAATTTAATTTAACTATGGGTTTCACATTTAAGGGCTGGGGTCTTTTCTGGGATTACAATATGGGACTTAGTTTTTCTGTCACGCTGGTGCAACTTCAGACAGGTTGAATGCCTGTCTACTTTTGTCAACTACATGTGGGGGCGCTCCCACAGATGCCAGAGCACAACCACCTTATTGTATTCTTTTTCTTTTAATTATTTTATATACTCATTTGAGGCTAATAGAAATAATTCCTAATGTAATGGAAATATTTTAACTGATTTTTGCCCCTTGCACAAGGGCTAAACTGATTGTTTTCTTAACTGGCAAACGCATATGGGTTGACTTCACACTTATAGCTTTTGATGTTTAATTTTTGACTATAAAACATGTATTCATCATTTTCTTTTTTGAGTAAATTATGATTGTCAAAATCTTCTGAAATAGTACTGCCTCAAGCAATTAAGTTCTGTTTATTAAAGTACATAAAGATTTAATTCCCTTTTGGAATTTTTTTTTTGAAGTCAAATAACTGTCTAGAATTTTATAAACACTGTCTGAAAGTAGGTGACGTAGTTTTGTCAGTTTCAATTAATTATGTGAAAGGAACTTAAGGTTCACACGCTCATCATGGGTCATTGATCAATGGAATGCTAGATAAAGGGGTGGTCTGGTTATTTATGCCTCATGAATTATTATCATTCTTCCTGGGGTTGTGGCTTATGTCATTCTACTGTACGGGTTGCCTATTGGCGTATATTTTATCACTTCTGAGTTATAAGATTGTAGTTACTCTACCCGTTGGGTGGGTGCATTCCAGGGGCATGCGTGTTATAAATTAATGTAACTGTGAGTTGGTGTACCTTGTGTTCTGTGTGTGTTGTTATGTGTCTAGCTAGCCACGAGATGGGAGAAGATTTTATAATATATATATGGGTGTTCATTGATTTATATACATATATTTGTTGTGCTTAATATTATACATATTTGTTATACTGAAGATTTGAAGATTTATAAACACTTGTGATCGTTTATATTTGCACACATTTGTTATGACTAAGATTTTACACACTTGTTATGTTTTACCATATTCATACTTGTGATTGGGCACATATGTTATTCTGGTTTAATAATGTTAAAGCAGGGCATGAAGGAAAATAAATTGTTATCGTTCTGTTACGGCTGAGTTTTATTGCAAGTCCCGTCATACTGGACCCAGCATAATTTTTGCTTCTCTAGGCTTCGGCCTAGTCCTAATTAACTTGTAACCTCTCTTTCAAAACCAACAGGCGAGGAGATAGAAATTTAAAAGGAAATAAAATAAATACTAAAAGCATAGAGAGGTTACAAATGGTAGCAGAGCGTGGTTAATTCTAGGCTTGAACCCTTGGGTCCTGGTGTGTGACGGGGCTTGCAGACTCGGCAATATAATGCGATTGTTGTAACATAGTTGATATAGGCCCGTGTAGGCTAGTTATAAGTTGTTTAATTTGTGAGTCGGGTCGCACCACTGAGGCGGTTAATGGTGTTTAAAAATTTGATAGCTTGTACGGCCGGGGAGTCGCAAGCGTGGCCTGGAATTTGGAATGTTCATTAGGGTCGGTGTTTAGCGTGGTATATTGACGGGATGCGGTATGGCCCGATCGGGAATCGGTACCGGAACTGACTTGTGTCCGGTTGATGTCGAATTATTTTACATTCCCGAATTAGGACTTGTAGTTGATTGTTAGTGGGTTGTTGTGATTTATGTGTTGGTACGGCGTGTGTGTCGAGTTGCTGTTTGCTGTTATGTGTGTTGTATTCTTGCTTGTCTCTTGTCTCCTTCCGTCGTGGAGTGCATGGTTCAGAATAGGCCAGGTTTCCGCAGCACTAGAGAACCCGGAGGTCTACTCAAAGGAAGGACAGTACTTGAGTTTTTCCGATTTTTGTTAATATGTTTTTGTAGGTTATGTTTGTGTTAGGTGTTTAGTGGGGATTTGTTTTAGGATTGTTTGTTTGAATTGTGCAATTCTGGCGGGGATATGCTACGAGAAATTGCCCCACATTCTTTCAGAAGTTCTCCAGAAATTTCCGGTGGTGGATGGATTTGATGAGGATCAGCTGTTGATTTTCTTGGACCTGGTCCTGCAGGTGGCAGATTTCCCAGGGGTGTCCGATGGGGAGGTCTTGTTTCTTATATACCCGTATTGCCGGAGTACGTTGGCTAATTTGGTCACCAAGGCTCTGCGTCGGGGTGACAGTGTGGATGCTTTCCATGGGGAGGTGTTGAACTTCTTCCTACCCATTCGACGACGTTTCAAGCTTGAGTTGGAAAGAGTCTATCGCCCACAGGCCTACGGGGAGGCGTTAGGAGACTTTGTACGCGATATACGGAAAGCTGCCCGGGTGTTAAGATTGGGGTTGTCAGAGACGGAAGTTATACAAGCGATTCTGGAAGGACTGACTCCCCAGGAGAGATCTCGTTTGGCATTCGCGGACCGTCCACGTTGTTTTGCAGACCTTGAGCGACTATGTGTGCTTTCAGGAACGGTCAAGGAGGTTGACGAGTCCCGGGGAAAAGAGGCCACCGATGTCCAATACTCCAGCAGTTCATCAGGAAGAGCCAAAAGGGACAAACATGGTGGTTGGAGGAGAACCCAAGAGACGCTTAGAAAGCCAGAATATTCCGGAAGTGATGGAGGCTACAAGGGGGTGGCAAGTGTGAAGACGGTAACAACAGCTACAGCACAGAAAACAAGGAAATATGAAATTAACAGGGGAAAAAGAAATTATGTTAGGGAACGGACAGCGGCAAGCAGGGAGCCTGTACCAAGGCGTTATCCCTATTCGGAGAAAAAGGAAACTTTAAAGGTTCCAGAGGAATTACAAGTGCCCAAGAGAGTAGTAGATGAAGAAAAGGAAGCAGAAGTAGAAGAGCGGAACTGCTTCGTGGGATCAATACAAGACGACAAGGACACGTCAGTTAAGACGGAGTTGCAGGACTCGAAGAGAACGTCATGGTTGAATCCAGAGGCCGCAGAATTTGTTCCGGTATTTACATCTCGGTTCATGAGGGATCCAGATCCGGTAATATCGTCATTGTCTACGCAGGGATATGAGAAGTCACTTGAGAGTGTCGCTTTACCATCGCCAGTAGAAATTAATTCAGTCATTGCACATGAACCTGGACAGCTGGATTCCAGGGTGGAAGATGTTGAGGACGTTGTGGTTGCTGAAAGTGGTCAAGGAGTGGAATCGACAGAAGAGTCTGAAGAGCGGGCTGCAGATGCTGCGCAGGTGAGTATAGTTGTAGGTGTTTGGGAGACTGTAGAGTCGGAAGTTGCAGATGGACACAGGGATGTCCGGGCTGCGAGTGTTTCTGAGGTTGTGGATGGGCAAGGGGATGTTCATGCCGCAAGTGTAGTAGAAGTTGATGAGGTAGAAGTTGAGGAGAAATTTGGTGGCAGCGTTGTAGAGTTTGTGAGTGAGAGTGATGTAGTGTGTGAAGATGTGCAGACGCCTTCTGTAAGTAGTGTTGAGGATTCCGAGGAACGGGAGGAAGTTTCAGGAGACCGGGTGAGCAACTAGAGGAGGACGAGGATGTGCAGTGTTCAGATGGTGGTAGTGGAAGTGATGGCGATGACGTTGGTGATGAACGTGTTGTTGAAAACGAGATCGGAGAAGAGGTGAGTGAAGAAGTTTGTGAAGCGGCTGGCGATGCGTGTGATGAAGAAGATGGATCAGAGGAGCAACGGGAAGATGCTGAGGAGGTGAAGTGTCAGGAAGTTGATTTGGATTATGTGGACGAAGAAGGGGAAGTTGTAGAAAAGGAAGGAATTGTAGCAGAGGAGTTAGACGATGAGCATAATCCAAAGCGGAGTGAGAGTAGTGAGGTAAGTTGCCTTGATTCTGATTCAGAGGAAACCAGCCAGCACAGCTCAACACGAGATAATTTCTTAGAGAGTGGTGTCCGAAAGGAGCGAATACCTAAAGTGCGTCAGAGAAAGGTAAGAAGCAGAGGTTAACGGGTAGCGGGTAGATGTTCCCCACACTCCCAGTGGTGTTCATCTATTTCAGGGTTGCGCCCCTGCCCACGCGAGCCTTGGTTTCCTCCATTCATCCTTATTTTCGGAGGGAACCAGGTCCTTACCCTCAGTCCCAGCTATTGACCTTTAATGATCCTTGCCCCGTTTCATCTTCCCGATTTTCCTACCCCTACCCTTAGTAAAAAAAAAAAAAAAAAAAAAAAAACCAATGATAAGGAAGTGAGTATATTGTGGTCCTCGAGATGGTCGTGGTCTTTGAGATCGTCAGTTTCCCCTGTTTAAAGGTTAGATGGAGTGATGGTGTGCTGTTGCTGATTGTTAATAGTTGTTGAGGTTGATGTTGTTCATTATAGGGTCCGAGCCATGCCGCATTCTCCGGTTTTCCTGGTGTTATTTTTGGTTGAGAGAGAAAGTTGTGTAGTAGGTACTGTAGAAAAGTAAACCCCCTCTAGTTATGGTGTATTTGAATGAGTAAATGATGGGATTAATGTTCGTGTGCCCTTGGTGCGGTCCTCTCTGTCCGGCTGAGCGGGGCCGTCCGCCCTTGTGTAGGGAAGTGGGCCAGCCATATGGCAAGGTTGGAGATGCCTTGTAGGTGCATGTAGCAGGTCGGTCCAGAGATGGACGAGAAGTTGTACGGTCGCTCACATATCAAGGTGTGAGATGCCTTGTTGAGTCGTAGGACGAATATGTGAGTGGGACCGGTGGGAGTAGGCGATGGTCACCGGAGAGGGTGACGTGTTGGGGCGGTCTCGTGGGGTGGCATAGCGGAGAGGGTCGCATGGGGATGGCGGTTCTCCTGGGAGCAAGTGCCATCGGGCCAACTCACCCACGATGACCACCGGAGTTTTCAGATGGGAGTACACTGCAGGGTACTTTCCCGATTTTTTTTTGGGGCAACCGGGTTGCCCTTTCGGGGTGGGGGTGTGCCGGTTCGATGCCGGCGGTTACAAAATTCTAGAAAAGTTTCTAATTGTAATATACGTGAGCGAGGCAGCGGGGCGAACTTTGTTCGACGGTGTGAGGGGAGCGGCAGTGTGTGCGGTTGCGCGCGCAACTCGGCTATGTGCAATGAATATTGTGTGCCGCGGTTACCAGTCGACGCTTGGCCTCGCTCAGAGAATCGTCCCGTCTCCGCTCTTCGTATTGTTCTACGCAGTTTGTATCTCTCTACATGATGGGCTAAAGAATAAACGACTCCCGGTAAGAATTTAATTATTTTTCATTATTTGTTTGGATATTTAAATACAAGATATATGCTATCGTGTGAAGTACGTATTTATGTGTGTGCGACCCGACAAAGTTATGTAAGAGAAACTCATTCTTTACTGTTGTACGTAACGCCCTGTATATAGTCCATGCTTTATTATTTTCTGTAATAGTGCGAGTAGTTTTTCAAGAGTCATTGTCATGGTAAAAGTGCTTTACATTAAAAAAATTTATGACTAAAAATTTGGTGCGCTGTCAGGTCGTGAACGGTGTCTGTGCATGTTGTAAACGGCCACTGAGTTTGTTAATTAACTTCACAAATAGAGAATGAGGTGTGAGAGCTTCTATGTATGAAACTTAATTGAAGGTAAAACATTCTCAATGCTGTGAGTGACTTGCTGTTAAATTTTTTTGGTCAAATAATGATTACTGCTCTCCACGTGGCCGGTTTAACCTGCAAATTTTTGTCGAAGCATGTTGACTGAGTACAGTTCACTTTATATTAAGCCACAATTTAATAAGTTCTGTTCATGATGCAAATTTACTTATTCCATGGCCGATTTTTAGACTCTTTAAGCTGGTTGTAAAAACTTTTATTAATGAATATTGTGCTTTGTTGAGAGTTAGCTGGCGGCCCGTTAAGAGGTTAATTACCTTAACTCGGGTGTACATTTTTATAGACTGTTCTCTAATTTACTTGAATTCATAGAGTTCTCGCACTAAGCCGGGTTCCTGGCTTGCTGATGGCAGAACATCCGCCTAAGCTGTGAACCATGTCAAGATCGCATACGAAGAGGGAGATGGAGACTGAATTTCTATGTTGCACTCGCCAGCACTTCTGAGGTGATATTTATGCTTTATTTCATTTTTTGGGGCCGGGCCGGCAGTGTGCCTGTTTACTGCAAATAGCCTAGAAGCCATGGGACCACGTGTCCAGACTGTTTGCCGGGAAGTTTAGCTGTGATCATCACTCTGAACACTATAACTTAAATTTCATAAACTTTTTTTATATAACTCAGTTACATAACACTAAATGCAATGGCTGTAAGTGCGTGCTGCACTGCGGGAGCGCGCCAGAGAGATTTAATCTTGTACCATTTTGCTGTTGCTTCTCATTTTCTTTACTCCTTACCAAAATTTAATTATTGCTTGGTAGATCTGTTCCGGCTGGAACAGCTATGTATAAAATTTAATTTAACTATGGGTTTCACATTTAAGGGCTGGGGTCTTTTCTGGGATTACAATATGGGACTTAGTTTTTCTGTCACGCTGGTGCAACTTCAGACAGGTTGAATGCCTGTCTACTTTTGTCAACTACATGTGGGGGCGCTCCCACAGATGCCAGAGCACAACCACCTTATTGTATTCTTTTTCTTTTAATTATTTTATATACTCATTTGAGGCTAATAGAAATAATTCCTAATGTAATGGAAATATTTTAACTGATTTTTGCCCCTTGCACAAGGGCTAAACTGATTGTTTTCTTAACTGGCAAACGCATATGGGTTGACTTCACACTTATAGCTTTTGATGTTTAATTTTTGACTATAAAACATGTATTCATCATTTTCTTTTTTGAGTAAATTATGATTGTCAAAATCTTCTGAAATAGTACTGCCTCAAGCAATTAAGTTCTGTTTATTAAAGTACATAAAGATTTAATTCCCTTTTGGAATTTTTTTTTTGAAGTCAAATAACTGTCTAGAATTTTATAAACACTGTCTGAAAGTAGGTGACGTAGTTTTGTCAGTTTCAATTAATTATGTGAAAGGAACTTAAGGTTCACACGCTCATCATGGGTCATTGATCAATGGAATGCTAGATAAAGGGGTGGTCTGGTTATTTATGCCTCATGAATTATTATCATTCTTCCTGGGGTTGTGGCTTATGTCATTCTACTGTACGGGTTGCCTATTGGCGTATATTTTATCACTTCTGAGTTATAAGATTGTAGTTACTCTACCCGTTGGGTGGGTGCATTCCAGGGGCATGCGTGTTATAAATTAATGTAACTGTGAGTTGGTGTACCTTGTGTTCTGTGTGTGTTGTTATGTGTCTAGCTAGCCACGAGATGGGAGAAGATTTTATAATATATATATGGGTGTTCATTGATTTATATACATATATTTGTTGTGCTTAATATTATACATATTTGTTATACTGAAGATTTGAAGATTTATAAACACTTGTGATCGTTTATATTTGCACACATTTGTTATGACTAAGATTTTACACACTTGTTATGTTTTACCATATTCATACTTGTGATTGGGCACATATGTTATTCTGGTTTAATAATGTTAAAGCAGGGCATGAAGGAAAATAAATTGTTATCGTTCTGTTACGGCTGAGTTTTATTGCAAGTCCCGTCATACTGGACCCAGCATAATTTTTGCTTCTCTAGGCTTCGGCCTAGTCCTAATTAACTTGTAACCTCTCTTTCAAAACCAACAGGCGAGGAGATAGAAATTTAAAAGGAAATAAAATAAATACTAAAAGCATAGAGAGGTTACAAATGGTAGCAGAGCGTGGTTAATTCTAGGCTTGAACCCTTGGGTCCTGGTGTGTGACGGGGCTTGCAGACTCGGCAATATAATGCGATTGTTGTAACATAGTTGATATAGGCCCGTGTAGGCTAGTTATAAGTTGTTTAATTTGTGAGTCGGGTCGCACCACTGAGGCGGTTAATGGTGTTTAAAAATTTGATAGCTTGTACGGCCGGGGAGTCGCAAGCGTGGCCTGGAATTTGGAATGTTCATTAGGGTCGGTGTTTAGCGTGGTATATTGACGGGATGCGGTATGGCCCGATCGGGAATCGGTACCGGAACTGACTTGTGTCCGGTTGATGTCGAATTATTTTACATTCCCGAATTAGGACTTGTAGTTGATTGTTAGTGGGTTGTTGTGATTTATGTGTTGGTACGGCGTGTGTGTCGAGTTGCTGTTTGCTGTTATGTGTGTTGTATTCTTGCTTGTCTCTTGTCTCCTTCCGTCGTGGAGTGCATGGTTCAGAATAGGCCAGGTTTCCGCAGCACTAGAGAACCCGGAGGTCTACTCAAAGGAAGGACAGTACTTGAGTTTTTCCGATTTTTGTTAATATGTTTTTGTAGGTTATGTTTGTGTTAGGTGTTTAGTGGGGATTTGTTTTAGGATTGTTTGTTTGAATTGTGCAATTCTGGCGGGGATATGCTACGAGAAATTGCCCCACATTCTTTCAGAAGTTCTCCAGAAATTTCCGGTGGTGGATGGATTTGATGAGGATCAGCTGTTGATTTTCTTGGACCTGGTCCTGCAGGTGGCAGATTTCCCAGGGGTGTCCGATGGGGAGGTCTTGTTTCTTATATACCCGTATTGTCGGAGTACGTTGGCTAATTTGGTCACCAAGGCTCTGCGTCGGGGTGACAGTGTGGATGCTTTCCATGGGGAGGTGTTGAACTTCTTCCTACCCATTCGACGACGTTTCAAGCTTGAGTTGGAAAGAGTCTATCGCCCACAGGCCTACGGGGAGGCGTTAGGAGACTTTGTACGCGATATACGGAAAGCTGCCCGGGTGTTAAGATTGGGGTTGTCAGAGACGGAAGTTATACAAGCGATTCTGGAAGGACTGACTCCCCAGGAGAGATCTCGTTTGGCATTCGCGGACCGTCCACGTTGTTTTGCAGACCTTGAGCGACTATGTGTGCTTTCAGGAACGGTCAAGGAGGTTGACGAGTCCCGGGGAAAAGAGGCCACCGATGTCCAATACTCCAGCAGTTCATCAGGAAGAGCCAAAAGGGACAAACATGGTGGTTGGAGGAGAACCCAAGAGACGCTTAGAAAGCCAGAATATTCCGGAAGTGATGGAGGCTACAAGGGGGTGGCAAGTGTGAAGACGGTAACAACAGCTACAGCACAGAAAACAAGGAAATATGAAATTAACAGGGGAAAAAGAAATTATGTTAGGGAACGGACAGCGGCAAGCAGGGAGCCTGTACCAAGGCGTTATCCCTATTCGGAGAAAAAGGAAACTTTAAAGGTTCCAGAGGAATTACAAGTGCCCAAGAGAGTAGTAGATGAAGAAAAGGAAGCAGAAGTAGAAGAGCGGAACTGCTTCGTGGGATCAATACAAGACGACAAGGACACGTCAGTTAAGACGGAGTTGCAGGACTCGAAGAGAACGTCATGGTTGAATCCAGAGGCCGCAGAATTTGTTCCGGTATTTACATCTCGGTTCATGAGGGATCCAGATCCGGTAATATCGTCATTGTCTACGCAGGGATATGAGAAGTCACTTGAGAGTGTCGCTTTACCATCGCCAGTAGAAATTAATTCAGTCATTGCACATGAACCTGGACAGCTGGATTCCAGGGTGGAAGATGTTGAGGACGTTGTGGTTGCTGAAAGTGGTCAAGGAGTGGAATCGACAGAAGAGTCTGAAGAGCGGGCTGCAGATGCTGCGCAGGTGAGTATAGTTGTAGGTGTTAGGGAGACTGTAGAGTCGGAAGTTGCAGATGGACACAGGGATGTCCGGGCTGCGAGTGTTTCTGAGGTTGTGGATGGGCAAGGGGATGTTCATGCCGCAAGTGTAGTAGAAGTTGATGAGGTAGAAGTTGAGGAGAAATTTGGTGGCAGCGTTGTAGAGTTTGTGAGTGAGAGTGATGTAGTGTGTGAAGATGTGCAGACGCCTTCTGTAAGTAGTGTTGAGGATTCCGAGGAACGGGAGGAAGTTTCAGGAGACCGGGTGAGCAACTAGAGGAGGACGAGGATGTGCAGTGTTCAGATGGTGGTAGTGGAAGTGATGGCGATGACGTTGGTGATGAACGTGTTGTTGAAAACGAGATCGGAGAAGAGGTGAGTGAAGAAGTTTGTGAAGCGGCTGGCGATGCGTGTGATGAAGAAGATGGATCAGAGGAGCAACGGGAAGATGCTGAGGAGGTGAAGTGTCAGGAAGTTGATTTGGATTATGTGGACGAAGAAGGGGAAGTTGTAGAAAAGGAAGGAATTGTAGCAGAGGAGTTAGACGATGAGCATAATCCAAAGCGGAGTGAGAGTAGTGAGGTAAGTTGCCTTGATTCTGATTCAGAGGAAACCAGCCAGCACAGCTCAACACGAGATAATTTCTTAGAGAGTGGTGTCCGAAAGGAGCGAATACCTAAAGTGCGTCAGAGAAAGGTAAGAAGCAGAGGTTAACGGGTAGCGGGTAGATGTTCCCCACACTCCCAGTGGTGTTCATCTATTTCAGGGTTGCGCCCCTGCCCACGCGAGCCTTGGTTTCCTCCATTCATCCTTATTTTCGGAGGGAACCAGGTCCTTACCCTCAGTCCCAGCTATTGACCTTTAATGATCCTTGCCCCGTTTCATCTTCCCGATTTTCCTACCCCTACCCTTAGTAAAAAAAAAAAAAAAAAAAAAAAAACCAATGATAAGGAAGTGAGTATATTGTGGTCCTCGAGATGGTCGTGGTCTTTGAGATCGTCAGTTTCCCCTGTTTAAAGGTTAGATGGAGTGATGGTGTGCTGTTGCTGATTGTTAATAGTTGTTGAGGTTGATGTTGTTCATTATAGGGTCCGAGCCATGCCGCATTCTCCGGTTTTCCTGGTGTTATTTTTGGTTGAGAGAGAAAGTTGTGTAGTAGGTACTGTAGAAAAGTAAACCCCCTCTAGTTATGGTGTATTTGAATGAGTAAATGATGGGATTAATGTTCGTGTGCCCTTGGTGCGGTCCTCTCTGTCCGGCTGAGCGGGGCCGTCCGCCCTTGTGTAGGGAAGTGGGCCAGCCATATGGCAAGGTTGGAGATGCCTTGTAGGTGCATGTGGCTGGTCGGTCCAGAGATGGACGAGAAGTTGTACGGTCGCTCACATATCAAGGTGTGAGATGCCTTGTTGAGTCGTAGGACGAATATGTGAGTGGGACCGGTGGGAGTAGGCGATGGTCACCGGAGAGGGTGACGTGTTGGGGCGGTCTCGTGGGGTGGCATAGCGGAGAGGGTCGCATGGGGATGGCGCTTCTCCTGGGAGCAAGTGCCATCGGGCCAACTCACCCACGATGTCCACCGGCGTTTTCAGATGGGAGTACACTGCAGGGTACTTTCCCGATTTTTTTTTGGGGCAACCGGTTTGCTCTTTCGGGGTGGGGGTGTGCCGGTTCGATGCCGGCGGTTACAAAATTCTAGAAAAGTTTCTAATTGTAATATACGTGAGCGAGGCAGCGGGGCGAACTTTGTTCGACGGTGTGAGGGGAGCGGCAGTGTGTGCGGTTGCGCGCGCAACTCGGCTATGTGCAATGAATATTGTGTGCCGCGGTTACCAGTCGACGCTTGGCCTCGCTCAGAGAATCGTCCCGTCGCCGCTCTTCGTATTGTTCTACGCAGTTTGTATCTCTCTACATGATGGGCTAAAGAATAAACGACTCCCGGTAAGAATTTAATTATTTTTCATTATTTGTTTGGATATTTAAATACAAGATATATGCTATCGTGTGAAGTACGTATTTATGTGTGTGCGACCCGACAAAGTTATGTAAGAGAAACTCATTCTTTACTGTTGTACGTAACGCCCTGTATATAGTCCATGCTTTATTATTTTCTGTAATAGTGCGAGTAGCTTTTCAAGAGTCATTGTCATGGTAAAAGTGCTTTATATTAAACAAATTTATGACTAAAAACTTGGTGCGCTGTCAGGTCGTGAACGGTGTCTGTGCATGTTGTAAACGGCCACTGAGTTTGTTAATTAACTTCACAAATAGAGAATGAGGTGTGAGAGCTTCTATGTATGAAACTTAATTGAAGGTAAAACATTCTCAATGCTGTGAGTGACTTGCTGTTAAATTTTTTTGGTCAAATAATGATTACTGCTCTCCACGTGGCCGGTTTAACCTGCAAATTTTTGTCGAAGCATGTTGACTGAGTACAGTTCACTTTATATTAAGCCACAATTTAATAAGTTCTGTTCATGATGCAAATTTACTTATTCCATGGCCGATTTTTAGACTCTTTAAGCTGGTTGTAAAAACTTTTATTAATGAATATTGTGCTTTGTTGAGAGTTAGCTGGCGGCCCGTTAAGAGGTTAATTACCTTAACTCGGGTGTACATTTTTATAGACTGTTCTCTAATTTACTTGAATTCATAGAGTTCTCGCACTAAGCCGGGTTCCTGGCTTGCTGATGGCAGAACATCCGCCTAAGCTGTGAACCATGTCAAGATCGCATACGAAGAGGGAGATGGAGACTGAATTTCTATGTTGCACTCGCCAGCACTTCTGAGGTGATATTTATGCTTTATTTCATTTTTTGGGGCCGGGCCGGCAGTGTGCCTGTTTACTGCAAATAGCCTAGAAGCCATGGGACCACGTGTCCAGACTGTTTGCCGGGAAGTTGAGCTGTGATCATCACTCTGAACACTATAACTTAAATTTCATAAACTTTTTTTATATAACTCAGTTACATAACACTAAATGCAATGGCTGTAAGTGCGTGCTGCACTGCGGGAGCGCGCCAGAGAGATTTAATCTTGTACCATTTTGCTGTTGCTTCTCATTTTCTTTACTCCTTACCAAAATTTAATTATTGCTTGGTAGATCTGTTCCGGCTGGAACAGCTATGTATAAAATTTAATTTAACTATGGGTTTCACATTTAAGGGCTGGGGTCTTTTCTGGGATTACAATATGGGACTTAGTTTTTCTGTCACGCTGGTGCAACTTCAGACAGGTTGAATGCCTGTCTACTTTTGTCAACTACATGTGGGGGCGCTCCCACAGATGCCAGAGCACAACCACCTTATTGTATTCTTTTTCTTTTAATTATTTTATATACTCATTTGAGGCTAATAGAAATAATTCCTAATGTAATGGAAATATTTTAACTGATTTTTGCCCCTTGCACAAGGGCTAAACTGATTGTTTTCTTAACTGGCAAACGCATATGGGTTGACTTCACACTTATAGCTTTTGATGTTTAATTTTTGACTATAAAACATGTATTCATCATTTTCTTTTTTGAGTAAATTATGATTGTCAAAATCTTCTGAAATAGTACTGCCTCAAGCAATTAAGTTCTGTTTATTAAAGTACATAAAGATTTAATTCCCTTTTGGAATTTTTTTTTTGAAATCAAATAACTGTCTAGAATTTTATAAACACTGTCTGAAAGTAGGTGACGTAGTTTTGTCAGTTTCAATTAATTATGTGAAAGGAACTTAAGGTTCACACGCTCATCATGGGTCATTGATCAATGGAATGCTAGATAAAGGGGTGGTCTGGTTATTTATGCCTCATGAATTATTATCATTCTTCCTGGGGTTGTGGCTTATGTCATTCTACTGTACGGGTTGCCTATTGGCGTATATTTTATCACTTCTGAGTTATAAGATTGTAGTTACTCTACCCGTTGGGTGGGTGCATTCCAGGGGCATGCGTGTTATAAATTAATGTAACTGTGAGTTGGTGTACCTTGTGTTCTGTGTGTGTTGTTATGTGTCTAGCTAGCCACGAGATGGGAGAAGATTTTATAATATATATATGGGTGTTCATTGATTTATATACATATATTTGTTGTGCTTAATATTATACATATTTGTTATACTGAAGATTTGAAGATTTATAAACACTTGTGATCGTTTATATTTGCACACATTTGTTATGACTAAGATTTTACACACTTGTTATGTTTTACCATATTCATACTTGTGATTGGGCACATATGTTATTCTGGTTTAATAATGTTAAAGCAGGGCATGAAGGAAAATAAATTGTTATCGTTCTGTTACGGCTGAGTTTTATTGCAAGTCCCGTCATACTGGACCCAGCATAATTTTTGCTTCTCTAGGCTTCGGCCTAGTCCTAATTAACTTGTAACCTCTCTTTCAAAACCAACAGGCGAGGAGATAGAAATTTAAAAGGAAATAAAATAAATACTAAAAGCATAGAGAGGTTACAAATGGTAGCAGAGCGTGGTTAATTCTAGGCTTGAACCCTTGGGTCCTGGTGTGTGACGGGGCTTGCAGACTCGGCAATATAATGCGATTGTTGTAACATAGTTGATATAGGCCCGTGTAGGCTAGTTATAAGTTGTTTAATTTGTGAGTCGGGTCGCACCACTGAGGCGGTTAATGGTGTTTAAAAATTTGATAGCTTGTACGGCCGGGGAGTCGCAAGCGTGGCCTGGAATTTGGAATGTTCATTAGGGTCGGTGTTTAGCGTGGTATATTGACGGGATGCGGTATGGCCCGATCGGGAATCGGTACCGGAACTGACTTGTGTCCGGTTGATGTCGAATTATTTTACATTCCCGAATTAGGACTTGTAGTTGATTGTTAGTGGGTTGTTGTGATTTATGTGTTGGTACGGCGTGTGTGTCGAGTTGCTGTTTGCTGTTATGTGTGTTGTATTCTTGCTTGTCTCTTGTCTCCTTCCGTCGTGGAGTGCATGGTTCAGAATAGGCCAGGTTTCCGCAGCACTAGAGAACCCGGAGGTCTACTCAAAGGAAGGACAGTACTTGAGTTTTTCCGATTTTTGTTAGTATGTTTTTGTAGGTTATGTTTGTGTTAGGTGTTTAGTGGGGATTTGTTTTAGGATTGTTTGTTTGAATTGTGCAATTCTGGCGGGGATATGCTACGAGAAATTGCCCCACATTCTTTCAGAAGTTCTCCAGAAATTTCCGGTGGTGGATGGATTTGATGAGGATCAGCTGTTGATTTTCTTGGACCTGGTCCTGCAGGTGGCAGATTTCCCAGGGGTGTCCGATGGGGAGGTCTTGTTTCTTATATACCCGTATTGCCGGAGTACGTTGGCTAATTTGGTCACCAAGGCTCTGCGTCGGGGTGACAGTGTGGATGCTTTCCATGGGGAGGTGTTGAACTTCTTCCTACCCATTCGACGACGTTTCAAGCTTGAGTTGGAAAGAGTCTATCGCCCACAGGCCTACGGGGAGGCGTTAGGAGACTTTGTACGCGATATACGGAAAGCTGCCCGGGTGTTAAGATTGGGGTTGTCAGAGACGGAAATTATACAAGCGATTCTGGAAGGACTGACTCCCCAGGAGAGATCTCGTTTGGCATTCGCGGACCGTCCACGTTGTTTGGCAGACCTTGAGCGACTATGTGTGCTTTCAGGAACGGTCAAGGAGGTTGACGAGTCCCGGGGAAAAGAGGCCACCGATGTTCAATACTCCAGCAGTTCATCAGGAAGAGCCAAAAGGGACAAACATGGTGGTTGGAGGAGAACCCAAGAGACGCTTAGAAAGCCAGAATATTCCGGAAGTGATGGAGGCTACAAGGGGGTGGCAAGTGTGAAGACGGTAACAACAGCTACAGCACAGAAAACAAGGAAATATGAAATTAACAGGGGAAAAAGAAATTATGTTAGGGAACGGACAGCGGCAAGCAGGGAGCCTGTACCAAGGCGTTATCCCTATTCGGAGAAAAAGGAAACTTTAAAGGTTCCAGAGGAATTACAAGTGCCCAAGAGAGTAGTAGATGAAGAAAAGGAAGCAGAAGTAGAAGAGCGGAACTGCTTCGTGGGATCAATACAAGACGACAAGGACACGTCAGTTAAGACGGAGTTGCAGGACTCGAAGAGGACGTCATGGTTGAATCCAGAGGCCGCAGAATTTGTTCCGGTATTTACATCTCGGTTCATGAGGGATCCAGATCCGGTAATATCGTCATTGTCTACGCAGGGATATGAGAAGTCACTTGAGAGTGTCGCTTTACCATCGCCAGTAGAAATTAATTCAGTCATTGCACATGAACCTGGACAGCTGGATTCCAGGGTGGAAGATGTTGAGGACGTTGTGGTTGCTGAAAGTGGTCAAGGAGTGGAATCGACAGAAGAGTCTGAAGAGCGGGCTGCAGATGCTGCGCAGGTGAGTATAGTTGTAGGTGTTAGGGAGACTGTAGAGTCGGAAGTTGCAGATGGACACAGGGATGTCCGGGCTGCGAGTGTTTCTGAGGTTGTGGATGGACAAGGGGATGTTCATGCCGCAAGTGTAGTAGAAGTTGATGAGGTAGAAGTTGAGGAGAAATTTGGTGGCAGCGTTGTAGAGTTTGTGAGTGAGAGTGATGTAGTGTGTGAAGATGTGCAGACGCCTTCTGTAAGTAGTGTTGAGGATTCCGAGGAACGGGAGGAAGTTTCAGGAGACCGGGTGAGCAACTAGAGGAGGACGAGGATGTGCAGTGTTCAGATGGTGGTAGTGGAAGTGATGGCGATGACGTTGGTGATGAACGTGTTGTTGAAAACGAGATCGGAGAAGAGGTGAGTGAAGAAGTTTGTGAAGCGGCTGGCGATGCGTGTGATGAAGAAGATGGATCAGAGGAGCAACGGGAAGATGCTGAGGAGGTGAAGTGTCAGGAAGTTGATTTGGATTATGTGGACGAAGAAGGGGAAGTTTTAGAAAAGGAAGGAATTGTAGCAGAGGAGTTAGACGATGAGCATAATCCAAAGCGGAGTGAGAGTAGTGAGGTAAGTTGCCTTGATTCTGATTCAGAGGAAACCAGCCAGCACAGCTCAACACGAGATAATTTCTTAGAGAGTGGTGTCCGAAAGGAGCGAATACCTAAAGTGCGTCAGAGAAAGGTAAGAAGCAGAGGTTAACGGGTAGCGGGTAGATGTTCCCCACACTCCCAGTGGTGTTCATCTATTTCAGGGTTGCGCCCCTGCCCACGCGAGCCTTGGTTTCCTCCATTCATCCTTATTTTCGGAGGGAACCAGGTCCTTACACTCAGTCCCAGCTATTGACCTTTAATGATCCTTGCCCCGTTTCATCTTCCCGATTTTCCTACCCCTACCCTTAGTAAAAAAAAAAAAAAAAAAAAAAAAACCAATGATAAGGAAGTGAGTATATTGTGGTCCTCGAGATGGTCGTGGTCTTTGATATCGTCAGTTTCCCCTGTTTAAAGGTTAGATGGAGTGATGGTGTGCTGTTGCTGATTGTTAATAGTTGTTGAGGTTGATGTTGTTCATTATAGGGTCCGAGCCATGCCGCATTCTCCGGTTTTCCTGGTGTTATTTTTGGTTGAGAGAGAAAGTTGTGTAGTAGGTACTGTAGAAAAGTAAACCCCCTCTAGTTATGGTGTATTTGAATGAGTAAATGATGGGATTAATGTTCGTGTGCCCTTGGTGCGGTCCTCTCTGTCCGGCTGAGCGGGGCCGTCCGCCCTTGTGTAGGGAAGTGGGCCAGCCATATGGCAAGGTTGGAGATGCCTTGTAGGTGCATGTGGCTGGTCGGTCCAGAGATGGACGAGAAGTTGTACGGTCGCTCACATATCAATGTGTGAGATGCCTTGTTGAGTCGTAGGACGAATATGTGAGTGGGACCGGTGGGAGTAGGCGATGGTCACCGGAGAGGGTGACGTGTTGGGGCGGTCTCGTGGGGTGGCATAGCGGAGAGGGTCGCATGGGAATGGCGGTTCTCCTGGGAGCAAGTGCCATCGGGCCAACTCACCCACGATGTCCTCCGGAGTTTTCAGATGGGAGTACACTGCAGGGTACTTTCCCGATTTTTTTTTGGGGCAACCGGGTTGCCCTTTCGGGGTGGGGGTGTGCCGGTTCGATGCCGGCGGTTACAAAATTCTAGAAAAGTTTCTAATTGTAATATACGTGAGCGAGGCAGCGGGGCGAACATTGTTCGACGGTGTGAGGGGAGCGGCAGTGTGTGCGGTTGCGCGCGCAACTCGGCTATGTGCAATGAATATTGTGTGCCGCGGTTACCAGTCGACGCTTGGCCTCGCTCAGAGAATCGTCCCGTCTCCGCTCTTCGTATTGTTCTACGCAGTTTGTATCTCTCTACATGATGGGCTAAAGAATAAACGACTCCCGGTAAGAATTTAATTATTTTTCATTATTTGTTTGGATATTTAAATACAAGATATATGCTATCGTGTGAAGTACGTATTTATGTGTGTGCGACCCGACAAAGTTATGTAAGAGAAACTCATTCTTTACTGTTGTACGTAACGCCCTGTATATAGTCCATGCTTTATTATTTTCTGTAATAGTGCGAGTAGCTTTTCAAGAGTCATTGTCATGGTAAAAGTGCTTTATATTAAAAAAATTTATGACTAAAAACTTGGTGCGCTGTCAGGTCGTGAACGGTGTCTGTGCATGTTGTAAACGGCCACTGAGTTTGTTAATTAACTTCACAAATAGAGAATGAGGTGTGAGAGCTTCTATGTATGAAACTTAATTGAAGGTAAAACATTTTCAATGCTGTGAGTGACTTGCTGTTAAATT
The DNA here is from genome assembly GCA_034769895.1 of Magicicada septendecula. NCBI lineage: Eukaryota > Metazoa > Arthropoda > Insecta > Hemiptera > Cicadidae > Magicicada > Magicicada septendecula. The sequence goes on along the minus strand of CM068368.1, from coordinate 281,782,271 downwards.
TTTTTTGGTCAAATAATGATTACAGCTCTCCACGTGGCCGGTTTAACCTGCAAATTTTTGTCGAAGCATGTTGACTGAGTACAGTTCACTTTATATTAAGCCACAATTTAATAAGTTCTGTTCATGATGCAAATTTACTTATTCCATGGCCGATTTTTAGACTCTTTAAGCTGGTTGTAAAAACTTTTATTAATGAATATTGTGCTTTGTTGAAAGTTAGCTGGCGGCCCGTTAAGAGGTTAATTACCTTAACTCGGGTGTACATTTTTATAGACTGTTCTCTAATTTACTTGAATTCATAGAGTTCTCGCACTAAGCCGGGTTCCTGGCTTGCTGATGGCAGAATATCCGCCTAAGCTGTGAACCATGTCAAGATCGCATACGAAGAGGGAGATGGAGACTGAATTTCTATGTTGCACTCGCCAGCACTTCTGAGGTGATATTTATGCTTTATTTCATTTTTTGGGGCCGGGCCGGCAGTGTGCCTGTTTACTGCAAATAGCCTAGAAGCCATGGGACCACGTGTCCAGACTGTTTGCCGGGAAGTTGAGCTGTGATCATCACTCTGAACACTATAACTTAAATTTCATAAACTTTTTTTATATAACTCAGTTACATAACACTAAATGCAATGGCTGTAAGTGCGTGCTGCACTGCGGGAGCGCGCCAGAGAGATTTAATCTTGTACCATTTTGCTGTTGCTTCTCATTTTCTTTACTCCTTACCAAAATTTAATTATTGCTTGGTAGATCTGTTCCGGCTGGAACAGCTATGTATAAAATTTAATTTAACTATGGGTTTCACATTTAAGGGCTGGGGTCTTTTCTGGGATTACAATATGGGACTTAGTTTTTCTGTCACGCTGGTGCAACTTCAGACAGGTTGAATGCCTGTCTACTTTTGTCAACTACATGTGGGGGCGCTCCCACAGATGCCAGAGCACAACCACCTTATTGTATTCTTTTTCTTTTAATTATTTTATATACTCATTTGAGGCTAATAGAAATAATTCCTAATGTAATGGAAATATTTTAACTGATTTTTGCCCCTTGCACAAGGGCTAAACTGATTGTTTTCTTAACTGGCAAACGCATATGGGTTGACTTCACACTTATAGCTTTTGATGTTTAATTTTTGACTATAAAACATGTATTCATCATTTTCTTTTTTGAGTAAATTATGATTGTCAAAATCTTCTGAAATAGTACTGCCTCAAGCAATTAAGTTCTGTTTATTAAAGTACATAAAGATTTAATTCCCTTTTGGAATTTTTTTTTTGAAGTCAAATAACTGTCTAGAATTTTATAAACACTGTCTGAAAGTAGGTGACGTAGTTTTGTCAGTTTCAATTAATTATGTGAAAGGAACTTAAGGTTCACACGCTCATCATGGGTCATTGATCAATGGAATGCTAGATAAAGGGGTGGTCTGGTTATTTATGCCTCATGAATTATTATCATTCTTCCTGGGGTTGTGGCTTATGTCATTCTACTGTACGGGTTGCCTATTGGCGTATATTTTATCACTTCTGAGTTATAAGATTGTAGTTACTCTACCCGTTGGGTGGGTGCATTCCAGGGGCATGCGTGTTAAAAATTAATGTAACTGTGAGTTGGTGTACCTTGTGTTCTGTGTGTGTTGTTATGTGTCTAGCTAGCCACGAGATGGGAGAAGATTTTATAATATATATATGGGTGTTCATTGATTTATATACATATATTTGTTGTGCTTAATATTATACATATTTGTTATACTGAAGATTTGAAGATTTATAAACACTTGTGATCGTTTATATTTGCACACATTTGTTATGACTAAGATTTTACACACTTGTTATGTTTTACCATATTCATACTTGTGATTGGGCACATATGTTATTCTGGTTTAATAATGTTAAAGCAGGGCATGAAGGAAAATAAATTGTTATCGTTCTGTTACGGCTGAGTTTTATTGCAAGTCCCGTCATACTGGACCCAGCATAATTTTTGCTTCTCTAGGCTTCGGCCTAGTCCTAATTAACTTGTAACCTCTCTTTCAAAACCAACAGGCGAGGAGATAGAAATTTAAAAGGAAATAAAATAAATACTAAAACATAGAGAGGTTACAATAGAACCAGGGGAAATTGTAGAAGAGAAGAAGGTAGAAGCAGAGGAGTTAGAGATTGAGGATAATCCAAATCGTGGTAACAGTAGTCAGGTAAGTTACCGTGATTCTAATTCAGAAGAAATAAATCAGTACAGCTCAACACGAGATAGTTTCTCAGAGAGAGGTGTCCAAAAGGAACGGGTTCCTAAAGTTCGCCATAAAAAGGTGAGAAGAAGCGGTTAACGGGTAGCGGGTAGATGTTCCCCACAATCCCAGTGGTGTTCGTCTACTTCAGGGTTGCGCCCCTGCCTCCGCGAGCCTTGGTTTTCTCCACCCATCCTTATTCTCGGAGGGAACCATGTCCTTAACCTCAGTCCTAGCTATTGACCTTTCAATGATCCTTGCCCTTTTCACCTTCCCAATTTTCCTACCCCTCCCCTTAGAAAACAAAATAAAAACCAAAAAACAAATAAAAAAAATTAGAAAGGAAAAAGAAACAAAAAAAAATTAGAAAAGGAGAAAAGAAAAAAAAATATCAGAGAGGAGTTAGCAAAGAAGCTAGTTGGAAGAGTTGTGACTACGTTGGTGTAGGGATGTTAGTGTTGGATTGTTGGTTGATGTTTTCATTTTCTTTGTTGTAGTTTATTGCTGATTATTGTAGGGTCGGGGCCATGCCGCATTCCCTGGTTGTTTCCGTGGTAGGATATCTTGAAGGAAGTCTGGGTCGTTAGACGAAGCCGTGCTGAAGTAAACCCCCCCTTGAGAGTTATGCAGTCATTTAAAGAGTAAGTGAAGGGATTGATGTTCGCGTGCCCTCTATGCGGTTTTCTCTGTCCGGCTAATAGGGGCCGTCCGCCCTAGTGTAGGGATGTTTTTTTTTAAGCCAGTTACATATGTCAAGGATTTGTGATGCCTTGTTTTGCAGCATATGGCTGGTCAGTCCAGATGTGGACAGTAGTGTTATGGGCACTCACATAACAAGGTAATAGATACCTTGTTTTGGTCTTCGGACGCGTATGTGAGTGGCAGCAGGAGGAGTAGGTGGTGGTCACCAGAGAGTGTGACGTGTTGGGGCGGTCCTGTGGGGTTGGCCTGGCGGAGAGGGTCGCGTGGGGATGGTTGCAGTGGCATTGAAATTTTCCAGTCCTATGAGAAGGGGGGGTAGTAGTTGTCCTGACTAGGTATCAAGTTTGGGTCTCAGTTTGGGAGGCCTTGGGAGGTCAGAACTCAGACGGTGCTCTTGATTGTGACGTCTTTCGTCTTTTCTCCTTCTTTCTCTTGTGCTGGATGCTGACCCTGATCAAGTCATCATGCAGTACCCTCACACACTACACTTCTTCTTCTTTCCTCTTACTTCGTTTTCACCCTGAGCCTCTGTTCTCCCGTGAGCGGTTAAATTTCTGAGATTTCCTATGACTAGCCAAGAGGCTGGGAGTTAGCCTTGGGGCAACTATGTTGCCCTTTTGGGGTGAGGGTGTGCCGACTCTAGTATAGAATCGGCGCATGTCCAGTATATAACGTCCGGTAAACGTTAAACTCAGTACTAATTTAGAGCGGTTTAATTAGTGCTGCACCCTAGCCGTGGACATAAAAAATACTACTGGTGAATAGAGAAAGCTCGATAAGTGCTGCACCCTAGTGCCCACCTCGGTAGGCAAGCGAGGAGGCCGGAAACAGTATCAAATAAGTTCGTCTCTCACCAAAGTTCGTCGCTGATGGCTGCATTTTTTTTTACTGTCTAAGTTAAAGAGGGGTTAGAGGGCTTATTTTAGTTTTACTACGCATTTATGTTACTCTGTAATTACTGTGGTCTTCAACTCACTCGTGTATAGTTGCTAGTTTATTTTACTGTCTTGTTGCTTACTCATTATATCTTCATTTTACTCTATCGAGTTTTACCGTGGGTAGTTTGTCCTCTCACTTACCATATCTATTGGGTTTTTTGGGTTTATCACGTTACTATGTTTTTTTTTCTAACTTTCTTCATAATTACTATTTTTTCATTCTTTATCATAAATTTTTTCTTCATTCACTGTTTTGGTTTAGTTTGTGGACTGAATGTTATGCTTAATACACACTTATTTATATATCTTTTTATTTATTAGGTATACTAGTACTGGTCATTGATTGTTTTCTTATCTTATCATAGTTCTTTCATGTACGGTGACGACATGTATCGTTACCATTGTAACAATACTACAACACAATTTTTTAGTGTAAGAAATAATTTGATTTCTTTTGTAAATGGTATAAGCTTTTATAACATTTATCAGAACATGATCAAATCACCTGCCTTCAAACCAACACAAATTTGTTGTTTGTAGTAAAAAGTGTTGTTCTTTTTCAGACGAGACCTTATAACCGATTCAAGACATAGGCTTAAATACAGACGGGCTAGGTTGTACAATTTTATGATAGCTATTCTAGTTGTGTTGCACACTTTGCAACTCTATATAGTGCACAAAGAAGATGTATGAAAAGTGCATTTCTGTTTCTCCCTCTGCCCTTGTTGCTGCCTCTATTCCTCATCTATTTCTTGAGCCTGACTGGCAACTATGCTGTAAACATAATATTCCACCAAACATTACTTTAATTAATTTAATGTACATTACTTTATTATATATTTATGTATTTTTGCAGTCAAGATATTAAGTAATCAAACTACCACCATAGAAGACAGCGATATTGGAAGGGAGGAGCAGTACTTGTGAATGTAATCAGTAATGTAAGTAGCATACTACAAAATATCAAACAAGCGTTTCTCCGACTACGTCAATCAACCAGGGATGGTGCGTTGAACTTGAGAGTACCGCGTCACGGCCTTTATGGTTTGTTTTACAAATATCAGTAGAACATTTTGATAGCTAATTTACACAATAGGCCTTATCACATTTCAGCTTCCTTAACTTCCAACACTTCCAAGTCATCTTCTTGTAAAATTCTTATTACACAAAATTTATTTTAGAGATTACCATAACTGTTAGTAATGAATTCTTATTATTTAAGTATAAAAGAAATCTAATAATCAGTCATTAAAAGTATCTAGTGCTATTTATACTCTGTGTGTGTGTGTGTGTGTGTGTGTGTGTGTGTGTGTGTGTGTGTGTGTGTGTGAGAGAGTCCGGTGTTGACCAAGAGTAATCAATTAACCATAAGGGGATGTTGTAGACAATTTGATATTTGGTAACACAATGACAAGAACCAGTGTTAAATCAGAATATTACTAACAGTAACAAAGTCGTTTAGTAGTGCTATAGCAATCTCCTAAAGTATTTTACAATCTCTGCGCTCCAGCTGGCGTCAATGTATTTTTGTGACCTTTCTTTCTACCTTGGTTTTGTTGTGTTCCCCTGAGGTTTAGATGTGTGGGGGTGTTTTATCCGAAGCTAATTAATAAAAGAGTTTTAAAAAATTCTAACCACGAAATAGAGGCAATTCTTGTACTAAGGTCCGTTTATGACAATCCCAAAATATTGGTGGAAGCAGTGATGGAAGGAATGTCTCCTACGAATTCAAGTAGTTTCACGTGGAGGGATAATCTTAAGAAATTTAAGGGAGGTGTAGACATGCTTTTGAACTTAGCCTACATATCTCAAAGTACCAGGAGATTCTGAATGCAGTTTGCGGTCTACACATTTATAAAGACCAGTCTTTGTCATAGAAACCTATACACGGAAAGCACCGAATGACACGATACGAGAACTGCACATGGCATCGACCGCAAAGCAAAAGTTCAGTAAAAGATACATAGAGGAAAGAGGAGAAATAAACAGAACAAAAACTATTACGTCCAGCGGAACTTATACGTAAATAAAGAAGGAATGGAACACCGAAGCGTTATACACATGGGAAACCGGGTTACAAAGGAACTGCATGTACACAGTGGAATCAGTCTTCAACAGAGAAGCAAGTCATCAAACGTCAAACAACGTCAATGTTTGAAATCCGTTTTTAGTACACAGTAAAGTCTGCGTACAGGGAGCCAATGGTCAGCGCTACGGGACGTTTGCTGATTAATTAGCAAGGGACGTAACGCCATTGAACGGCATGCAATGTCTATACAAAAAGCAAAAAAAGGAAGAAAAATAGTAATAGAAGCTCAGTGTTTAATGGCATAGTATTATGTTTAATAATGATTAAATTTGTTGTGCTTGTGTTATGTAATTATTTATTACTTGCAAATTTGAAACGAACAGGAATGAAAATGTGTGAAGTTCCACGGAGATGAACAAAATGAAATAAACAAATATAACATAATTGAGAGTACCTCTCCTAAACAATTAGTAAACCGTAAGTAAATGGCGGAACGAGACACGATGACATAGCAACTAATAATTTTCTCGTGTAAAGAGTAATAAATATAGAATCTTCAAGAATGACATAGAGTAGTAGCTTTCTGCGCGATACCGAGATTATCTGGTCATCATTGGAGCTATTTTCCCGAATCCTATAAACAGAACAGTCCAAAGAGCTGCCATTAGGGTTGGTTTCAAAGCGATTAATTTGTGCATTGTTATTCGTCCTAATGTAATGTTTGTTAAGTGTTTGTTTTCAGTGAGTTAACAAACTTTAAACTTCACTGAATTGTATTGCCTAATGTGAAGATTGAGCAGTGGTATTTGTATTTCCATGTATATGTTTTTTTTTTGTACGTGATAGCACTTAATTGAATTTGCCCTGGATAGAATGTTAAATTTATAAATGTTTTATTACTCCTACAATTAATTTTGAACACAAATGAGGTGTAGAATATAAGAATTTATCATTACACCAACTTTGTAAAATATACACAAATAAATTGATTTAAAAAAATATATTCAATTTAATCGCGAGTGTGGCGTGAGTCATGACAGAAACGGAATGCAGCAAGACTCAGAGTGCTGAACTGCAGTTTCTTGAAAGTACTTACTATACATTGCAAAATAGAATAAGGAATTAAGATATCAGAGCAGATCTCAAAGTAGAGAATACAAATGAAATTATTTCTCTTTACAGAAGATAATGGTGGTATCATCTGGAAAGGACGACAGAAGATCGATTGCCGAAAGCGGCACTCAACTATAAAGCCACTGGTAGAAGAGACGTGGATTGTCCGAGGATGTGATGCGTGCCGGAACAGGTTAATATAACCTAATCCTGCAAGTGAAGAAGAAGAAGATGAACATATTCAAATAAAATATGAAATCAGTCAACACGTTATAATGTATGGTAAATACAGTAACAGTAATACATGTTGGGACAGAAAGAATACTTGAGTGAGCAATTAGAATATAATGAAATTTAACCCAAAGAGTGTTTTTCACAACCTTCTCTGTATTAACACCTCTTTATTTTCAGCATCTGATTTGATAAAATCAGGTTTATCAAATCGATCGAGATGAGTGACCCGAGTGTAAATGCTACACTGTTTTTCTGTGTCACTCAAAAAATTAATTCTTTTCGCTGTATTTTAAGATTATCTCTTGCTACAGATGCTTAGTTAATTCTGTACGTAAAGCTTTTGATGTAAAATTTATAATACGGCTAACAAACTATAAATGAACGGTGTTGTTCTTTAACAATCGTTAGTTTTTAACAAAACACACGGTTTTACAAATGTCTATGAATATAAGTATAGACATAAATACGTATAGTATGAATAATAAGTATAAAGTACGAATACAAAGATACCACACGACAACAAATGCACACAAGTGTACAGATTTTATCATTTTATACCTAATCACTAAAGTATATACAATTTAAATTAATTTACAATTTAAATCAATCAAACTCTGAACGCAAAACTGCCACTAAAATGAATAAGTCTTGTATACTCAAGAAAAACTATCTCAACTACAACTGACACAGGAAATATCGTGCGGCGTGATTTAGTCAGTGGCCTTCAGTCTATTCAGTGTCCTCAGATATATCTATCTGACCGGAGAGATGTGTGAAGGTGTGAGGAAAAATTGTTGGACCGACCAGAATTTTACCGAACACAAGTAGTAGTTACAGCCATTGTGAATCGTAAACATTACGAAGGCACAAAAGTCAATCGACACAACTTCTGAGAAATCCGTACTTCTTTAATACGATTGTATTTCTGATGACTTAAAAATAGGATCAGCTACAAGAAATATGTATATTTAGAGACACATGAGTTAGACTAATTGGGTAAAGGAAACTAGTGTCGAAATGATAACACGTTATGACGTCTCCAGCAAAAGCGTGCATTTTTAAGAGAAAGACAGTTTGGGTATTACCCACCGAATTTTTTAAATGCCATGACACTAGAGAGAGTTTGTCTGTTTCACAATCTTCTGCAAAAGTGGAAAAAATTAATCTCCTTACAGATTGAAAACTGCTATCCATGCTTTGTTCAATACTATTCTGGAACCTACTACTCGATGTTCCCAAATCTGCCAATGTCAATACGTATCTACTGAACATTCGTAGTATTGTATGAACAATGGATTTCAACGATAAGCGTCCAAAAGATTTGAACATTCGCAACACAGTAGTAACAGTTTAGTACACGTGTTGAGATATAAAGTATAACCGCTAACGCATTTTATTCAGTTCTCAGAGTATAGTGTTTGTCGTTAATATAAAACTACCACGTTAAACTCTCTTACTTAAAATGGTAAAATATGAGTGCCCTCTTTAATCGGTATTTTATAAAAAATAAAAATTTAACTGTACGTAATAATTAATATTAATAATTAGTAATGATAAATTTATTTGTGACCTAAAGTCATAAACATTGTCGATGGAGACAACAAATGAATCAATCTGATATCGCAAAGACACTGGTTTATATTAACACCTCTAGGATATTCTGAGAACTAAATTATTCTGTAACCTAGAATAATACGGAATGATTTTGTAAGTCTGTTGGGATAACTCTCGTCGAATCGACAGACAGAACACACGGAACAGGTAATTTATTTTGAATGACGTGACGTCAGTGCAAATTTGTTTACTATGACGTGGATGTTATTGACCTGTAACTGTAAATCTGTAACACTGAAAATGTAATCTGACGTTTCAATTCTGCAGAGTTAAAGAAATAACTTAAAAAAACTATTGCATTTAATTCACACTAATTCCTTGGAAAGTATATTCAAAATACCTTCTAAACAGGTTGTTTGTTCATAAAAATTACATACAGATTTTTATAATACAAATTTGAGACGAACGAGCAGTAAAGCATGTTGTCAATAACCGAAAACTTAAAGCCATTTGTACCTTATGTCTAACCTATAAATGCAGAAAATTATTTTAAAAAGCATAAGTTTATTAGCTTAAAATATGTTTTTGTTTGATTACTTAACAAATAACTATACAAGAAAATATCTTGGAACGTTGAAACGGTGAAAATCAATGTTTGCTCCTTTTACTGTTTACAAAATGACTTCCAATATTTTGGTGTATGCTAAGCATCATTTCTCATGGCGTCCCACAAACTTAATCTATCCTTCGAAAAACAGTTATTTTATTTCAAGTTTTAATTTTATTCTCATGTTAATTGATTCATTATAATAATTGAAATAATTGATTTATAAATAGGGTAACTTATGCGAATATCGCCATGCAGACAATATCGCCACCGTTGTACAAAAGATTAGTTAGCAAAATAACCAACAGAGCGGGTGAGCTACTACTTTGCAGGACTGTAAGTAGTTTGTGTGGGAATGTTGTGACGCCATTGCAGAAACTTCCGGCCACGCCAGTTCGTCTGTGACTTCATTGAGTGAGGACGCGCTACGGAATTACAGCAACAAAATCAGCCGGAATTTTCAACTTACCTTATTGTAAGTTTCTCTATTAACTCTGTATTTCCTCAAAATTAATTTCTATTATATTTTGTTGATACATAAGGCCATATAGATGTTTCAAAGCAGTACGAGAATTTGATCTCTTTTGTTGTAGTTATGCACAGTCGTATTTAATTAAATATAGGTTATGTTGACAATATCGCCACCAACAGCTGTTTGCAATACCGCCACATGCCGATATTACATTCACTGTTGAGTTGCGTGACAAATCACTGTTAAAATGTTTTAGTGATACTTTTAGATGCTCAATAACTGTATACTGATCAAACTTTTTTTAAATTTGCAGTATAACTGGCTGAGAAATTCAACATCGTCATGCTCTGTCTACCGTCCCACTGCAGCCATGAATTACAGCCGCTTGATATCAGCTTCTTCAAATCTCTTAAAAGTGGATGGGATGACGCCACAGATTCATTCCGCCGAATGTATCCAGGCACACCTTTAAATAAGCAACAGTTCCCAAGACTTTTTTCAAGAGGGTGGTTCAAAGCTGCAATACCTCAAAACGCTGTTTCATGATTCAAGGCATCTGGAATATACCCTTTTAACCCGGACGTGTTTCCAGAAACAGCGTTTGCTCCGAGTTCAGTTTCTGAAAGACAAGCTGTCAATCCAAAACATCTGCACGGAAATAATGGGTCTCCATGTGTGTCAGCTCTAAATCCAGCTGTAACCGGAGATGGTGACGACTCAACAACAGCTCCAAGATATTTACTTCCTGCCTTCGGAACATCTGACCATAACGAGGATCATGAAGAAATATTATTGTCTCCTAAGCGTAGTAGTTCTTCGGAAAAGAGTGTTGCCGAGATCTTATCTACCCCAAAAATTCAACGAAAGAATCTTGTAAGGAAATCACTAAACAGTAAATCAGTAGTTTTGAAACGAGATTTACTTTTGCAGTTCGAAGCAACTAAGACAAAGGGGAAGACAGAAATTAAGCCAAAACAACTAGCAAACCCATAAAAAAATTCCACAAGAAGGAAAAAGGGACGAATGTGAAGCAGAGACAGGAAAAGGATGTGTTTTTGTGGCGATTGTCTTTTATCATGAAGAGAGAGATAACAGAAATTGGATACAGTGCGTTTAATGCAAGATTTGGTTTCACGAAAAGTGTGAATCGGGAAATGTGTGTCTGTCGGTGAATTGTGCCAAGAATGTGAGAACGGTTGTGCAATGCTGGATGACGAATGAATGACAGTATCTTAATATTTTTAAATTTCTTACAGAAACTCGATTTTAAGCATTTTTTAAATTCTACTCAGTTTTATATTGTATTTTATAGTGTACTTATTTTGTAATTAAAAATTATTTTTAATGTTAATTTTTTTTAAATTATTCTTTAACTAACCAAATGTGGCGGCAATACTTTCACGTGTTTGCAATATCGCCATTTTGTACCTTGTTCAAAAATATAAAATTTTTATTTAATTGGTAGATTTTTAAACGATTATTTCATGGATCGCTTAGGCAACAGCCACACGTAGCACACACTGTAAAAACCTTTTGAATGTAACTGAATATTAGATGGTTAACTTTGAAAATACTGAATTAGTGGCGATATTCTCATCACTTACCCTAGATATTATATTCCTAACTTAAAATATTTTTTACAGTAAACTATATCGCGTGAGAAATATTTTTTTCTAAAAAATAGACTAACTGTTTAAGTTAAAGTTTTAAACTACAATTATTTTTGTAACAGTACTGGTAAATATTGTAACGAAACTAGATTACTGGTGTTTAATAATGTGTTATAAGTGTTTAGAAAAATAAAAAGTTTTGTAAATGTGTTTAGTATTGAAAGTTAAAAAGTAAAGTTACCAGATATGATGAATAAAAAAATTATAGTTATTTTAAAAGAACTCCTTTAAATAAAAATAATTGCAGAACTATTGTTTGAATAGTAATGTTGCTCAATTGAGTGAATAAAGCGTACTAGCTGGTCGATTGATGAAGGTAGCCGTCGCGTCGGTTCTGGCAGCGAAACTCCTCCTCCCTCCAGGTTAACCGTCGTCTAAGTACGTAAAGTCAAGTCACGTCTGGACAACAAAATTAATAAAAATACACTTCCACAAACCTGGTCGTGATTCTGGAAGTTCGAAAGTTCACTTTCTATAATTAATAAGCTGCCAAAGCGGTTCCCAAAACCTTTACTTGCTTTACTTACAAGGTTAGGTTATTCCTTGTTTAATAATGGGCGCCACACAGGTTTATTTCAGGAAAATCCCGTGTAAAACCAATTAATAGAATCAAATAATTGTTAATTTTCTTTAAAAAGAACTGGTAGTGATGCTTATTGCCCTTATGGCAATTCAAATTTAACAACGTATAATCTCTAATCAGAGTTACTTTGGTTATTCTGAATTAATTATTCATCTACTTCTTGAAATAAATTGAGTCAAAGTTATGCTGCTAATAAATGGGTTTTATTTGTACCCTTGAGAATGAATTTAAACAAACATAAGTAAGAAAAATACATTAACATACAATTGAAATTATTTCGTTCACTTACCCTACTAACTAGCTCAGAGCATAAACAACTCTTCTGGTTATTCCCAGATTAACTTTTAATTTAAACATTAATTTTATATATCTCGGGCGTAAATTCTTTTAAACACAAGAAAGAACGTTCATGCCTATACAGAAGTTAATTATTTCATAAAACAATATTTACTAATACGGTCTTTTTGTTTGTTTTTTTTTTAAATCAGACCTATTTATAAGTTATGCGTTCGTCACGCTTGCTTAATTATTCACAAATATTTTATATTAGTTAAGACTAAAATAAATCTTATGTAGGATTAACAAATCAACTAAATAAATTCAATCACCGTGTAACATATAAAGAGTTTTGATGTTATGCGTCAGTACAAATTTTGTGTTGAAAAAATATCAGTACACTCAGATTAATGAAATAAATTGTCACGAGGTTACCTTTTTATTTTAATCTTATAGATTAAAATTTAATTGAACACTCCAGAGGTCGGATTATAGTGACCCTGGTTTATTACACTGCACACGCACTACGAACAGAGACTATTTGTCCTCTTCTCACAAAATTGGACTAATTTAAATACTGGTTAATTATTTTCTCTTGTTCGATTTATCGCGCACTAAATAAAACAAATACTTCACATCGATGCACTGATTATAGATAGACTGTAGTGTAGTTACTTGGTGTTGCCGAAATGGTTAAATGGATGCACCGTTACATGATACTATAAGATAATAACGTATTTTGCGGCGACGAGCGACAACCTTTCGCCCTCGCTAATGACAATAAAGTGTGTTGGATCCGCTTGCATTCCGATTATATACCCACTGTCTTGATGGAGCTTAGGTGATCATTTCATTTAGTAAGCTATTTTTTGATTGGCTCAACCAGACGTTACGAAAATGACGCATGGTTTTCCAACCGTCATTTGGCGAAGATGATTGACAGCTACCGTTGTTGTTAGTGTTGACTAACGAATTTCTCACTTTATATTTACAAATGATGCTAACGCATGTCACGCACTTATTACAGTTGCGATCGGGGTTGTATCGCTATCAAATTAAAGGATATTTCATGCGCCTTAATTTGATATGGTTTGACACTGGTTTTATTCGCACTTTCTCTGACATTTCTAAATAAATAACGTTCAGATACATGGCTTCGCGCTGTCGTCTGCTAGTGACGCCAGACACGATTTTTCCTTATCTATTTACATTGTGTTTCACATCGCGTTTTCATTTAAACGTTTGTGTCGGAACACTAATACATCCGTCTTTATACTTAATACCTATTTAGGGAACATAATTATCAAATCTTAACTAACTAGGGCGATACATTACTATGAATAATCCTTACTTCCTAATTACATTTTGTCTATCCTATTTCACTCTATGCTACCCATTAATAATGGAGTGGTTACATTTATAATATATTAATAATATTCACTGTTACACTTGGTATAATGATTGTTCAGTGTATTTTATTTACACTAGTAGTCCTTTCTACTTATCCAATTACTGACAATCGTTCGTTTTAGGCGTAGCCTAGGCATACCTTTCACCTCTGGTTTATGCCTTAATAATGTTCATTAGTTACATTTGGTACATTGATGAGGTAACTTATTCATATAAGGTTCCCTCTTACAATTATCCTTACTTCTTAAGATTACACTTGTGATTGTACTATAAGTTTCAATTTTACATTGTGGCCATAGCTAGTCTTAGTCATAGGCATTGATATTTACTGGTCATTGTTTATTTATTTTCAGCCAAACACTGTTGCTGATATTATATTATTCGGGTCATTCTTTAATTACTTTTATAAACATGTGAAATTACATTTAAGTCATTCACTGGCTCGCTTGACAGCTTATAGTGAACTTGGCTTGTCCATTAGTTAGTGTCAGTTATAATATTGGTTGTAGTGTCAAGCAGTGTATTCCTTACTGCTTCTTGTGGTACTTCTTCTTCTTTCTCCTTCGTTGGTCCTTCTCTTCTTCGCTACTTTCATCATCATATTATTCACTTACATTACTTTCGTGTATTTATTGATTCTATTGGTATATGTCTAGGTTATGTAACACTTGGTCATGTTACATATACTCCCCTCTCAAAATTGATAATTTGAGAGAAATTTTACATTTGAAGAAATTATCATTTCAGTTTGGTTTTAATATACTATTACTGTTTTTTCTTTCTGCATTGAATTTAACATTCTGTTAGTGTGTTGCACTAGATTGAGTTCTTGGCTAGTGATATAATTTTTAGCTTACTAGTATTTTTCAAGTTTCTTATATTCTAAGTCATTTAGTTACAATAGGTTTTATATCTTAAACTAACAATTTCCTTTCTTACAACAGTACATTTTTCTTTCTCATTACACATCTTTATTTTCGTGATAAACTCTATGGTTCTTTCATTTTTTACCTCCCAGTTTTCTGTTAATAATCCTTGATATATTACCATATAATTCCCTACATTTGTAGTGGGTTCGGAATCAGAGTGGCTCACTGTGGCATACATTCTCCGCCGTTCCTTAACTACACGTCCTCAGAATCAGAGGAATCCTCATCTCTGTCTGGGACAAAAATAAAAATTGCACGTAGCAACAGTTGCACTATCACAACACATAAAATATAACATATCATTCATTTTTCAATAATATAACATATTCAATATAAAATTCAAGGTATTAGAGGTTTCATTTGTATCACATTTCATTCTTTTATACTTTGGCTAACATACTTCTTTTCACAGGTAATTATTCTTTTTCAGACTTGACATATTGGCTATGTTCTTTATTAGCCTTGTTGTTACTTTTCTATACTAGTTGGTAATTTGTTTTGGTTTATCTGAATATTCTTAGATTTACACACTTATATTGATCATCATACAATTATGCAGTCGTTTCTTAAATATTGAGTTTACAATACTTCACTCTTATTCATAGTTTATAAGTTTTACTCTCATCAATAGTTTACAATTATCCTGAATTATCAGGGTTTACAGTATTCATATACTAAACATTTTTGTTAGATATCCTCTGACATATCTTGTTGGTAAACACAATTAGATACTTTCTTCATCGTTTAATTAATATTTTTTTTATATACCTCGATAACAGTAGTATTTTGACAATTATTTTTGTTATTTATACATAGACATTTTTCTCTACAATCAGATAATAATCATTCCCATTAATAGTTTACTTAAAATGCTACATAGTCTTGGTACATTCGATATGATACACTTTTTCCCTTATTATAGTATGATAAATACCTTTATTTATACCTTATTTAATTATTCTATTCCTTATCCGCGCCTTCTCCTTTATTATTCTGCTCTTTGATATTCTTCCTCTCTACTCCTTCAAGTGTTGGAATCTTTAACACTTATTCTGGATGATTTTCATATATTTCTTGGTTTCGTGAGGGTTATACAATATTTGACAATTAATTACAATATAATAATAACATACTGATACACACTATTTGGTTTTCTCTCTCTTCATTCCATGATAATAATAGCCATCTTCTTTAATCACTCTCTTTGGTATTCTTCCCCTCTTCTCATTCAAAGGTTAGTTGGTTAAACCTTTATTCTGGATGATTTTAATATATTTCATGGAGTAGACAATATTTGATAATTAAATACAATATAATAATATAATAAAAACATATTAATAGACAATATTTGGTTTTCTCTTTCTCCTTTCCATAATAATAATAGCCATCTTCTTTATTTACTTTCATTGGTGTTCTTCCCCTCTTCTCCTTCAAATGATAGTTGTTTAAATCATTTATTCTGGACGATTCTAATATATTTTTTGGTTGCGTGAGGGGTATACAATATTTGACAATTAAATACAATATAATAATATAATAATAACATATTAATAGACAATATTTGGTTTTCTCTCTCTTCATTCCATAATAATAATAGCCATCTTCTTTATAACTCTCTTTGGTATTTTTCCCCTCTTCTCCTTCAAAGGTTAGTTGGTTAAATCATTTATTCTGGATGATTTTTATATAATATAATTTCATTGGTTGAACTTAATATAGGAGTATTAGGGTAACATTATATCACTATTTTATATACATTTTTGTTATACGATACTCTTTTGTTCTATACAATATGTTAGATATCTTTCTTATCATAGAATCATTTGGTTTATAATAAACATTTTTTCTATCATCTAATATGACAAACCTGGTTCTTATTTAATATATAACAGATATTTTTTGGTACATATACCTATAATACACATTCTTTTTTATAACAAAATATGGTAAACAGGCTGGCTATAGGCAATTAGACACTTTCAGTACATTGGATATAATAAATGATCTTCTTGACCACTAGTTTAACCTTTTCACGGTAGACAATTTTAAAATTTCTTATACACTAAACACTCTAGTTATAATCATCGTATCATAATATAATTCCTCCTTTTATAATAATAATTCTATTTATAGTTTATATGTTGGTGTTCTCTTGGGCTTCTCCATTCTATTGGGTTCATTGGTTGGGACAATTACGTTTCACAGGTACCTATTTTATAGCTGTCTCTAGTACGACATTTTTATGATATTTGGCACCCTATAATAACATCTCATAACAAATTTCCTTACACATAATATTTCTTTAACGATGCTTGGTTATAGGTACCCTTGACCTTTTTATTTATGGTATCTGTAATTTCATACGTATTATTTTTATGGTCCTTTGTTATGGTATAAGGGCCTATGTACAGTACTAGTAGTTTTTTGGTGATACCCTCCTATCGTGCGGTTCTTCCATTTTGCGGCTACCAGATATTCATCGGCTTCCCGTTTTCTCGCCTTCTTCCTTTCCTCATCTTCGGTATCCATGTGTCCAGCGTCCTCCTGGTCTTTGTTATTATTTACTTCTAGTACCTCTTCTAACTCTGGTTGATCGTCATTAGTTTTCTGGTTGGATTTTTCCATTGATTGGTCCCTCTTCTTCCGCAATTCTTTTATTTCTTGGGCGTACCCTTCAATGATCCGTTCCAGTCGTTCTTGATACCCTTCCTTTTTCTTGGAATGCCTTATTATTCTTTTGGAAACATTTGCTTTAAGTACCTTATAGTTTATAATCTTCTTTGTCGTAGCATATTTCTTCTCTTCGTCCATCTTCATGAAGCTCCTTCGGTACTCCTTCCTATAGATTCCTTCTTCACGGTTGATGACTGCGAAGTTAATCATATTAATTAGACCACTTCCAGTCATTTAGATTAATTCTTTTGTTATCCTTGTCTTCCTTGGGCGCGTTATCCTTTTCCTTCCGTTTTCTTAATAATTTTGTTCCTTTCTTCATGAATTTTAATTTTCGAATTCAATTGTTCGGTGGTTTTATTTCTGGGTAATTCTTTTGTCTCCACTTGATCATCACGCATTGGCAGATTATTTTGTTCTAATTCTTCCTTCTCGTTTAATAACTCTTCCGCCTCTTTAATTACCTGAGTCTTCTTTATACCTTCGGCGTCGATCTCCTTATATTGACTATCTTCCTTGTTTCTGTCAAGCTCATTTTCAGATGATAATGTATTTGTGTCTAGTTGCTTTTTTGCTTGTTCATCATTATTTTTCATTTCTTCCCTCCATTTCCGGTTATCCTCAATTATTGACTCGAGCTTTTTATTAATTGATTCCATATTTTTCTGGCTGTCATCCATTTTCCGGTTGATCGATTCCATATTTTTATTTATTGAGTCATTATTTCTATTCATTTGTTCCATCATCATCATCATCATATTCTCCATTCTGGCCCCTTCGGTGGCTTTGTCGGGTTGGTCGCCGGCCGTTACTTCCACTTCCGGTTCTGCATGGGGTGTTTCTTCTGGTCGAGTTTCTATGTTATTATTTGTTGCGACTTCCATTTCGGACGTTGGTTGTGTCTCCGGTGTCTCTGTATTTGTCTGTATCTCTTCTACTCGGCTGGCCTTGTACCTTGTGTCGTGTTGGTGTGTATGTGGCATGGTTGTTCTGTGTTTGCCGGGCTTATTATAAATATTAAAAATATTTTTGTTTAATATTTTTTCAGCCTCACGTTGCTGGTCGCCAATTTGTAAGTAAACTAGATTCCTCTGTGTTTAAAAATGTGTTATAAGTGTTTAAAAATCAAAGTTAAAAAGTAAAGTAATGATGAATAAAAAAATTATAGTTATTTTAAAAGAACTCCTTTAAATGAAAATAATTGCAGAACTATTGTTTGAATAGTAATGTAGCTCAATTGAGTGAATAAAGCGTACTAGCTGGTCGATTGATGAAAGTAACCGTCGCGTCGATTCTAGCAGCGAAACTCCTCCTCCAGGTTAACCGTCGTCTAAGTACGTAAAGTCAAGTCACGTCTGGACAACAAAATTAATAAAAATACACTTCCACATACCTGGTCGTGATTCTGGAAGTTCGGAAGATCACTTTCTATAATTAATAAGCTGCCAAAGCGGTTTCCAAAACCTTTACTTGCTTTACTTACAAGGTTAGGTTATTCCTTGTTTAATAATGGGCGCCACACAGGTTTATTTCAGGAAAATCCCGTGAAAAACCAATTAATAGAATCAAATAATTGTTAATTTTCTTTAAAAAAACTGGTAGCGATGCTTATTGCCCTTATGGCAATTCAAATTTAACAACGTATAATCTCTAATCAGAGTTACTTTGGTTATTCTGAATTAATTATTCATCTACTTCTTGAAATAAATTGAGTCAAAGTTATGCTGCTAATAAATGGGTTTTATTTGTACCCTTGAGAATGAATTTAAACAAACATAAGTAAGAAAAATACATTAACATACAATTGAAATTATTTCGTTCACTTACCCTACTAACTAGCTCAGAGCATAAACAACTCTTCTGGTTATTCCCAGATTAACTTTTAATTTAAACATTAATTTTATATATCTCGGGCGTAAATTCTTTTAAACACAAGAAAGAACGTTCATGCCTATACAGAAGTTAATTATTTCATAAAACAATATTTACTAATACGGTCTTTTTGTTTGTTTTTT
This sequence comes from Magicicada septendecula, assembly GCA_034769895.1. Lineage (NCBI taxonomy): Eukaryota > Metazoa > Arthropoda > Insecta > Hemiptera > Cicadidae > Magicicada > Magicicada septendecula. The sequence goes on along the minus strand of CM068368.1, from coordinate 281,762,837 downwards.
TTTTTAAATCAGACCTATTTATAAGTTATGCGTTCGTCACGCTTGCTTAATTATTCACAAATATTTTATATTAGTTAAGACTAAAATAAATCTTATGTAGGATTAACAAATCAACTAAATAAATTCAATCACCGTGTAACATATAAAGAGTTTTGATGTTATGCGTCAGTACAAATTTTGTGTTGAAAAAATATCAGTACACTCAGATTAATGAAATAAATTGTCACGAGGTTACCTTTTTATTTTAATCTTATAGATTAAAATTTAATTGAACACTCCAGCGGTCGGATTATAGTGACCCTGGTTTATTACACTGCACACGCACTACGAACAGAGACTATTTGTCCTCTTCTCACAAAATTGGACTAATTTAAATACTGGTTAATTATTTTCTCTTGTTCGATTTATCGCGCACTAAATAAAACAAATACTTCACATCGATGCACTGATTATAGATAGACTGTAGTGTAGTTACTTGGTGTTGCCGAAATGGTTAAATGGATGCACCGTTACATGATACTATAAGATAATAACGTATTTTGCGGCGACGAGCGACAACCTTTCGCCCTCGCTAATGACAATAAAGTGTGTTGGATCCGCTTGCATTCCGATTATATACCCACTGTCTTGATGGAGCTTAGGTGATCATTTCATTTAGTAAGCTATTTTTTGATTGGCTCAACCAGACGTTACGAAAATGACGCATGGTTTTCCAACCGTCATTTGGCGAAGATGATTGACAGCTACCGTTGTTGTTAGTGTTGACTAACGAATTTCTCACTTTATATTTACAAATGATGCTAACGCATGTCACGCACTTATTACAGTTGCGATCGGGGTTGTATCGCTATCAAATTAAAGGATATTTCATGCGCCTTAATTTGATATGGTTTGACACTGGTTTTATTCGCACTTTCTCTGACATTTCTAAATAAATAACGTTCAGATACATGGCTTCGCGCTGTCGTCTGCTAGTGACGCCAGACACGATTTTTCCTTATCTATTTACATTGTGTTTCACATCGCGTTTTCATTTAAACGTTTGTGTCGGAACACTAATACATCCGTCTTTATACTTAATACCTATTTAGGGAACATAATTATCAAATCTTAACTAACTAGGGCGATACATTACTATGAATAATCCTTACTTCCTAATTACATTTTGTCTATCCTATTTCACTCTATGCTACCCATTAATAATGGAGTGGTTACATTTATAATATATTAATAATATTCACTGTTACACTTGGTATAATGATTGTTCAGTGTATTTTATTTACACTGGTAGTCCTTTCTACTTATCCAATTACTGACAATCGTTCGTTTTAGGCGTAGCCTAGGCATACCTTTCACCTCTGGTTTATGCCTTAATAATGTTCATTAGTTACATTTGGTACATTGATGAGGTAACTTATTCATATAAGGTTCCCTCTTACAATTATCCTTACTTCTTAAGATTACACTTGTGATTGTACTATAAGTTTCAATTTTACATTGTGGCCATAGCTAGTCTTAGTCATAGGCATTGATATTTACTGGTCATTGTTTATTTATTTTCAGCCAAACACTGTTGCTGATATTATATTATTCGGGTCATTCTTTAATTACTTTTATAAACATGTGAAATTACATTTAAGTCATTCACTGGCTCGCTTGACAGCTTATAGTGAACTTGGCTTGTCCATTAGTTAGTGTCAGTTACAATATTGGTTGTAGTGTCAAGCAGTGTATTCCTTACTGCTTCTTGTGGTACTTCTTCTTCTTTCTCCTTCGTTGGTCCTTCTCTTCTTCGCTACTTTCATCATCATATTATTCACTTACATTACTTTCGTGTATTTATTGATTCTATTGGTATATGTCTAGGTTATGTAACACTTGGTCATGTTACATATACTCCCCTCTCAAAATTGATAATTTGAGAGAAATTTTACATTTGAAGAAATTATCATTTCAGTTTGGTTTTAATATACTATTACTGTTTTTTCTTTCTGCATTGAATTTAACATTCTGTTAGTGTGTTGCACTAGATTGAGTTCTTGGCTAGTGATATAATTTTTAGCTTACTAGTATTTTTCAAGTTTCTTATATTCTAAGTCATTTAGTTACAATAGGTTTTATATCTTAAACTAACAATTTCCTTTCTTACAACAGTACATTTTTCTTTCTCATTACACATCTTTATTTTCGTGATAAACTCTATGGTTCTTTCATTTTTTACCTCCCAGTTTTCTGTTAATAATCCTTGATATATTACCATATAATTCCCTACATTTGTAGTGGGTTCGGAATCAGAGTGGCTCACTGTGGCATACATTCTCCGCCGTTCCTTAACTACACGTCCTCAGAATCAGAGGAATCCTCATCTCTGTCTGGGACAAAAATAAAAATTGCACGTAGCAACAGTTGCACTATCACAACACATAAAATATAACATATCATTCATTTTTCAATAATATAACATATTCAATATAAAATTCAAGGTATTAGAGGTTTCATTTGTATCACATTTCATTCTTTTATACTTTGGCTAACATACTTCTTTTCACAGGTAATTATTCTTTTTCAGACTTGACATATTGGCTATGTTCTTTATTAGCCTTGTTGTTACTTTTCTATACTAGTTGGTAATTTGTTTTGGTTTATCTGAATATTCTTAGATTTACACACTTATATTGATCATCATACAATTATGCAGTCGTTTCTTAAATATTGAGTTTACAATACTTCACTCTTATTCATAGTTTATAAGTTTTACTCTCATCAATAGTTTACAATTATCCTGAATTATCAGGGTTTACAGTATTCATATACTAAACATTTTTGTTAGATATCCTCTGACATATCTTGTTGGTAAACACAATTAGATACTTTCTTCATCGTTTAATTAATATTTTTTTTATATACCTCGATAACAGTAGTATTTTGACAATTATTTTTGTTATTTATACATAGACATTTTTCTCTACAATCAGATAATAATCATTCCCATTAATAGTTTACTTAAAATGCTACATAGTCTTGGTACATTCGATATGATACACTTTTTCCCTTATTATAGTATGATAAATACCTTTATTTATACCTTATTTAATTATTCTATTCCTTATCCGCGCCTTCTCCTTTATTATTCTGCTCTTTGATATTCTTCCTCTCTACTCCTTCAAGTGTTGGAATCTTTAACACTTATTCTGGATGATTTTCATATATTTCTTGGTTTCGTGAGGGTTATACAATATTTGACAATTAATTACAATATAATAATAACATACTGATACACACTATTTGGTTTTCTCTCTCTTCATTCCATGATAATAATAGCCATCTTCTTTAATCACTCTCTTTGGTATTCTTCCCCTCTTCTCCTTCAAAGGTTAGTTGGTTAAACCTTTATTCTGGATGATTTTAATATATTTCATGGAGTAGACAATATTTGATAATTAAATACAATATAATAATATAATAAAAACATATTAATAGACAATATTTGGTTTTCTCTTTCTCCTTTCCATAATAATAATAGCCATCTTCTTTATTTACTTTCATTGGTGTTCTTCCCCTCTTCTCCTTCAAATGATAGTTGTTTAAATCATTTATTCTGGACGATTCTAATATATTTTTTGGTTGCGTGAGGGGTATACAATATTTGACAATTAAATACAATATAATAATATAATAATAACATATTAATAGACAATATTTGGTTTTCTCTCTCTTCATTCCATAATAATAATAGCCATCTTCTTTATAACTCTCTTTGGTATTTTTCCCCTCTTCTCCTTCAAAGGTTAGTTGGTTAAATCATTTATTCTGGATGATTTTTATATAATATAATTTCATTGGTTGAACTTAATATAGGAGTATTAGGGTAACATTATATCACTATTTTATATACATTTTTGTTATACGATACTCTTTTGTTCTATACAATATGTTATATATCTTTCTTATCATAGAATCATTTGGTTTATAATAAACATTTTTTCTATCATCTAATATGACAAACCTGGTTCTTATTTAATATATAACAGATATTTTTTGGTACATATACCTATAATACACATTCTTTTATATAACACAATATGGTAAACAGGCTGGCTATAGGCAATTAGACACTTTCAGTACATTGGATATAATAAATGATCTTCTTGACCACTAGTTTAACCTTTTCACGGTAGACACTTTTAAAATTTCTTATACACTAAACACTCTAGTTATAATCATCGTATCATAATATAATTCCTCCTTTTATAATAATAATTCTATTTATAGTTTATATGTTGGTGTTCTCTTGGGCTTCTCCATTCTATTGGGTTCATTGGTTGGGACAATTACGTTTCACAGGTACCTATTTTATAGCTGTCTCTAGTACGACATTTTTATGATATTTGGCACCCTATAATAACATCTCATAACAAATTTCCTTACACATAATATTTCTTTAACGATGCTTGGTTATAGGTACCCTTGACCTTTTTATTTATGGTATCTGTAATTTCATACGTATTATTTTTATGGTCCTTTGTTATGGTATAAGGGCCTATGTACAGTACTAGTAGTTTTTTGGTGATACCCTCCTATCGTGCGGTTCTTCCATTTTGCGGCTACCAGATATTCATCGGCTTCCCGTTTTCTCGCCTTCTTCCTTTCCTCATCTTCGGTATCCATGTGTCCAGCGTCCTCCTGGTCTTTGTTATTATTTACTTCTAGTACCTCTTCTAACTCTGGTTGATCGTCATTAGTTTTCTGGTTGGATTTTTCCATTGATTGGTCCCTCTTCTTCCGCAATTCTTTTATTTCTTGGGCGTACCCTTCAATGATCCGTTCCAGTCGTTCTTGATACCCTTCCTTTTTCTTGGAATGCCTTATTATTCTTTTGGAAACATTTGCTTTAAGTACCTTATAGTTTATAATCTTCTTTGTCGTAGCATATTTCTTCTCTTCGTCCATCTTCATGAAGCTCCTTCGGTACTCCTTCCTATAGATTCCTTCTTCACGGTTGATGACTGCGAAGTTAATCATATTAATTAGACCACTTCCAGTCATTTAGATTAATTCTTTTGTTATCCTTGTCTTCCTTGGGCGCGTTATCCTTTTCCTTCCGTTTTCTTAATAATTTTGTTCCTTTCTTCATGAATTTTAATTTTCGAATTCACTTGTTCGGTGGTTTTATTTCTGGGTAATTCTTTTGTCTCCACTTGATCATCACGCATTGGCAGATTATTTTGTTCTAATTCTTCCTTCTCGTTTAATAACTCTTCCGCCTCTTTAATTACCTGAGTCTTCTTTATACCTTCGGCGTCGATCTCCTTATATTGACTATCTTCCTTGTTTCTGTCAAGCTCATTTTCAGATGATAATGTATTTGTGTCTAGTTGCTTTTTTGCTTGTTCATCATTATTTTTCATTTCTTCCCTCCATTTCCGGTTATCCTCAATTATTGACTCGAGCTTTTTATTAATTGATTCCATATTTTTCTGGCTGTCATCCATTTTCCGGTTGATCGATTCCATATTTTTATTTATTGAGTCATTATTTCTATTCATTTGTTCCATCATCATCATCATCATATTCTCCATTCTGGCCCCTTCGGTGGCTTTGTCGGGTTGGTCGCCGGCCGTTACTTCCACTTCCGGTTCTGCATGGGGTGTTTCTTCTGGTCGAGTTTCTATGTTATTATTTGTTGCGACTTCCATTTCGGACGTTGGTTGTGTCTCCGGTGTCTCTGTATTTGTCTGTATCTCTTCTACTCGGCTGGCCTTGTACCTTGTGTCGTGTTGGTGTGTATGTGGCATGGTTGTTCTGTGTTTGCCGGGCTTATTATAAATATTAAAAATATTTTTGTTTAATATTTTTTCAGCCTCACGTTGCTGGTCGCCAATTTGTAAGTAAACTAGATTCCTCTGTGTTTAAAAATGTGTTATAAGTGTTTAAAAATCAAAGTTAAAAAGTAAAGTAATGATGAATAAAAAAATTATAGTTATTTTAAAAGAACTCCTTTAAATGAAAATAATTGCAGAACTATTGTTTGAATAGTAATGTTGCTCAATTGAGTGAATAAAGCGTACTAGCTGGTCGATTGATGAAAGTAACCGTCGCGTCGATTCTGGCAGCGAAACTCCTCCTCCAGGTTAACCGTCGTCTAAGTACGTAAAGTCAAGTCACGTCTGGACAACAAAATTAATAAAAATACACTTCCACATACCTGGTCGTGATTCTGGAAGTTCGGAAGATCACTTTCTATAATTAATAAGCTGCCAAAGCGGTTTCCAAAACCTTTACTTGCTTTACTTACAAGGTTAGGTTATTCCTTGTTTAATAATGGGCGCCACACAGGTTTATTTCAGGAAAATCCCGTGAAAAACCAATTAATAGAATCAAATAATTGTTAATTTTCTTTAAAAAAACTGGTAGTGATGCTTATTGCCCTTATGGCAATTCAAATTTAACAACGTATAATCTCTAATCAGAGTTACTTTGGTTATTCTGAATTAATTATTCATCTACTTCTTGAAATAAATTGAGTCAAAGTTATGCTGCTAATAAATGGGTTTTATTTGTACCCTTGAGAATGAATTTAAACAAACATAAGTAAGAAAAATACATTAACATACAATTGAAATTATTTCGTTCACTTACCCTACTAACTAGCTCAGAGCATAAACAACTCTTCTGGTTATTCCCAGATTAACTTTTAATTTAAACATTAATTTTATATATCTCGGGCGTAAATTCTTTTAAACACAAGAAAGAACGTTCATGCCTATACAGAAGTTAATTATTTCATAAAACAATATTTACTAATACGGTCTTTTTGTTTGTTTTTTTTTTTAAATCAGACCTATTTATAAGTTATGCGTTCGTCACGCTTGCTTAATTATTCACAAATATTTTATATTAGTTAAGAATAAAATAAATCTTATGTAGGATTAACAAATCAACTAAATAAATTCAATCACCGTGTAACATATAAAGAGTTTTGATGTTATGCGTCAGTACAAATTTTGTGTTGAAAAAATATCAGTACACTCAGATTAATGAAATAAATTGTCACGAGGTTACCTTTTTATTTTAATCTTATAGATTAAAATTTAATTGAACACTCCAGCGGTCGGATTATAGTGACCCTGGTTTATTACACTGCACACGCACTACGAACAGAGACTATTTGTCCTCTTCTCACAAAATTGGACTAATTTAAATACTGGTTAATTATTTTCTCTTGTTCGATTTATCGCGCACTAAATAAAACAAATACTTCACATCGATGCACTGATTATAGATAGACTGTAGTGTAGTTACTTGGTGTTGCCGAAATGGTTAAATGGATGCACCGTTACATGATACTATAAGATAATAACGTATTTTGCGGCGACGAGCGACAACCTTTCGCCCTCGCTAATGACAATAAAGTGTGTTGGATCCGCTTGCATTCCGATTATATACCCACTGTCTTGATGGAGCTTAGGTGATCATTTCATTTAGTAAGCTATTTTTTGATTGGCTCAACCAGACGTTACGAAAATGACGCATGGTTTTCCAACCGTCATTTGGCGAAGATGATTGACAGCTACCGTTGTTGTTAGTGTTGACTAACGAATTTCTCACTTTATATTTACAAATGATGCTAACGCATGTCACGCACTTATTACAGTTGCGATCGGGGTTGTATCGCTATCAAATTAAAGGATATTTCATGCGCCTTAATTTGATATGGTTTGACACTGGTTTTATTCGCACTTTCTCTGACATTTCTAAATAAATAACGTTCAGATACATGGCTTCGCGCTGTCGTCTGCTAGTGACGCCAGACACGATTTTTCCTTATCTATTTACATTGTGTTTCACATCGCGTTTTCATTTAAACGTTTGTGTCGGAACACTAATACATCCGTCTTTATACTTAATACCTATTTAGGGAACATAATTATCAAATCTTAACTAACTAGGGCGATACATTACTATGAATAATCCTTACTTCCTAATTACATTTTGTCTATCCTATTTCACTCTATGCTACCCATTAATAATGGAGTGGTTACATTTATAATATATTAATAATATTCACTGTTACACTTGGTATAATGATTGTTCAGTGTATTTTATTTACACTAGTAGTCCTTTCTACTTATCCAATTACTGACAATCGTTCGTTTTAGGCGTAGCCTAGGCATACCTTTCACCTCTGGTTTATGCCTTAATAATGTTCATTAGTTACATTTGGTACATTGATGAGGTAACTTATTCATATAAGGTTCCCTCTTACAATTATCCTTACTTCTTAAGATTACACTTGTGATTGTACTATAAGTTTCAATTTTACATTGTGGCCATAGCTAGTCTTAGTCATAGGCATTGATATTTACTGGTCATTGTTTATTTATTTTCAGCCAAACACTGTTGCTGATATTATATTATTCGGGTCATTCTTTAATTACTTTTATAAACATGTGAAATTACATTTAAGTCATTCACTGGCTCGCTTGACAGCTTATAGTGAACTTGGCTTGTCCATTAGTTAGTGTCAGTTACAATATTGGTTGTAGTGTCAAGCAGTGTATTCCTTACTGCTTCTTGTGGTACTTCTTCTTCTTTCTCCTTCGTTGGTACTTCTCTTCTTCGCTACTTTCATCATCATATTATTCACTTACATTACTTTCGTGTATTTATTGATTCTATTGGTATATGTCTAGGTTATGTAACACTTGGTCATGTTACATATACTCCCCTCTCAAAATTGATAATTTGAGAGAAATTTTACATTTGAAGAAATTATCATTTCAGTTTGGTTTTAATATACTATTACTGTTTTTTCTTTCTGCATTGAATTTAACATTCTGTTAGTGTGTTGCACTAGATTGAGTTCTTGGCTAGTGATATAATTTTTAGCTTACTAGTATTTTTCAAGTTTCTTATATTCTAAGTCATTTAGTTACAATAGGTTTTATATCTTAAACTAACAATTTCCTTTCTTACAACAGTACATTTTTCTTTCTCATTACACATCTTTATTTTCGTGATAAACTCTATGGTTCTTTCATTTTTTACCTCCCAGTTTTCTGTTAATAATCCTTGATATATTACCATATAATTCCCTACATTTGTAGTGGGTTCGGAATCAGAGTGGCTCACTGTGGCATACATTCTCCGCCGTTCCTTAACTACACGTCCTCAGAATCAGAGGAATCCTCATCTCTGTCTGGGACAAAAATAAAAATTGCACGTAGCAACAGTTGCACTATCACAACACATAAAATATAACATATCATTCATTTTTCAATAATATAACATATTTAATATAAAATTCAAGGTATTAGAGGTTTCATTTGTATCACATTTCATTCTTTTATACTTTGGCTAACATACTTCTTTTCACAGGTAATTATTCTTTTTCAGACTTGACATATTGGCTATGTTCTTTATTAGCCTTGTTGTTACTTTTCTATACTAGTTGGTAATTTGTTTTGGTTTATCTGAATATTCTTAGATTTACACACTTATATTGATCATCATACAATTATGCAGTCGTTTCTTAAATATTGAGTTTACAATACTTCACTCTTATTCATAGTTTATAAGTTTTACTCTCATCAATAGTTTACAATTATCCTGAATTATCAGGGTTTACAGTATTCATATACTAAACATTTTTGTTAGATATCCTCTGACATATCTTGTTGGTAAACACAATTAGATACTTTCTTCATCGTTTAATTAATATTTTTTTTATATACCTCGATAACAGTAGTATTTTGACAATTATTTTTGTTATTTATACATAGACATTTTTCTCTACAATCAGATAATAATCATTCCCATTAATAGTTTACTTAAAATGCTACATAGTCTTGGTACATTCGATATGATACACTTTTTCCCTTATTATAGTATGATAAATACCTTTATTTATACCTTATTTAATTATTCTATTCCTTATCCGCGCCTTCTCCTTTATTATTCTGCTCTTTGATATTCTTCCTCTCTACTCCTTCAAGTGTTGGAATCTTTAACACTTATTCTGGATGATTTTCATATATTTCTTGGTTTCGTGAGGGTTATACAATATTTGACAATTAATTACAATATAATAATAACATACTGATACACACTATTTGGTTTTCTCTCTCTTCATTCCATGATAATAATAGCCATCTTCTTTAATCACTCTCTTTGGTATTCTTCCCCTCTTCTCATTCAAAGGTTAGTTGGTTAAACCTTTATTCTGGATGATTTTAATATATTTCATGGAGTAGACAATATTTGATAATTAAATACAATATAATAATATAATAATAACATATTAATAGACAATATTTGGTTTTCTCTTTCTCCTTTCCATAATAATAATAGCCATCTTCTTTATTTACTTTCATTGGTGTTCTTCCCCTCTTCTCCATCAAATGATAGTTGTTTAAATCATTTATTCTGGACGATTCTAATATATTTTTTGGTTGCGTGAGGGGTATACAATATTTGACAATTAAATACAATATAATAATATAATAATAACATATTAATAGACAATATTTGGTTTTCTCTCTCTTCATTCCATAATAATAATAGCCATCTTCTTTATAACTCTCTTTGGTATTTTTCCCCTCTTCTCCTTCAAAGGTTAGTTGGTTAAATCATTTATTCTGGATGATTTTTATATAATATAATTTCATTGGTTGAACTTAATATAGGAGTATTAGGGTAACATTATATCACTATTTTATATACATTTTTGTTATACGATACTCTTTTGTTCTATACAATATGTTAGATATCTTTCTTATCATAGAATCATTTGGTTTATAATAAACATTTTTTCTATCATCTAATATGACAAACCTGGTTCTTATTTAATATATAACAGATATTTTTTGGTACATATACCTATAATACACATTCTTTTTTATAACAAAATATGGTAAACAGGCTGGCTATAGGCAATTAGACACTTTCAGTACATTGGATATAATAAATGATCTTCTTGACCACTAGTTTAACCTTTTCACGGTAGACAATTTTAAAATTTCTTATACACTAAACACTCTAGTTATAATCATCGTATCATAATATAATTCCTCCTTTTATAATAATAATTCTATTTATAGTTTATATGTTGGTGTTCTCTTGGGCTTCTCCATTCTATTGGGTTCATTGGTTGGGACAATTACGTTTCACAGGTACCTATTTTATAGCTGTCTCTAGTACGACATTTTTATGATATTTGGCACCCTATAATAACATCTCATAACAAATTTCCTTACACATAATATTTCTTTAACGATGCTTGGTTATAGGTACCCTTGACCTTTTTATTTATGGTATCTGTAATTTCATACGTATTATTTTTATGGTCCTTTGTTATGGTATAAGGGCCTATGTACAGTACTAGTAGTTTTTTGGTGATACCCTCCTATCGTGCGGTTCTTCCATTTTGCGGCTACCAGATATTCATCGGCTTCCCGTTTTCTCGCCTTCTTCCTTTCCTCATCTTCGGTATCCATGTGTCCAGCGTCCTCCTGGTCTTTGTTATTATTTACTTCTAGTACCTCTTCTAACTCTGGTTGATCGTCATTAGTTTTCTGGTTGGATTTTTCCATTGATTGGTCCCTCTTCTTCCGCAATTCTTTTATTTCTTGGGCGTACCCTTCAATGATCCGTTCCAGTCGTTCTTGATACCCTTCCTTTTTCTTGGAATGCCTTATTATTCTTTTGGAAACATTTGCTTTAAGTACCTTATAGTTTATAATCTTCTTTGTCGTAGCATATTTCTTCTCTTCGTCCATCTTCATGAAGCTCCTACGGTACTCCTTCCTATAGATTCCTTCTTCACGGTTGATGACTGCGAAGTTAATCATATTAATTAGACCACTTCCAGTCATTTAGATTAATTCTTTTGTTATCCTTGTCTTCCTTGGGCGCGTTATCCTTTTCCTTCCGTTTTCTTAATAATTTTGTTCCTTTCTTCATGAATTTTAATTTTCGAATTCACTTGTTCGGTGGTTTTATTTCTGGGTAATTCTTTTGTCTCCACTTGATCATCACGCATTGGCAGATTATTTTGTTCTAATTCTTCCTTCTCGTTTAATAACTCTTCCGCCTCTTTAATTACCTGAGTCTTCTTTATACCTTCGGCGTCGATCTCCTTATATTGACTATCTTCCTTGTTTCTGTCAAGCTCATTTTCAGATGATAATGTATTTGTGTCTAGTTGCTTTTTTGCTTGTTCATCATTATTTTTCATTTCTTCCCTCCATTTCCGGTTATCCTCAATTATTGACTCGAGCTTTTTATTAATTGATTCCATATTTTTCTGGCTGTCATCCATTTTCCGGTTGATCGATTCCATATTTTTATTTATTGAGTCATTATTTCTATTCATTTGTTCCATCATCATCATCATCATATTCTCCATTCTGGCCCCTTCGGTGGCTTTGTCGGGTTGGTCGCCGGCCGTTACTTCCACTTCCGGTTCTGCATGGGGTGTTTCTTCTGGTCGAGTTTCTATGTTATTATTTGTTGCGACTTCCATTTCGGACGTTGGTTGTGTCTCCGGTGTCTCTGTATTTGTCTGTATCTCTTCTACTCGGCTGGCCTTGTACCTTGTGTCGTGTTGGTGTGTATGTGGCATGGTTGTTCTGTGTTTGCCGGGCTTATTATAAATATTAAAAATATTTTTGTTTAATATTTTTTCAGCCTCACGTTGCTGGTCGCCAATTTGTAAGTAAACTAGATTCCTCTGTGTTTAAAAATGTGTTATAAGTGTTTAAAAATCAAAGTTAAAAAGTAAAGTAATGATGAATAAAAAAATTATAGTTATTTTAAAAGAACTCCTTTAAATAAAAATAATTGCAGAACTATTGTTTGAATAGTAATGTTGCTCAATTGAGTGAATAAAGCGTACTAGCTGGTCGATTGATGAAAGTAACCGTCGCGTCGATTCTGGCAGCGAAACTCCTCCTCCAGGTTAACCGTCGTCTAAGTACGTAAAGTCAAGTCACGTCTGGACAACAAAATTAATAAAAATACACTTCCACATACCTGGTCGTGATTCTGGAAGTTCGGAAGATCATTTTCTATAATTAATAAGCTGCCAAAGCGGTTTCCAAAACCTTTACTTGCTTTACTTACAAGGTTAGGTTATTCCTTGTTTTATAATGGGCGCCACACAGGTTTATTTCAGAAAAATCCCGTGAAAAACCAATTAATAGAATAAAATAATTGTTAATTTTCTTTAAAAAAAACCGGTAGTGATGCTTATTGCCCTTATGGCAATTCAAATTTAACAACGTATAATCTCTAATCAGAGTTACTTTGGTTATTCTGAATTAATTATTCATCTATTTCTTGAAATAAATTGAGTCAAAGTTATGCTGCTAATAAATGGGTTTTATTTGTACCCTTGAGAATGAATTTAAACAAACATAAGTAAGAAAAATACATTAACATACAATTGAAATTATTTCGTTCACTTACCCTACTAACTAGCTCAGAGCATAAACAACTCTTCTGGTTATTCCCAGATTAACTTTTATTTTAAAAATTAATTTTATATATCTCGGGCGTAAATTCTTTTAAACACAAGAAAGAACGTTCATGCCTATACAGAAGTTAATTATTTCATAAAACAATATTTACTAATATATTTACTAAACACTGCACACGCACTACGAACAGAGACTATTTGTCCTCTTCTCACAAAATTGGACTAATTTAAATACTGGTTAATTATTTTCTCTTGTTCGATTTATCGCGCACTAAATAAAACAAATACTTCACATCGATGCACTGATTATAGATAGACTGTAGTGTAGTTACTTGGTGTTGCCGAAATGGTTAAATGGATGCACCGTTACATGATACTATAAGTTAATAACGTATTTTGCGGCGACGAGCGACAACCTTTCGCCCTCGCTAATGACAATAAAGTGTGTTGGATCCGCTTGCATTCCGATTATATACCCACTGTCTTGATGGAGCTTAGGTGATCATTTCATTTAGTAAGCTATTTTTTGATTGGCTCAACCAGACGTTACGAAAATGACGCATGGTTTTCCAACCGTCATTAACCGTCATTTGGCGAAGATGATTGACAGCTACCGTTGTTGTTAGTGTTGACTAACGAATTTCTCACTTTATACTTACAAATGATGCTAACGCATGTCACGCACTTATTACAGTTGCGATCGGGGTTGTATCGCTATCAAATTAAAGGATATTTCATGCGCCTTAATTTGATATAGTTTGACACTGGTTTTATTCGCACTTTCTCTGACATTTCTAAATAAATAACGTTCAGATACATGGCTTCGCGCTGTCGTCTGCTAGTGACGCCAGACACGATTTTTCCTTATCTATTTACATTGTGTTTCACATCGCGTTTTCATTTAAACGTTTGTGTCGGAACACTAATACATCCGTCTTTATACTTAATACCTATTTAGTGAACATAATTATCAAATCTTAACTAACTAGGGCGATACATTACTATGAATAATCCTTACTTCCTAATTACTTTTTGTCTATCCTATTTCACTCTATGCTACCCATTAATAATGGAGTTGTTACATTTATAATATATTAATAATATTCACTGTTACACTTGGTATAATGATTGTTCAGTGTATTTTATTTACACTAGTAGTCCTTTCTACTTATCCAATTACTGACAATCGTTCGTTTTAGGCGTAGCCTAGGCATACCTTTCACCTCGGGTTTATGCCTTAATAATGGTCATTAGTTACATTTGGTACATTGATGAGGTAACTTATTCATATAAGGTTCCCTCTTACAATTATCCTTACTTCTTAAGATTACACTTGTGATTGTACTATAAGTTTCAATTTTACATTGTGGCCATAGCTAGTCTTAGTCATAGGCATTGATATTTACTGGTCATTGTTTATTTATTTTCAGCCAAACACTGTTGCTGATATTATATTATTCGGGTCATTCTTTAATTACTTTTATACACATGTGAAATTACATTTAAGTCATTCACTGGCTCGCTTGACAGCTTATAGTGAACTTGGCTTGTCCATTAGTTAGTGTCAGTTATAGTATTGGTTGTAGTGTCAAGCAGTGAATTCCTTACTGCTTCTTGTGGTACTTCTTCTTCTTTCTTCTTCGTTGGTACTTCTCTTCTTCGCTACTTTCATCATCATATTATTCACTTACATTACTTTCGTGTATTTATTGATTCTATTGGTATATGTCTAGGTTATGTAACACTTGGTCATGTTACATATACTCCCCTCTCAAAATTGATAATTTGAGAGAAATTTTACATTTGAAGAAATTATCATTTCAGTTTGGTTTTAATATACTATTACTGTTTTTTCTTTCTGCATTGAATTTAACATTCTGTTAGTGTGTTGCACTAGATTGAGTTCTTGGCTAGTGATATAATTTTTAGCTTACTAGTATTTTTCAAGTTTCTTATATTCTAAGTCATTTAGTTACAATAGGTTTTATATCTTAAACTAACAATTTCCTTTCTTACAACAGTACATTTTTCTTTCTCATTACACATCTTTATTTTCGTGATAAACTCTATGGTTCTTTCATTTTTTACCTCCCAGTTTTCTGTTAATAATCCTTGATATATTACCATATAATTCCCTACATTTGTAGTGGGTTCGGAATCAGAGTGGCTCACTGTGGCATACATTCTCCGCCGTTCCTTAACTACACGTCCTCAGAATCAGAGGAATCCTCATCTCTGTCTGGGACAAAAATAAAAATTGCACGTAGCAACAGTTGCACTATCACAACACATAAAATATAACATATCATTCATTTTTCAATAATATAACATATTCAATATAAAATTCAAGGTATTAGAGGTTTCATTTGTATCACATTTCATTCTTTTATACTTTGGCTAACATACTTCTTTTCACAGGTAATTATTCTTTTTCAGACTTGACATATTGGCTATGTTCTTTATTAGCCTTGTTGTTACTTTTCTATACTAGTTGGTAATTTGTTTTGGTTTATCTGAATATTCTTAGATTTACACACTTATATTGATCATCATACAATTATGCAGTCGTTTCTTAAATATTGAGTTTACAATACTTCACTCTTATTCATAGTTTATAAGTTTTACTCTCATCAATAGTTTACAATTATCCTGAATTATCAGGGTTTACAGTATTCATATACTAAACATTTTTGTTAGATATCCTCTGACATATCTTGTTGGTAAACACAATTAGATACTTTCTTCATCGTTTAATTAATATTTTTTTTATATACCTCGATAACAGTAGTATTTTGACAATTATTTTTGTTATTTATACATAGACATTTTTCTCTACAATCAGATAATAATCATTCCCATTAATAGTTTACTTAAAATGCTACATAGTCTTGGTACATTCGATATGATACACTTTTTCCCTTATTATAGTATGATAAATACCTTTATTTATACCTTATTTAATTATTCTATTCCTTATCCGCGCCTTCTCCTTTATTATTCTGCTCTTTGATATTCTTCCTCTCTACTCCTTCAAGTGTTGGAATCTTTAACACTTATTCTGGATGATTTTCATATATTTCTTGGTTTCGTGAGGGTTATACAATATTTGACAATTAATTACAATATAATAATAACATACTGATACACACTATTTGGTTTTCTCTCTCTTCATTCCATGATAATAATAGCCATCTTCTTTAATCACTCTCTTTGGTATTCTTCCCCTCTTCTCATTCAAAGGTTAGTTGGTTAAACCTTTATTCTGGATGATTTTAATATATTTCATGGAGTAGACAATATTTGATAATTAAATACAATATAATAATATAATAATAACATATTAATAGACAATATTTGGTTTTCTCTTTCTCCTTTCCATAATAATAATAGCCATCTTCTTTATTTACTTTCATTGGTGTTCTTCCCCTCTTCTCCTTCAAATGATAGTTGTTTAAATCATTTATTCTGGACGATTCTAATATATTTTTTGGTTGCGTGAGGGGTATACAATATTTGACAATTAAATACAATATAATAATATAATAATAACATATTAATAGACAATATTTGGTTTTCTCTCTCTTCATTCCATAATAATAATAGCCATCTTCTTTATAACTCTCTTTGGTATTTTTCCCCTCTTCTCCTTCAAAGGTTAGTTGGTTAAATCATTTATTCTGGATGATTTTTATATAATATAATTTCATTGGTTGAACTTAATATAGGAGTATTAGGGTAACATTATATCACTATTTTATATACATTTTTGTTATACGATACTCTTTTGTTCTATACAATATGTTAGATATCTTTCTTATCATAGAATCATTTGGTTTATAATAAACATTTTTTCTATCATCTAATATGACAAACCTGGTTCTTATTTAATATATAACAGATATTTTTTGGTACATATACCTATAATACACATTCTTTTTTATAACAAAATATGGTAAACAGGCTGGCTATAGGCAATTAGACACTTTCAGTACATTGGATATAATAAATGATCTTCTTGACCACTAGTTTAACCTTTTCACGGTAGACAATTTTAAAATTTCTTATACACTAAACACTCTAGTTATAATCATCGTATCATAATATAATTCCTCCTTTTATAATAATAATTCTATTTATAGTTTATATGTTGGTGTTCTCTTGGGCTTCTCCATTCTATTGGGTTCATTGGTTGGGACAATTACGTTTCACAGGTACCTATTTTATAGCTGTCTCTAGTACGACATTTTTATGATATTTGGCACCCTATAATAACATCTCATAACAAATTTCCTTACACATAATATTTCTTTAACGATGCTTGGTTATAGGTACCCTTGACCTTTTTATTTATGGTATCTGTAATTTCATACGTATTATTTTTATGGTCCTTTGTTATGGTATAAGGGCCTATGTACAGTACTAGTAGTTTTTTGGTGATACCCTCCTATCGTGCGGTTCTTCCATTTTGCGGCTACCAGATATTCATCGGCTTCCCGTTTTCTCGCCTTCTTCCTTTCCTCATCTTCGGTATCCATGTGTCCAGCGTCCTCCTGGTCTTTGTTATTATTTACTTCTAG
Organism: Magicicada septendecula; assembly: GCA_034769895.1. Taxonomy (NCBI): domain Eukaryota; kingdom Metazoa; phylum Arthropoda; class Insecta; order Hemiptera; family Cicadidae; genus Magicicada; species Magicicada septendecula. Next base: position 281,744,783 of record CM068368.1, on the reverse strand, counting down.
TACCTCTTCTAACTCTGGTTGATCGTCATTAGTTTTCTGGTTGGATTTTTCCATTGATTGGTCCCTCTTCTTCCGCAATTCTTTTATTTCTTGGGCGTACCCTTCAATGATCCGTTCCAGTCGTTCTTGATACCCTTCCTTTTTCTTGGAATGCCTTATTATTCTTTTGGAAACATTTGCTTTAAGTACCTTATAGTTTATAATCTTCTTTGTCGTAGCATATTTCTTCTCTTCGTCCATCTTCATGAAGCTCCTTCGGTACTCCTTCCTATAGATTCCTTCTTCACGGTTGATGACTGCGAAGTTAATCATATTAATTAGACCACTTCCAGTCATTTAGATTAATTCTTTTGTTATCCTTGTCTTCCTTGGGCGCGTTATCCTTTTCCTTCCGTTTCCTTAATAATTTTGTTCCTTTCTTCATGAATTTTAATTTTCGAATTCACTTGTTCGGTGGTTTTATTTCTGGGTAATTCTTTTGTCTCCACTTGATCATCACGCATTGGCAGATTATTTTGTTCTAATTCTTCCTTCTCGTTTAATAACTCTTCCGCCTCTTTAATTACCTGAGTCTTCTTTATACCTTCGGCGTCGATCTCCTTATATTGACTATCTTCCTTGTTTCTGTCAAGCTCATTTTCAGATGATAATGTATTTGTGTCTAGTTGCTTTTTTGCTTGTTCATCATTATTTTTCATTTCTTCCCTCCATTTCCGGTTATCCTCAATTATTGACTCGAGCTTTTTATTAATTGATTCCATATTTTTCTGGCTGTCATCCATTTTCCGGTTGATCGATTCCATATTTTTATTTATTGAGTCATTATTTCTATTCATTTGTTCCATCATCATCATCATCATATTCTCCATTCTGGCCCCTTCGGTGGCTTTGTCGGGTTGGTCGCCGGCCGTTACTTCCACTTCCGGTTCTGCATGGGGTGTTTCTTCTGGTCGAGTTTCTATGTTATTATTTGTTGCGACTTCCATTTCGGACGTTGGTTGTGTCTCCGGTGTCTCTGTATTTGTCTGTATCTCTTCTACTCGGCTGGCCTTGTACCTTGTGTCGTGTTGGTGTGTATGTGGCATGGTTGTTCTGTGTTTGCCGGGCTTATTATAAATATTAAAAATATTTTTGTTTAATATTTTTTCAGCCTCACGTTGCTGGTCGCCAATTTGTAAGTAAACTAGATTCCTCTGTGTTTAAAAATGTGTTATAAGTGTTTAAAAATCAAAGTTAAAAAGTAAAGTAATGATGAATAAAAAAATTATAGTTATTTTAAAAGAACTCCTTTAAATAAAAATAATTGCAGAACTATTGTTTGAATAGTAATGTTGCTCAATTGAGTGAATAAAGCGTACTAGCTGGTCGATTGATGAAAGTAACCGTCGCGTCGATTCTGGCAGCGAAACTCCTCCTCCAGGTTAACCGTCGTCTAAGTACGTAAAGTCAAGTCACGTCTGGACAACAAAATTAATAAAAATACACTTCCACATACCTGGTCGTGATTCTGGAAGTTCGGAAGATCATTTTCTATAATTAATAAGCTGCCAAAGCGGTTTCCAAAACCTTTACTTGCTTTACTTACAAGGTTAGGTTATTCCTTGTTTTATAATGGGCGCCACACAGGTTTATTTCAGAAAAATCCCGTGAAAAACCAATTAATAGAATCAAATAATTGTTAATTTTCTTTAAAAAAACCGGTAGTGATGCTTATTGCCCTTATGGCAATTCAAATTTAACAACGTATAATCTCTAATCAGAGTTACTTTGGTTATTCTGAATTAATTATTCATCTATTTCTTGAAATAAATTGAGTCAAAGTTATGCTGCTAATAAATGGGTTTTATTTGTACCCTTGAGAATGAATTTAACCAAACATAAGTAAGAAAAATACATTAACATACAATTGAAATTATTTCGTTCACTTACCCTACTAACTAGCTCAGAGCATAAACAACTCTTCTGGTTATTCCCAGATTAACTTTTATTTTAAAAATTAATTTTATATATCTCGGGCGTAAATTCTTTTAAACACAAGAAAGAACGTTCATGCCTATACAGAAGTTAATTATTTCATAAAACAATATTTACTAATATATTTACTAAACACTGCACACGCACTACGAACAGAGACTATTTGTCCTCTTCTCACAAAATTGGACTAATTTAAATACTGGTTAATTATTTTCTCTTGTTCGATTTATCGCGCACTAAATAAAACAAATACTTCACATCGATGCACTGATTATAGATAGACTGTAGTGTAGTTACTTGGTGTTGCCGAAATGGTTAAATGGATGCACCGTTACATGATACTATAAGTTAATAACGTATTTTGCGGCGACGAGCGACAACCTTTCGCCCTCGCTAATGACAATAAAGTGTGTTGGATCCGCTTGCATTCCGATTATATACCCACTGTCTTGATGGAGCTTAGGTGATCATTTCATTTAGTAAGCTATTTTTTGATTGGCTCAACCAGACGTTACGAAAATGACGCATGGTTTTCCAACCGTCATTAACCGTCATTTGGCGAAGATGATTGACAGCTACCGTTGTTGTTAGTGTTGACTAACGAATTTCTCACTTTATACTTACAAATGATGCTAACGCATGTCACGCACTTATTACAGTTGCGATCGGGGTTGTATCGCTATCAAATTAAAGGATATTTCATGCGCCTTAATTTGATATAGTTTGACACTGGTTTTATTCGCACTTTCTCTGACATTTCTAAATAAATAACGTTCAGATACATGGCTTCGCGCTGTCGTCTGCTAGTGACGCCAGACACGATTTTTCCTTATCTATTTACATTGTGTTTCACATCGCGTTTTCATTTAAACGTTTGTGTCGGAACACTAATACATCCGTCTTTATACTTAATACCTATTTAGTGAACATAATTATCAAATCTTAACTAACTAGGGCGATACATTACTATGAATAATCCTTACTTCCTAATTACTTTTTGTCTATCCTATTTCACTCTATGCTACCCATTAATAATGGAGTTGTTACATTTATAATATATTAATAATATTCACTGTTACACTTGGTATAATGATTGTTCAGTGTATTTTATTTACACTAGTAGTCCTTTCTACTTATCCAATTACTGACAATCGTTCGTTTTAGGCGTAGCCTAGGCATACCTTTCACCTCGGGTTTATGCCTTAATAATGGTCATTAGTTACATTTGGTACATTGATGAGGTAACTTATTCATATAAGGTTCCCTCTTACAATTATCCTTACTTCTTAAGATTACACTTGTGATTGTACTATAAGTTTCAATTTTACATTGTGGCCATAGCTAGTCTTAGTCATAGGCATTGATATTTACTGGTCATTGTTTATTTATTTTCAGCCAAACACTGTTGCTGATATTATATTATTCGGGTCATTCTTTAATTACTTTTATACACATGTGAAATTACATTTAAGTCATTCACTGGCTCGCTTGACAGCTTATAGTGAACTTGGCTTGTCCATTAGTTAGTGTCAGTTATAGTATTGGTTGTAGTGTCAAGCAGTGAATTCCTTACTGCTTCTTGTGGTACTTCTTCTTCTTTCTTCTTCGTTGGTACTTCTCTTCTTCGCTACTTTCATCATCATATTATTCACTTACATTACTTTCGTGTATTTATTGATTCTATTGGTATATGTCTAGGTTATGTAACACTTGGTCATGTTACATATACTCCCCTCTCAAAATTGATAATTTGAGAGAAATTTTACATTTGAAGAAATTATCATTTCAGTTTGGTTTTAATATACTATTACTGTTTTTTCTTTCTGCATTGAATTTAACATTCTGTTAGTGTGTTGCACTAGATTGAGTTCTTGGCTAGTGATATAATTTTTAGCTTACTAGTATTTTTCAAGTTTCTTATATTCTAAGTCATTTAGTTACAATAGGTTTTATTTCTTAAACTAACAATTTCCTGTCTTACAACAATACATTTTTCTTTCTCATTACACATCTTTATTTTCGTGATAAACTCTATGGTTCTTTTATTTTTTATCTCCCAGTTTTCTGTTAATAATCCTTGATATATTACCATATAATTCCCTACATTTGTAGTGGGTTCGGAATCAGAGTGGCTCAATGTGGCATACATTCTCCGCCGTTCCTTAACTACACGTCCTCAGAATCAGAGGAATCTTCATCTCTGTCTGGGACAAAAATAAAAATTGCACGTAGCAACAGTTGCACTATCACAACACATAAAATATAACATATCATTCATTTTATCAATAATATAACATATTCAATATAACATTCAAGGTATTAGAGGTTTCATTTGTATCACATTTCATTCTTTTATACTTTGGCTAACATACTTCTTTTCACAGGTAATTATTCTTTTTCAGACTTGACATATTGGCTATGTTCTTTATTAGCATTGTTGTTACTTTTCTATACTAGTTGGTAATTTGTTTTGGTTTATCTGAATATTCTTAGATTTACACACTTATATTGATCATCATACAATTATGCAGTCGTTTCTTAAATATTGAGTTTACAATACTTCACTCTTATTCATAGTTTATAAGTTTACTCTCATCAATAGTTTACAATCATCCTGAATTATCAGGGTTTACAGTATTCATATACTAAACATTTTTGTTAGATATCCTCTGACATATCTTGTTGGTAAACACAATTAGATACTTTGTTCATCGTTTAATTAATATTTTTTTTTATATCCCTCGATAACAGTAGTATTTTGACAATTATTTTTGTTATTTATACATAGACATTTTTCTCTACTATCAGATAATAATCATTCCCATTAATAGTTTACTTAAATTGCTACATAGTCTTGGTACATTCGATATGATAAACTTTTTCACTTATTATAGTATGATAAATACCTTTATTTATACCTTATTTAATTATTCTATTCCTTATCCGCGCCTTCTCCTTTATTATTCTGCTCTTTGATATTCTTCCTCTCTACTCCTTCAAGTGTTGGAATCTTTAACACTTATTCTGGATGATTTTCATATATTTCTTGGTTTCGTGAGGGGTATACAATATTTGACAATTAAATACAATATAATAATAACATACTGACACACACTATTTGGTTTTCTCTCTCTTCATTCCATGATAATAATAGCCATCTTCTTTAATCACTCTCTTTGGTATTCTTCCCCTATTCTCATTCAAAGGTTTGTTGGTTAAATCTTTATTCTGGATGATTTTAATATATTTCTTGGAGTAGACAATATTTGATAATTAAATACAATATAATAATATAATAATAACATATTAATAGGCAATATTTGGTTTTCTCTTTCTCCTTTCCATAATAATAATAGCCATCTTCTTTATTTACTTTCATTGGTGTTCTTCCCCTCTTCTCCTTCAAATGATAGTTGTTTAAATCATTTATTCTGGACGATTCTAATATATTTTTTGGTTGCGTGAGGGGTATACAATATTTGACAATTAAATACAATATAATAATATAATAATAACATATTAATAGACAATATTTGGTTTTCTCTCTCTTCATTCCATAATAATAATAGCCATCTTCTTTATAACTCTCTTTGGTATTTTTCCCCTCTTCTCCTTCAAAGGTTAGTTGGTTAAATCATTTATTCTGGATGATTTTTATATAATATAATTTCATTGGTTGAACTTAATATAGGAGTATTAGGGTAACATTATATCACTATTTTATATACATTTTTGTTATACGATACTCTTTTGTTCTATACAATATGTTAGATATCTTTCTTATCATAGAATCATTTGGTTTATAATAAACATTTTTTCTATCATCTAATATGACAAACCTGGTTCTTATTTAATATATAACAGATATTTTTTGGTACATATACCTATAATACACATTCTTTTTTATAACACAATATGGTAAACAGGCTGGCTATAGGCAATTAGACACTTTCACTACATTGGATATAATAAATGATCTTCTTGATCACTAGTTTAACCTTTTCACGGTAGACACTTTTAAAATTTCTTATACACTAAACACTCTAGTTATAATCATCGTATCATAATATAATTCCTCCTTTTATAATAATAATTCCATTTATAGTTTATATGTTGGGGTTCTCTTGGGCTTCTCCATTCTATTGGGTTCATTGGTTGGGACAATTACGTTTCACAGGTACCTTTATTATAGCTGTCTCTAGTACGACATGTTTATGATAATTGGCACCCTATAATAACATCTCATAACAAATTTCCTTACACATAATATTTCTTTAACGATGCTTGGTTATAGGTACCCTTGACCTTTTTATTTATGGTATCTGTAATTTCATACGTATTATTTTTATGGTCCTTTGTTATGGTATAAGGGCCTATGTACAGTACTAGTAGTTTTTTGGTGATACCCTCCTATCGTGCGGTTCTTCCATTTTGCGGCTACCAGATATTCATCGGCTTCCCGTTTTCTCGCCTTCTTCCTTTCCTCATCTTCGGTATCCATGTGTCCAGCGTCCTCCTGGTCTTTGTTATTATTTACTTCTAGTACCTCTTCTAACTCTGGTTGATCGTCATTAGTTTTCTGGTTGGATTTTTCCATTGATTGGTCCCTCTTCTTCCGCAATTCTTTTATTTCTTGGGCGTACCCTTCAATGATCCGTTCCAGTCGTTCTTGATACCCTTCCTTTTTCTTGGAATGCCTTATTCTTCTTTTGGAAACATTTGCTTTAAGTACCTTATAGTTTATAATCTTCTTTGTTGTAGCATATTTCTTCTCTTCGTCCATCTTCATGAAGCTCCTTCGGTACTCCTTCCTATAGATTCCTTCTTCACGGTTGATGACTGCGAAGTTAATCATATTAATTAGACCACTTCCAGTCATTTAGATTAATTCTTTTGTTATCCTTGTCTTCTTTGGGCGCGTTATTCTTTTCCTTCCGTTTTCTTAATAATTTTGTTCCTTTCTTCATGAATTTTAATTTTCGAATTCACTTGTTCGGTGGTTTTATTTCTGGGTAATTCTTTTGTCTCCACTTGATCATCACGCATTGGCAGATTATTTTGTTCTAATTCTTCCTTCTCGTTTAATAACTCTTCCGCCTCTTTAATCACCTGAGTCTTCTTTATACCTTCGGCGTCGATCTCCTTATATTGACTAACTTCCTTGTTTCTGTCAAGCTCATTTTCAGATGATAATGTATTTGTGTCTAGTTGCTTTTTTGCTTGTTCATCATTATTTTTCATTTCTTCCCTCCATTTCCGGTTATCCTCAATTATTGACTCGAGCTTTTTATTAATTGATTCCATATTTTTCTGGCTGTCATCCATTTTCCGGTTGATCGATTCCATATTTTTATTTATTGAGTCATTATTTCTATTCATTTGTTCCATCATCATCATCATCATCATATTCTCCACTCTGGCCCCTTCGGTGGCTTTGTCGGGTTGGTCGCCGGCCGTTACTTCCACTTCCGGTTCTGCATGGGGTGTTTCTTCTGGTCGAGTTTCTATGTTATTATTTGTTGCGACTTCCATTTCGGACGTTGGTTGTGTCTCCGGTGTCTCTGTATTTGTCTGTATCTCTTCTACTCGGCTGGCCTTGTACCTTGTGTCGTGTTGGTGTGTATGTGGCATGGTTGTTCTGTGTTTGCCGGGCTTATTATAAATATTAAAAATATTTTTGTTTAATATTTTTTCAGCCTCACGTTGCTGGTCGCCAATTTGTAAGTAAACTAGATTCCTCTGTGTTTAAAAATGTGTTATAAGTGTTTAAAAATCAAAGTTAAAAAGTAAAGTAATGATGAATAAAAAAATTATAGTTATTTTAAAAGAACTCCTTTAAATGAAAATAATTGCAGAACTATTGTTTGAATAGTAATGTTGCTCAATTGAGTGAATAAAGCGTACTAGCTGGTCGATTGATGAAGGTAGCCGTCGCGTCGATTCTGGCAGCGAAACTCCTCCTCCAGGTTAACCGTCGTCTAAGTACGTAAAGTCAAGTCACGTCTGGACAACAAAATTAATAAAAATACACTTCCACAAACCTGGTCGTGATTCTGGAAGTTCGGAAATTCACTTTCTATAATTAATAAGCTGCCAAAGCGGTTTCCAAAACCTTTACTTGCTTTACTTACAAGGTTAGGTTATTCCTTGTTTTATAATGGGCGCCACACAGGTTTATTTCAGGAAAATCCCGTGAAAAACCAATTAATAGAATCAAATAATTGTTAATTTTCTTTAAAAAAAACTGGTAGTGATGCTTATTGCCCTTATGGCAATTCAAATTTAACAACGTATAATCTCTAATCAGAGTTACTTTGGTTATTCTGAATTAATTATTCATCTACTTCTTGAAATAAATTGAGTCAAAGTTATGCTGCTAATAAATGGGTTTTATTTGTACCCTTGAGAATGAATTTAAACAAACATAAGTAAGAAAAATACATTAACATACAATTGAAATTATTTCGTTCACTTACCCTACTAACTAGCTCAGAGCATAAACAACTCTTCTGGTTATTCCCAGATTAACTTTTAAATTAAACATTAATTTTATATATCTCGGGCGTAAATTCTTTTAAACACAAGAAAGAACGTTCATGCCTATACAGAAGTTAATTATTTCATAAAACAATATTTACTAATACGGTCTTTTTTTTGTTTTTTTTTTTAAATCAGACCTATTTATAGGTTATGCGTTCGTCACGCTTGCTTAATTATTCACAATATTTTATATTACTTAAGACTAAAATAAATCTTATGTAGGATTAACAAATCAACTAAATAAATTCAATCACCGTGTAACATATAAAGAGTTTTGATGTTATGCGTCAGTACAAATTTTGTGTTGAAAAAATATCAGTACACTCAGATTAATGAAATAAATTGTCACGAGGTTACCTTTTTATTTTAATCTTATAGATTAAAATTTAATTGAACACTCCAGCGGTCGTATTATAGTGACCCTGGTTTATTACACTGCACACGCACTACGAACAGAGACTATTTGTCCTCTTCTCACAAAATTGGACTAATTTAAATACTGGTTAATTATTTTCTCTTGTTCGATTTATCGCGCACTAAATAAAACAAATACTTCACATCGATGCACTGATTATAGATAGACTGTAGTGTAGTTACTTGGTGTTGCCGAAATGGTTAAATGGATGCACCGTTACATGATACTATAAGATAATAACGTATTTTGCGGCGACGAGCGACAACCTTTCGCCCTCGCTAATGACAATAAAGTGTGTTGGATCCGCTTGCATTCCGATTATATACCCACTGTCTTGATGGAGCTTAGGTGATCATTTCATTTAGTAAGCTATTTTTTGATTGGCTCAACCAGACGTTACGAAAATGACGCATTGTTTTCCAACCGTCATTAACCGTCATTTGGCGAAGATGATTGACAGCTACCGTTGTTGTTAGTGTTGACTAACGAATTTCTCACTTTATATTTACAAATGATGCTAACGCATGTCACGCACTTATTACAGTTGCGATCGGGATTGTATCGCTATCAAATTAAAGGATATTTCATGCGCCTTAATTTGATATAGTTTGACACTGGTTTTATTCGCACTTTCTCTGTCATTTCTAAATAAATAACGTTCAGATACATGGCTTCGCGCTGTCGTCTGCTAGTGACGCCAGACACGATTTTTCCTTATCTATTTACATTGTGTTTCACATCGCGTTTTCATTTAAACGTTTGTGTCGGAACACTAATACATCCGTCTTTATACTTAATACCTATTTAGTGAACATAATTATCAAATCTTAACTAACTAGGGCGATACATTACTATGAATAATCCTTTCTTCCTAATTACATTTTGTCTATCCTATTTCACTCTATGCTACCCATTAATAATGGAGTGGTTACATTTATAATATATTAATAATATTCACTGTTACACTTGGTATAATGATTGTTCAGTGTATTTTATTTACACTAGTAGTCCTTTCTACTTATCCAATTACTGACAATCGTTCGTTTTAGGCGTAGCCTAGGCATACCTTTCACCTCGGGTTTATGCCTTAATAATGGTCATTAGTTACATTTGGTACATTGATGAGGTAACTTATTCATATAAGGTTCCCTCTTACAATTATCCTTACTTCTTAAGATTACACTTGTGATTGTACTATAAGTTTCAATTTTACATTGTGGCCATAGCTAGTCTTAGTCATAGGCATTGATATTTACTGGTCATTGTTTATTTATTTTCAGCCAAACACTGTTGCTGATATTATATTATTCGGGTCATTCTTTAATTACTTTTATAAACATGTGAAATTACATTTAAGTCATTCACTGGCTCGCTTGACAGCTTATAGTGAACTTGGCTTGTCCATTAGTTAGTGTCAGTTATAGTATTGGTTGTAGTGTCAAGCAGTGTATTCCTTACTGCTTCTTGTGGTACTTCTTCTTCTTTCTTCTTCGTTGGTCCTTCTCTTCTTCGCTACTTTCATCATCATATTATTCACTTACATTACTTTCGTGTATTTATTGATTCTATTGGTATATGTCTAGGTTATGTAACACTTGGTCATGTTACAATATTCACACCTCTGAGATTTCTAGCTTTTAAAGGTATTTTACGTTTTAAATAATATTTTCTTAAATATTTTAGAAGTTAGACGATACGTATTGAAGATAAGTTTCAGTCAGTCAATACTAATATGCTTTACGAATCAAATAGTTTAGTTTAGTGGAATTCTGCGTAGTCTTTGCAAATATGAAAAACTCGCATCTGCGAATTATTTTCGTGATAGATAAGTAAATCTCTCCAAGGTACTAGGACCACGTCATGAGTCACCGACTACAAAACTGAGTGTTGCACGTATTTGCTTCCCCCCTCCAAAAAACTTTCACTTTTCTCCGTGCTATTTTGGAATTTGTTGTTACAACAAAAATATCAATGTTACCAACATACAATAGTAATAATAGTGTTACCAATAATAAAACTGTTCCTACAATTAAGAGTTCTTTGCAAAATATTGTGTGTGTGTGTGTGTGTGTGCGTGCGTGTGTGTGTGCGCGCGCGCGCGCGCGTAAATATATAAACTGGTTAAAGCAGAAAGAAAAGTTTTGTTAACAAAATGGATTAATAATGCATTATGCTCAAAACAAGAAAGGACACTAATAAGCTTTAGACTTAAAGCTTAAAACAATGTGATAATTACAAATATTTTCTGCATTTCCAAACATACATTTCCTTTCCTGCAGTTAAATACACATATATAATGATAAAATTCTTGCTTTTAACTTTTAAACTACCAGAAAGTTAAAATTCTATTTGTTTTCTTCAAACTCTTTACCCAGCTTTGCCTCCAAATCTAATAAAGCCATGACACAGAGACATCAGTCAAATATACTAGGAAATACCGCGGATGCTTTCCAGATTATGATACAACTTTACCTTACACACTGACTTCAATATCATACATGTGTAGTAATTTATTCACAAACGAGGCATCAGACACCATGCGAGACTAGACGACCATCCTAAGCTATCACTCGTATCACTTCTACAACCCAAATGTAACAGGTTATTAATAAGACTTTGACCATGCAACTTTTAATGGTCGCGAGGTGACGTTCGATTCAACACCGCCACTCGTCATTTGGTTGTACACTACTTCAGTTTATGCTACAATAAGTAGTGCGGGCTTTTTAGGTTAAAAATTAAACACGTGAATTTACGTACGTCATAGTTAACTCACATAATGTCAAATTTTAGATTTTTTAAATATTTCCTCTTATGAGACTCGAACAAAAGAAAAACTACTTTACAGAGAAAATATAAAATATGCAACTTACCTCATTCCATATAGCCCCCGCGATTGAAGATAATTCGAAAGGGTAAGCAGGTCCCATTAGCTATGATAAATGGAATTACGGGATTACCTGCAAAATAGAATAAACAACTGTTGACTGTCCGAGGGGGGGGACAAATCTCGGTTTCTTAGATTGCTTGGATGCTGACCATGTATTGTTTTGACAGTCACTGTATGCTACTACCTCCGTGTCTAGTAGCCATTCATGCACAGTACACGCTGCAGAAAAAATTCGATATGCCCCGCGAGTCGATCTCTGTCCTCGTTAATCGAGATTGACTACGTAAAAATGTACGCTCCCCAAAATACCGAACTTGAAGGAAAGAATAAATTAAATAAATGTTGATTGTCAGTAAGTTAATAGAGAAACTGCTTTCACAATTACATAAAATCTGGAACACAGCATATATCTGGTTAGTCTTATACTATCAGATAGTTCTATCCCAACCAATGTAATTGCTTGAACCCTCAGTCGATCCTGCTTACGATCGGTCCTCTCAGTTAAGTACTTTTTCTTTAAGGCTTGCTACAGTGAAAGCGAGAAGTTGCTAATCACGTTGGTTGAGTAAAATCTACCATTCTAACAAGTAAATCAGTAATATTTTATTAAGGTCAAATCAATAGCAAGTCAGACGGCCACTTACACGTGACAAAACTGTGGGACTGCTGTCATTCACTGCCATGACGCTCCACCCTTCTAATACGATTCCCAACAACCGCCTTCTTATATCAGTTAAGACATCCGTAAAGTGTGCCTTGCGTACTCGAGATCAGACACTGTCTTTCGAAAATGCTGAAGCCTGAAGTCAGTAAGTAAGTCTTACGTACTGTAGCTTAGACATTGTACGCGAACGCAACTAGTCCTTGCGTACACACATAACAAGCAGTTTGCTCCAATGTGTATAAACCTGTACGACCTCACTGGTCACTGTGTTTGCTAATTAGCCTGCTTGTTTAATAAAATACTGCGTGGCACTCATATAATAAAATGCTTATCTAAAGTAGGCCTATTATCATAATGGACATAGCAGGGAATACATTTTATGCAGAATTGCAACAAATTACACATAATTAAGGAAAAGGGAAAACTAAAAATTTTTAAACTATATATTTAGGAAGCCTAAATAAATCTCTTAATACAATGATATGAGTTTTTACTTGTATATTTGACATACTATGTTAGGTTTGTTAAGAAGTCAAACGTTTACTGTTGGTTTAATACGATTCAGTAGCTATAACTTGCGCTAGTTTATGGAAACTTTTAACAATCTTGTAACACTTTATGGTAACCAGAATGCACTTGGATTTCATAATTTTCACCGAGCAATATGTACAATCTTAAGAGAGCATTCAGTAACGTAGCGCAAATATATGCCTATAAGCGCGGTGTTCCCTGCTTTAAGATTGATAAAGTTAGATACACACGTTACAAATATTTAATTTTAATACCTCATTCTCCGATCTCTTTCCTTCCATTCTGGCAGCCCCGGCTACACCGTACGCCAGATCGGAACTGCGTGTTCAGTAGAGTGGGGAGTGGTTTAAAGCGCATACAGGTGTTGCTCTTTGTGACTACTACAGTTTCAGCTTACGCTGCCTTCAGCTGTAAAATGCTGGATTCCCTGCTTTTGTTGGCAAGAACTACTATTACGTGTAGTAAATGTCATTTGTACTTTTCCGGAATCTCTTTATCTTTTATGTATGTGCTAATATAATGCAAAATGTTCTTACGCTGGTATAATCCTTTCAGCAATAGGATACAATATTTATAAAGCAAAAAACTAGTTTTGAGTACACCTTTAACAATATTCAGTGTGGCTGATGAACTTTCACAGATTTACAAAACATTTTTGTAATGCCAACAAACAGGCCTACTACATTAAGATTTCAAAGTGTTAACAATGAATCAGAGATCGCATTTTGTAAGGTTGAGTAACACCCATACACAAACATGTATACTACTCCCTCTCACGGTGTAAATTATACACTTCAACGCAAACCTTCTTTAGTCTGTTTATTATTTATAAACTCACAGTATAATTCCGAAACCAGTTGTGTGTGAAATCTTTCACACGAGTTGAATAAATATATCTAGAACCAACGCTAATTTAAAACATCCCACTTAAGGTTGTCCAGGTGAATGCCCAGTTCGGTTTCCATAGCAACTGAATTGTATTGTTTTTCCTTTTTGTTCTTTGAGAAGAGATAGAAAACAAAAGTTATTTATAATGTGGAATTTCTTTATTAAACATCTATTGTTTTATACGTCTACCTATTTACGAATATGTAATAAATACCTATTCAACTGTACCTGAGGTAAGGTGAAACCATATTTGTAATGCAGGGTTGACATTACTGTAAGCTAAATACGGCTATTTGTTAGCGTCGCATCGTAATACAGTTTAATCGAAAAGAAACTATGGATAGGTGATACAACGCTTCCATCTTTTTATTCAATTGCCTACCTACGTCAAGTTTATGAGATATTTTAAATTATCCGTTGAAATTATGCCTCAATTTTCTTTCTTTACGTTTTTATTTGTCTCATCTGCGTTGTATGTTTGTTGGTAAAATTAATTTTTTCTTAAATTAGTTTTTAGTTCAGTAACAAAAGTAAAAATTGTACTATTTTTTATATCATATTCGATATTTCGTGGAAAAACGAAAAACAGGGTTTTGGCAGATGGGAAGAGAAAGACGTGCGGCAAAAGATGCTTAAAAACTTTAACAGTTAAATGTTATGCTTAACAGCTAATTAACTGCCCCATGACAAATGAATGAGACTCACGTAAAAAGATAGATATTCAGTAGATCAAATAAAAGTGAGTCATGTAATTAATAATATTACTGCACCTTCTCATGATAAGGTAAGTGTGGCGAAGTCCAGTAAAAATGAATTACCTTTGTCACAAGACAAATGGCGACAATCACATTTGTGACACTTAAAAGGACTGCACCTGCGCCCAGTGTTCCGTTTGGGACGCGTTGTGAAGTTCGGCAGCTCTCCTCACTGTGGTTTCTGCATCCGCAGTCTTCTTCATTCCACTGCCGTCCCAGCCTATGGGTTTCGCTTCGTTTTCTTCCTCCTACATCTCGCTCCTCTTCTTTTCTGCTGCTTGTTCCACGTCGTCCGACGGACAAACAGCAGAGACACGGGGAATCTTGCGCCCTGGTTTGTGTGCGTTGTCAGGGCCGGATCACGATGAACGCCAGGTTCAAACGGTGTAGCACACCTTAAAGTTCGAGCTTCCTATACACGATTAGCGTATATGAGGAGGGTTTGCAATTTTGCTTCAGCCAATCCCACGCCGGAGACGCGACTCCATAGGCATTGCAAGCAGGAGCTTACAGAATCGCTGGTATGGTCGTGTCCCTGGGCTGTGTGGTTGTGCGTCAGAGACGACCATCCTGGGATCCAAGTTCTATGCTACCTTCTGGAGTTCCTGCTTTGTTACTCTTCCAAAGAAGGGCTATTTTGTAGGGCGATTTGCACTGCACAAGGTCTTCAACAACTTATTGGTGTTAACCTAAACTAATGTAGTAGGCCTATATGACGAGATCGATTCTACGTATCACCTGGACGTAAATGAGTATTGGCCTAGCATTATAAGAGGACTGCCTAAGTTCCTTGCTGCACGTACATAAAACTTACGTGCAAGACAACTCACGATATCGTCGAGAGAACGTACACCGAGTACGCTTCTCAACAAGCGAGCAGAGGATCGACGCGAGACTTTGGTTGCTGTTGAGGACGCTTTCCAACTTCATTTTATGCACTGCGGTCAGGTATCTCCAGACAGGGACGGCGTATGTAATGCCGGCAGCAGATTCATACGGATGATTTTTTTGCCCAACTTCTTTTTCATAGGAAACAGTTCCCCAGACGAGCGCACGCTCGTTTGTGAACTCTCTGGGCGTGAGTTTGCCAGGTGACCCGACGGTCTGGATGTACTCTAAGATACTTGACCTTGACTTCCGAGGACGTTCTGCCGATGCGAAGATTCCTGTCCGATCTTTCCTGCGCTTCGACAATAGGACGGCGACACTCTTAGTTGCTTTTCATGCCACTTTCCAGCCTTCAGTCCACTCCACGAACGAATTGAGCTGACACTGAAACCATAGGACAGCCCAGTCATCGTGACGATCGGCGGTAGATATTGAAGAGTCGTCATCAAACAGCGCTATCTTCTGGACTCCAGGGTTCCTAGTACGTCGTTGACGTAAACGGAGAACAGGAGGAGGCCGAGAACACTTTCTTGAGGGGAACAGGCAGTGATTTGCCTCTCGGAAGAGACAGAATCGCATACTCTCACGCAGAAGGTTTTCTCCAAGAGAAAGCTAGCAATCAGTTGAAGGTAGCAATCTGGGAGCTGGACTACTCGGAATTTGTGTAGAATCCCATCGGTAATACGCTGTCAAAGGCTTCTCTACATCTAAGAAACAGCCTATGGTTTGCTTTTACCGACCTTCGGCGCCTGTGATGTATTCCACCAGTCTCAGCAGCTGATGAGTGGTGGAATACCCCACACGGGAACCGAACTGTCTTTGGACCAGAAAAGTAGGTAATGCTGCTCTCCAGTGATTCCGGGTCTTGAATGATCTTCAGTCAACAGGCTACGGCTCTTCTCTGGCAGGTTTGAGTCCCTCCCGGTGCACCGTGAGGAATATCCTGGAAGGAAGCCCGTGACCACGGCCGAATAATCAGGGTCATAGACGCCTCTGTGGACAGTAAATTGTTCCTCCATTGAATTGGACAATCATTCAGGACGATATTTTTAAACATTAACTCAATCATAAAACTGTAAAACTCAATCTAACGCTGTGTGAGAGTAGGGGGGGGAGGTAATTTATTTGTTACAGACTAACAAACAAATTTTAATACCTATGCAGAGTATGTTTCCCAACTGTCGATGTTGTGCGATCCGACTGATGCTAGGAAAAAAGTCCCATTACGGAATTGGCTCTACAAGCGGGCAAGCAAGTCGCTTTAAATTCAGCTAAATTATAACTTAAATATTAAAATAATGTGTCTCAATTAAGTAAATAAGCTTACTACATTTTTAGTGTATTCATAGATATTACTATAATACTTATAACTATTTTACCTCAAGATGTATTTTTTTTTATTTTCCTTTAGGGACATGTTTCGGGAGATCCTGTTCTCCCATATTCAACCTTCGCCATCTTGCTTCTGGTGCAGATTTGTGTGTTGGCTTCTGGATGTTATTATGGTGGTTTGTTGGTCTTTGGTCCTTCAATGTTGCATTATTGTGTGTGGTTGTGGTATCTGTTTTTGTATTTTGTGTATTTTCGATGTTGAGTGCTTTGAATATTGTGTCATGTTTTGTATTGATTTGTATTTGTTCTGGTATTAATTTGTTTTGTGTTTTATGTTTGTAAATCTGTAAATTTTCCCAAATGTTCATTATGGTGCCTTTGTGTGGTATATGTTTTATTAGTGTTACATTGGTTATGTCTGGGAATTCATGTCCTGTGTTTATTGCATGTGTGGCTAAATTGGATTTATATATGTTTGGTTTTTTGTATGCATTTAGGTGTTCAAAATAACGTTTTTTCAGCTGTTTTTTTGTTTGTCCTATATAACATTTATTGCAATCTTGGCATTCAATTTTGTATATACCGTTGGTTGTTGTGTGAGTTATTTAGATTTTGTAATTTATTTTTATTAGTTTTGTATGCTATTTTTATATCTGTGTTTTTAAATAGTTTTGTTAGTTTTGACATTTTATTATTTATATATGTGAATGTGGCCCATTTTTTGTTGTTGTTATTATTTATGTGTTGTTCAGTTTGATTAATTCTTAATTGTTCAGTTTTTATTTTGTATTTGATTTTATTTTCTATTTTGATCATAGTATTTTTATTGTATCCATTTGCATAACCAATTTGGTATATTATATTTCTATAATAGATACTATATATACTAGATATAACATATAGATAACATACTAGATATTAATATGATGTTTTGAAATATTAGTGCAAAAAGTATTTCTTAAAGTGTACCCGTTACGAAATTAGAAGACGTTAACGAAAAAAGTAACTTCTGAAAGATTAAATCAATAAAATTTAAATTTTGAAAAGCTACGTAGAACATAAAGTTAAACAGTACTTTGATAGAAAATGTTTTCATCCTTTAGTTTTTTCACACAATTAAATTCAATTCTTACGCATAAGATAATAAGTATAAGCAAAAAAAACAGTGTCTTCTATCACCTGTTTGTCAAAGCAATAAAAAGCGTAACAAATTTAAAACTACACAGTTTAAAATATTACAAAACTACACAGGATTTAAATGACGTAATTATTTAATTTGTATCTGAAATAGTGTAAAACTTATAATGTTTTAATTTACGGTGCTTCTCTGTTTGAGCAGAGTACAGAAGCAATTGATCCGACTGGTACGCATTATTAGTCTAAACCAATCCATTAATAATAAGCTAATAAAAGTTACGTGTAGTAGTGCTCAGGTACTGTAATTTAACGAGAGAAGCGAATTCTCAGTGTTAACTAGACCGTTTGGCATCTGTCTGTTTGTCTATATGTTTGGGGTACGTTTCACGATAACTTTTGTATCGATCAACCGATTTTCGTGACTATGCGTGTAACCCGTGTAATGCGTGGCTATACTTTTACACTACAGAATACATACATTTCAAAATTTGTGGACGTCAGGGCACAAAAAGTGAGTGAAACTTTTGATAAAAATCGCAAAAAATTATGTAGGGTATAAAACTAAAAGGAATTTGGCCCATAATCTGAGTAAAGCGTTCATTTATTAACGTTTCGAAATCTCAGGATCCACAGTGGCCAGTGACCAAGAAAAGAGATCAAAATTATGAAAATCTAGCAGTGTGTCAGACCAAAAGGAATTGTAACCCAAATCCGAGTGTTTCGAATTTTTAGTGTTTACTGTGTGATTGCGTGCTCTACGGTTGTGTTGTATTACTAAAGAAATAGTAGACTATATTGGATTTTTGAAAATTTTCTTCATAACTAAAAAATTATTTAACACTAGCTGTACCCGGCCACGCGTTGCTGTGGCTCAGTCTGGTTAAATGGAAAAGAAAGAAAAGAGAAAGCATACCTTTCTAATATGTTTAATTCCACAATGCTTGTGGGTATACAATATTTTTTTTGTTCCGTTGTCTGTGCAGATATAGAGATTGTCTGGTTTGCCGACTCTACAACACGCAACATATAATTGTCCATGTGAGAAGCAATCCGTGTCTAGATCTAAACCGCACAATTCTAAAGATTGGCCCTGAGCTTTGTTTATCGTGAACGCCAATCGAATTGGGAATTGCAATCTCTTAAATTGAAATGGCATATCCGTTGGAATCATAGGAATGCGAGGAATGACGACATCTTCACCTTTGAAAGTTCCTGTCAAGATTGTTGCTTCTACAACGTTGCTCATTAATTTTGTTACTGCAAGCCGCGTGCCGTTGCAAAGCTTTGGCTGGTTGATATTTCGCAACATGATAATTGGCACGCCGATTTTCAATTGCAGTACGTGCGGTGGCATCCCTGGCAGATCGAGTGAATTCAAAAATTCTGTTGGATAATTAACCGCTTCATCTGCTTCCACAACAGTGTCGACGGACTTGTATGTGACTGCCTCGCTTTGAATGTTAGACTGAATAATATTGTTAAGTTCGTAGACGTCTTTGTTCTTGGCGGCAAGAATAGCTCGTTCACTCAGCCAATCGTGATTCTTATAATTGGTTTGAATATTGGGAAATACTTTTTCAAGCAATTCTTCTTTTGACGTCACTAAATTGCAGAAGTTATGAGGCAATGAAATTCGTCCTGAGGTCAGATCAACCGGCACCTTTCCGTTCCCAATTTCCACCAATTGATGTGAGAATATCTCAGCTGATCGATCGTTTTGCAGCTGGACACGCAAATCTGTAGTTAATTTCAACGTCTTTACGTGTCGCCACAAAGTAGAGTATTTCAGGCAAGCATTTATTTCGTCCGCTGGTGTCGATCGAGGAATTACAGGTAATGTTTGCCTGAAATCTCCTGCAAGCAATATTAATGCGTTCCCAAATGGTCTGATGTTTCCACGCAAATCTTGCAATGATCGATCAAGAGCCTCGAGCGATTTTTTGTGTGCCATTGTGCATTCATCCCAAACAATAAATTTGCATTTCTGCAATACTTTTTCCATGCCGGATGCTTTGGAAATGTTGCGCGTGGGAGTTTCAATGAATTGCATGTTCAATGGCAATTTCAAAGCGGAATGAGCAGTTCTTCCACCTGGTAGCAATGTCGCAGCTATTCCGGACGACGCACGAGCTAAGGCTATGTCATTTTGGGATAGAATTGCTGCCAGAATCAATCTAATTAGGAACGTTTTACCAGTTCCTCCTGGCGCATCTAAGAAGAAGGTTTCTCCAACCCCGTTATTGACAGTTTGCATTATTTGATCGTAAATGCCTTTTTGGTCAACCGTTAGCTTAGGAATATTTGACTGCACTTACGACAAAAGATCACCCGTGTTGTAATTTTGTTCACGACGCAATTCTACATCGAACGAAGCAGCAGCAGATCGATTCGGTGATGGCATTCCCAATTGATTGAGAACTTTGTTCGCGATTTCTAAGCACAAATATTCAATCATTATCAACGCTTCGTTGTAGATTTCTGCTGTGAAATCCATGTTCATATTTGAATTTTCGTCGCGTATTCGACGGAAAATATCTTCAGCCATGTGCGATTTATATTTCTCCCATAACTCTGTTGGAGATGAAGGAGAGCAGGCGGTCAATATGATTGCAAACAATGCACGAATTTGATTTGGATGTGACATGTTGCACGCGTCATTAATGCATACATCCCAGTGTCGGTCGTTCTCCAATAAATTCAGAGCTTGACATGCACTGCGGAAAGTGGCATGTGTAACGTCGTTGACAATTCTCAATTGCTGGAAAGACGTTGGACCGGGCACATTTACCAACAGCATGCGAAGAAAGAAGCATTCATCTTGATTGGGATGCACGGTGTACAGTCTGCCTATCGTAGTTTCTTTGAATATGCCAGGTTGTCCGTCGACTCGCTCGCCTCGTTTGCGTCGTTCAAATGATTTTCTACTCGCATTCCATGTGTAATACGTAGGCACTTCCGAATACAGCAGTGTTTTCGCAAACGCGTCATTTTGACATAACGTGAAGAAAGCAGTTAACGTTGTAGCAGGTGGATTCAGGGCTATTTGTTGCACATTTGCAGCTGTGAAATAAACGCGTTGTCCATTTTCTAGATGTACTGCTAAGTGAACAACAGCTGGACTTCGTTCATGTATGGGAAATGAAAGAATTCGCCATACAGCTTCATTGCTGCTTATGTATCTTCCAGCCTGATACTGTGCGATTTCATCGATATGTATGACCGCATTCCTATCACTTCTTTCTGGTTGCACGCCACAAACTGCCATGTCGCTGCCTTTATTCACGTACTTACAAATGTATTTGACCGATTTAACGGAGTTACAGTATTCCACGTTTATGTGCGCTTTGTATGTTTTTGACAGCAAAGGCGAATATGGAACAACCCACCAGTTGTCTACTTCGATGTCACCGTTTCGCATTTGTATGGTTGCTAATTTACCGCCATCTTCTGATGATCTTCTGTATAAAGGATATCCATCGTTTCCTGTAACTGTGTTGGATACTAATGCTCGAGGATATCGCTTAGAGCATTTTCCGTCTATCATGCATGGTGAATTTGGATTCAGTGTACCGCAAGGTCCATGTATCATATTTTTCGTCACAACTTCATGCAAATCGTTATCGACGTCGGGATCGGGTATTTCAGCGCATATTACATCATCGATTTCGTTTGAAGTGATTTTGTTATAGAGCCAGATTAGTATATGTGCGTGTGGCAATCCTCTCTTTTGCCATTCCACTGAGTACATCCAGCAGCGCACAGACCCAAACACTTCATGTTTTACCATGAAATCCATCAGCGATTTCAGCTTCTGTCTGAAAACACGTGCTGTGATGTCATGCCTATCCACCGGCGATTGCCCAGGAAGTAAGAGCTGTTGTATATCGTCCCAAGCTGGATTGCATGTGAATGTAATGAATAGGTCTGGACGCCCGTAGTGACGAACATACGCAATTGCATCTTGAGCGTACTCATGCATATGACGTGGACTGCCTTTATATGAAGATGGCAAAATCGTTAGTCTTCCAACGTTAGTTGTATTACCGTCATTTACAACTGCATCTCGCAAATGAACGTATTCTTCAGAGCGAAGCTTGGTCTGATTCAAACGGATGAATATCAAACGTTCTGTTTCGATTTTTGCATACATATCTACGATGTATTGGTGAAACAATTGACGGCATTTCAAAATGTGATTGTCTTCATTTTCTCGAATCATTAATCGGTATGAATAATAGTTCATTGCGCTGCATTTCTTATTTGTTTCTTCGCCACTGACTGGATTTATCATCTTAACGTTGAAGTGATATCCATCGGCACCATCCCAAAAAATGATTGGATATTGCATCGTAGCATCAATGAGTTTCTGCAACTTTTGTCAATTGATCGTTTCTCCGATGAAGAACAGTATATCTAGGTTGGAATTGATCTCCGACTATAACAATTGCCACTTCGTCTGTAGTTGGAGCATTGAATCTTCGCACATGTTCTCCAGCAGGCGTTTTGTCAGCATGAATAACAATCTTGTGTGTATCAGATGGCATCATGTCAATTGCTGTTTTGAACAAAGGCAATAAATTGTTTTTTCGTTAAAAAGCTCTTGCAGTTGGGAAACGATGGACCTTTTTATGCCGGTAGAAATTCCGCAGTGTGCATTCAATTCATCATTGCCATCACCGATGAAATACATTGGTAGGAATTTATGCTGACCATCTGGGAACGGAAGCAGGGAGCCGGCTTTATGGTAAATTTGTCCTTTCACTTTGAAAGTTGGCATGAATCGAGCTGTTACGATTTCTGCACCGAACGACGTCATTTGGAAGCATGAGTTGTATTTCCTGATGTTAGATAGGAAATGCTTTGATTCGGCGGTATATCCGGCAAGCAAAGCTTTTAATGGCTCTGGCGGTTCTCCAAGTTGAGGCATTTTAATTTTTCCGGCGGCGCAACACATTCCTTTCGTTTCTCCATTAAATTTCAGAGCCTTGCAATGAGGACACACTTCAGTCATAGTGCCTCATAGTGCCGATGAGAACATGCCGGCTCAAACTATAATCATCAGCTGGTTTGTACCGGAATGCAAGGCGATTGTAATCGCGTGATTGCTGAGCACGGAGTCGTGTTTGACGCTAATCTCCTGTTTCTCGTTGACGTCTTTCAGCCACTCTCAGCCTGTCGCGTTCATTCTGTTGAGAACGAAGCAGATCTGAAGCTGCAGAACGCGATCGCCGTGCTCGCAACCGTGCATCCTCACGTCTGGCTGCATGTCGCTCTGCTGCTTCCTCGGCACGTATTTGAGCCATTCTTTCTCTGTTTCGCTCGTTCGCTGATGCCCGTTCTTCCTCAGTTTGATTCGCAATTACTCGTCGCACTGCTTCCGCTCCGCGAGTACGACAACCTAAGTTTGATCTTCTGCGAGGCATTATTTTGATGAACTAAAGCAGATCGATTGCACTGAAAAAGAAGAAAGAAAGTTATAACAAAAACATATAAAATTGCAAAACATTAAAAAAGAAAAAAACACGAACTAAAAAACAAAGGAAAAACAAAAAAAAATAAAATATACTAACGAAATATTTCAATTCAAACGCAGATCAATCGGCACAGCTCAATTCCAACGCAATGAGAAACGAAATATTTCAATCCGCTCGAACAAATCACTCCGAAGAGGTCAATTTCACGATATAATTTGAATTCAAATGAAAATCAATCGACACAGCTCAATTCCACCGCCAATTGCACTGAAAAATAAGAAAAACAGTTAAAAAACGAAATGAAAAACAATAAAAAAATTAAAAAATTAACTATACTCACTAAATGAACGCTATGGTAAACGACACAGCTCAATTCCAACGCAATGTCACACGAAATAATTAAACGTGCTGTCAAGAAGCACGCTGTCCGGCATGAGCAATGTTTAGTATTGCGTGTGTTGCTGTTACGTCCAACAGATGGCGCTGTTTTTCAAAAAAAGCGTGAGTATTGCGTGTGTTGCTGTTACGTCCAACAGATGGCGCTCTTTTTCAAAAAAAGCATGTTTTTACCCGTCACAGGTGTGACATCTATATAATAGGTATATAAAAACAGGCGCGTATTCGAATGCAACGTTGTGTCAATATTTCAAAGCAATCGGTGAAGAACTTTCGGAGATTTAAGATTTTGAACAAACGAACATTTACATTTTTATTTATATAGATTAAAATTTATGTAATAATAAACGTAGTTCATTGAAAACAATGCAGCTTAGGGAGCAAAGTAGAATGGAATTTCAAATAAAAAAAATATTTTTAGAAACTTAGGACAAATTTAATTGACTAATATAATTTGTGTAAAACATAGCCTATTTCTCGGTTACGGTTGATAAAAGTGACATTCAATAAAGTGAAAAGACAATACGGAGTTACGTAATTTCAGTAAGTTAGAATTTTTTCAGCAAATAATTTAAAATAAACGGTAAACTGTTAATAAAAATATGTCCTACTATGGTCAGAAAATGTAATTAGTTTGTGGTTGTACCTAGCTACTTATGGGTAACACGCATTACCAATATCTGCTTGAAAATGTTATCTGATTATCTAATTGTCGTGGAACACGTGTACGCATTTTGTTTGAGTTGGCGAATGTAATGTTCATAATACTATGTAATTTTGTATCTAAATAAATCACTCGATAAATAATTACATTTTGTGTAATCTGTTCTGTTTTTATTAAACTAATTACAATGGACATTGTTCGTATCACACAGTGCTACAATAAATATCCATATAATACAACCCCTTTCCAAACTCATATATTAAACAATACTCGTACACCACATTTACAAGTAGGAAAGTATTGTGTTTGTAATTACTATGTTTAATGCATGGCATACGATATACCGTGAAAATGTGTAAGGATAATTTACAATGTGTCTGTGCGTAGTAACCCAAATTAATTAATACATAAATTTAAATGTGCTGTTTTTAAATGCGTTGGCCTAAATGAAGTGAAATGAGCTTGGTGTCATATATGTAAAAATCAAGATTTATATATGTCCTAAAGTAGGCTAGTAGTCAATCTTCAGTAACAGTCTGATTAAGGAGACACGTGCGCGCGCGCTCGATAATTTAATATACTTTACGAACTGTCTAATCTCAGATTCCCTAACCACTCTGAACACATCCGCAATTCATTGTTGTCATCTAATTTCCAATTCATTCAATTTACAATGTGTCTGTGCGTAGTAACCCAAATTAATTAATACATAAATTTAAATGTGCTGTTTTTAAATGCGTTGGCTTAAATGAAGTGAAATGAGCTTGGTGTCATATATGTAAAAATCAAGATTTATATATGTCCTAAAGTAGGCTAGTAGTCAATCTTCAGTAACAGTCTGATTAAGGAGACACGTGCGCGCGCGCTCGATAATTTAATATACTTTACGAACTGTCTAATCTCAGATTCCCTAACCACTCTGAACACATCCGCAATTCATTGTTGTCATCTAATTTCCAATTCATTTACCTGCAATTTATTGTTGTCAATTCAATTGTTTGAATAGAAATATTGAACTCTTTGTGAAGTGTAGGCAACAGGTACGACAGGCACCGTAACAGAGCAACTGCGCAATCGAATTAAGACACTTCGCGAATTGTTTGGAAACCTACTACTGTTGCACTGTTATACATTCTTGTTTTCTTTGTTTTTCAATTATGTATTCAATTATGAATACTTGTGAGTATTCAGGCAGAACTTATGGCAACAAAACTTAAAGCATTCTTGTTTTCTTTGTTTTTTAACTTTGTAGTTTTTATAACGTAAACAATAGTTCTTTATTGAAATGAGTGATAACACAAGCGACACCGGTAACTTCATCGCTTCACGCCCAATGATAAATCTGAATTTTACAAGAAACCTGTGTGGAAAATTACCATTGAAGGAGAAATGGAAACTGCATTGTTCAGCTCAGAATTTTTTGTACTCTTTTAAGTAGTCATAAAGTCACAAAAAGTAGTCACAAAAACTAGTTTTATTTGTAAAAAATAAAAACGAGAAAATGAGTAATTTATTCTTCAACGGAAAGGTTGCGAACCTACGCTAAGCCTAGTGTGCGAGCTTGCCTCCTCAGTTCAGCTAGACCTACATATTTTTTCCAGGCCCATCCCTTAAATTGGCTGCCTTCTCCATGGCTGTGGAGTTCGATTTGCTCCGTTTGCTCCATGACTGGGATACCGTAAGGGTATGGTGTGTTTTCCCATTTCCTCCTCCATCCTATGCCGTTGTTCACATAGTACCACTTCATATTTAGGAATAAGTTCATGGTAAATTTAATGTGATGGCTTTCCGTAAAAAAGTAAAATATAAAGTCTAAAATTGTAATTAATGATACCAAGTTGCGAACATGACATGCGAAGATGACAAATTTAAGTTTATAGACACAGTTGTGCATTGTGTCGCATTTAGGTAATTATGGTCAAATAGAAAAAATGGAGACGTTCAACTATGTAAATGACATAATCAGGTAAGCATTATGTAGTTTACTGCATAAAGTCAGGAAGGAAACAACACTGAATTTTGTAAGATTATATCTGTCCTACAATTAATGTGCGGAAGTGAAACATTGGTATTGAACTGAAGAAACACATCAAGACTGCAAGCCAATGAAAAGAAATGTTTAAGTCTGCTAGCGTGGTGTACGAGATTGGACAGAAAAACAAGTGCTGAAATTTAAAAAGAATTATTACAAATATTTGATTTAAACAGAAGAGTCTTAAAGAACAGAAACAACCAATCCACTGCAAAGGGTGGAATCATCAAAAGTTTTATACAGTTTTAGACATTAGGAAATTAAAGGAGCGTTTTTGTTAAAGAGATTAAATCTCAGTTTTCTTTAATAAAAGCCAGATATAGCGTTAAACAACTCTTAGTGACGGAGGCCAAAATGAAAGATCAGGAGGTCAAGGAGTCTTCATATGGACGGGGTGTGGGAAACAGGGAGCAACAAGAAGATGTGTCTCTAAAAAGGAGAGAAACCTGTGCATTATCGGGAACCATATTATTATGTCACTCTTTAATAAATAGAAACAATTTTGGGGGGAAAATAAATAAACAAATATAATTATAATTAATATAATATATAATATTAATATAAACAATGAATAAATAAATATTGTTTTGAGAATATTTTGTGATAATAATACAAATATATTGTGATAATAATACTACTATTGGAAGTATTGTCGTATTATTTAGCTAAAGCCTTTTGAAATTAAAATTTTAAATTAATCTCAAAATAATTGTAACAGTTTTCATTAAAACTTAATCTATATTCAACTTTATTAATATTTGACAGTGGCTATTACCGTATTTACATTATAATTTTTGTGGTACATATTCATACTGTTCTTCAATACAATAAAAATAATTAGATTCTGTTTTGCAGTATCCACATATAAACAACTTAGGACTCTTCAAGAATTGTCCAAATTGGTGTGGGCTTACGCTGCTAAAATGACTGGATACAGCAAATGTCGAACCCCATTGAGAAGAATTTAATATTCCTGTACGGGTCCTGTAGTTGTTGATAAGTTTAAATACTGCATGTTCAGGTTGGCTACACACTTTTAGAGATTTCATGAACAGCTAGATTATCAGACGTGGCTTATGGCACACACACACACACACACACACACACACACTTGGGAAAATTATATAATTACGAACGGTTATCAAGATGGTCCAAAAGCTGTAAAGTTTCCAAGCACGAAAGATGGTTGAATAATTTTTTCAATCCGATAATCTCACACAGTTACACACCCAGAGCCCTCTGTTTGAAACATTGCTTCCCGCTGTCGCTTTACTGTAGTGTGGGAAATATATGGGCTTAACTCTGCGTTTCTAAATAATATTTTTAATTACTTCTGTGTACGTGGGTACTATTAATTTAAATTTTTTCTACATTTCTCGGTTACAAAAAACATGCATTCCTCTGAACGACGTTTTTTTTTTGTTTGAAAAATTATTTACAAATTTAGAACAGTTTAAACCCATTTCTATACAAATAAATGTGGTAAATAATTGAACATCACAGCTTTCTGATAAATAAATGTCACACACCATGAGTTGTATTATTTTGCTTCATATATTCACAAAACGTTTCTAACGTATTAATCATTGTGTGTATGTGTGTGTGTGTGTGTGTGTGTGTGTGTGTGTGTGTGAGTGAAATAATCCAAGCTTTTATTACTAACGATTACTAGGTCAAGAGAACAGAGCTTTGTTTATAAATATACTAGTGCGTTAAGCTATCAGTAACATATCTTTCATTCGAGATTTCGAAACAGCTGATTTACCCCACTTGATCTGTATATACCCCTATTTACTTGCTTTATTCAACCAATTTATTTAATTTTTATAATTTTTTATTTATTCAGTTTAATTTTCTTTCAACTATCGAGTCCAAATTCTATGTGATGTATAAATGTCTTATAGAATATGCAGTCGGGTTATAGTGTACTGGAATGAAGTGGGTTTATTAGTGATGCTATTCCTTTATAACAATCTACTAAACTTTTTAATACAGTTTATAAAAAATATTTAATCTTTATCTGTTGACATTTGCAACACAACTAACAAATTTCATTCTATACAGTGAAATAAATTAATATTTTTAAAAATTATTTTCCTCTTATTTACTGTAAAGTCTTTACTGATATAATAGAGTGATTCTTTTAAATAATTTTCTTATTTTATTGTACATAAATAATATAGGTTTACTCCCTCTAATGTCAACTGCTGATTATTTAGACGACGAGTTGATCCTGGGTGATCCTCTATCTGGATGAGTATGTGGGTTGATATACTCTGTCCGGCATCAGGGTCGCTTTCGGAGTGTAGATGTTTCTCATGGGTACGCTTATTTATTTTTACCACGAAAAGACGTTGTTACTGCTACATTAGTGTATTAGACGTACACTTTTTTATCCAGTAAACTTAAATATATTGTTTATTTCCTAATCGGTTATCTTGAACTTACGCGAATACCACTTATACTATTATTACTTTCAGTAACTCTAGGAAATGTTGACTTGTGTTAGTTGCGAGCATTCATGTACAGTCTATTAAACATCGATGGTTGCGAGCAGCAGACCAATCGTCATTAACCATGCGGCGCTCACACGTAACCGATTCCCAAGAGAGACTGATCTATTCGCTTCACAATACTTCCCTTGACTGAATTCTAGTAATCTGATTAGTTCTTCGGTAACCCCTACTCATGACTTTTCTACAGATAACGAATATTCTTGTTCAAGAAGGGTTTCAAAGAAAACAATTCTTGTTCAAAAAACCTGACAATTTTTACGTCTGAAATTATAGCCATAAAACATTTTTACTTAAAATATGCGTACATTTAGTTACTGATTTTTAAAATAACTATTGTCGTCAGTTAGGTCTTTTTATTACGAACATTCTGATATAAATGTTATCTAAGAATTTCTCATATCATAAAAGTTATTTAAATTAAGTGTTTTTTATCAATATCCCGTAAAATAATTACGTACCCTCGCGCACGCGCACTTTACACGCCTCCAAGCATCGTTTTGCACCATTTTATAGCACTGAAAATTGTGTCATAAGCCTAAAAATACTTAAAACCAACATTTTCTAACAACGTTTCTTATCAAATAATAGCCTACATAATGTTCAAACCTGCAATCTCTACTTATTCACTCTGTGGCTTTATGTGCTATCATATGCTTTTAATTCTACTACAGTACACATGCAATTAGAATGTCCATTACAAATATATATATTTTAATTTATAGTAATTTAATTTATGTTATGTATATATTTGTAAATTTTATAGTATAAATTTACTATAGTATACACAGTATTTATAAAGTAGGTTTTATAAACCTACAAGTCATCAACTCCAATCCCTTCCATTGAAACCTGTATACATGAACATTCTTTTAATCTATGGGTCCGCACCTGCTTCAGTCACGTAATAGATTCACACACTGGGAATCTGTATGTGTATTATATGTTACTGTAGTGTGTAGTGTTATATAATATGTGTATTTGTGACTCACAACAATATAGTAAGGTCCATAAGTTTATCAATTACAACACAACACCACTATTAATATCATGGACCGTAGAAAAATTCTATTAAAATCATACTATTCTGTACTTTATGTTGTAGGTATGATTATGAGATTAAATAAATTTTGAAAACTGCATAAAAACTGCATTTTTATGTATATGTGTGGGTGTGTAATAGTGACTTTTTGATTTTAAAAGTTAATTTATAATCTTTCTGAAATGCTTGCAACTTCTGAAAACTGAAACTTCTTGCAAATCTTGCAACTATTAAAATATTCAAGGGCTAAATTTTCATTTCCTAATCTTTTCTCCAGTCTAAATCCTTGTTAACGGACTTGATTGACAGCATGTATCGTGGATCGCAATTTACGGATCAAAAACTTGGACCTCACAGGTAAACTTTCTATAATGACAGGAAAAGAACCAAGAAAGCAAGCTCCTGCCAACCGCCATTCACTGATTCTTATTCATTCTTCGTAGGCTACCAGACAGGTATTCTATTGGTTAAGTGAGTAAATCGGAGAGGAAAGGGTATTTCGTAACTGCCGAAATCCTGCTTCATTGCCTAGCTTTTAGACGGTACAAGACATCACATGTTCCCTTTCAATACATAAAGAAGTAGAGTAAGCCAAAGTACTAATCAAATGTCATGACTTTTGTAACCTTTTTAAGGTCACCTATATGGAATGGCCTGTGAAGATCTAGAAGGAATTTTATGAGAATTGAAGAAGAAATTTGAATTTGTAGAGGTAAATCTGCGAGTGTTAAGCTGTAAATTTGTATAATAACATTACAATATAATTTTAACAACCATAATTTAAAATAAATTAAGGACGATCCTTTTTGCCGGATATTCCGAAATATAAATTTCGCCGAGCGCTGCAACTGGTAACAGAAGGTAGTTTGTATTCCAAGGCGTCTGTACCTGGCGCATTGGACGTTATACGCCCATATGTGCCCAATGTAGCAGTTACACAGCTGCAAAGCAGCGACTCTTGAGCACACGTAATTCCGAGACTACCCGTGTTTATAAATTACACAAATACTGTAATTTAAATTCTCTAGGTTCGTTGGTTAGAGTTCCAGTATCCTGATAAACAATATGTAGTGTTTATATGGATAAGAACGGTTTGAGTAAAAAAAGTATTTTATTACATTCCAAATAAAATTTAAAAATTTTACGTCGGTAATATGTTTCTTTACATACGAGAATGTAAGTGAATGACCTTCGCACAAATGAAGCTGAAGCAGGAATCAGTACAAAGGCAAAACGAAATTAATTACTAGTGGAGGGAAAATCGAATAATTTCTGAAGGTAAATGTTTTGAATGAGTAAATATCTTTATCACTTACGGCACTACATTCTGTTGATAGATACAAAGACCTAGAAAATAAATTGAAGAATGCTTGTAGTCTGGATGAATTTATTGGCCGTATAACTAAATATTAAATTCATATCTAAAACTAATAGGCCTATTAAGAAGAAAGTTTGGAATTATGAATCTTACTCTACCTTACACGTGGAGTTCAAACACGAACATTAACAAAAAACAGTATTCTAATGTAACTCAAAGAGCTATGGAATATGATGAACCCCAAACTGACAGATACTTAGAGATGCTTTATTATAAACTGAAAGGGCCGATGCGGTGGTAACAGATAAGGGATTAAATGGAATTAATCAGGTATGCAGTCAGAATTAATGATGACAGTAGCACTATGTTATTATTACTGCAGCGTATAATTATAAAAAACGGTATAAAATATATGAAATAAACATAAATTTTGTCTCGACTATCGTATGGAGTTATTAAAGACATTAAAAGTAATGGAGAATTATAATTTTAATAGTAACATTCATGTAGACGAAAAAGAATTCGTTTGTTAGAACAGAAAGGAAACGGGACTCTATACATCAAAGCCAATAAATTACGTCCAGTATTGAACGTTAAAGAGATACGAATCAGTAAAAAAAATGCAATTTTTATTGGGAAAGTGACATACGGAACACTCTGCATGTACTCCGCATGGAAGACACCGCGTAATCAAACTTTGAGTGCAGATGTCAAAAGAAATTTTGTGGAAGAATTGGAACGCGGTAAATCATACAGCACACTCGTGGTCCCGTGCGCGCGCGCGTGTGTGTGTGTGTGTGTGTGTGTGTGTGTGTGTGTGTGTGAGATAAATTTTGTATCGATGTGCACTGCCAAGAATGTAAAACAAAAATAACATACTTTCTGAAATTATTCCAATCTACTCGTACTCTAATTAAGCACCAGAGAACTTATTATTCACACTTTTAATCACAGATTCAATGAACAAAAAGACTCGTGTGTAACATTTTTCAGGTCACAATTGTCCACCATACAACACCTATAATAATAAAAGTTACCAGTTACTTTAAAATTATCTGCACACACACCCTAATAAATAATAATATCAATTTACACTAAACCACTATCACATAATCAACACAACAGCACAACAGCTACTAGTAACAATTTCCAATTTTTAAGAAATTATTACAAAAAGCATAACTGCGAATTTAAGAAGCCTGTCAGGGTGAGAGTGTAATACAACTTATAATGTCGTCATAAACATATATCAGCTAATATCAACTTTTGAAACAAAGTCGTGTGAATCAGACAGAGAATGACTTACGTTGTGTCTTACACATTCTGTAGACCACAAAAATATAATCTATATATCATGTTACTACAAGTAGACCCAGTCGTTACGGTAACAGGGCTTACGTGCGGATCGATCGGCAAACTATTTCCGTGCGAGGAAATTAAGTCCGGGTAAGCTACTGGGAACACTGCCATATA
This sequence comes from Magicicada septendecula, assembly GCA_034769895.1. Lineage (NCBI taxonomy): Eukaryota > Metazoa > Arthropoda > Insecta > Hemiptera > Cicadidae > Magicicada > Magicicada septendecula. The sequence continues at coordinate 281,711,857 of CM068368.1, read as the reverse complement.
TCACAGGCATAAACCTACTCCAAACCCAAATAGTCGAAGCTTCGTGTGACGGGACTTGTGTTCGTGTTCGATTTTTGCTTCATGGTTCACATGCGCGCCCATATATTTATGTATACACTTAAAATTCAGTTTGTCCATATAGAATGTTATATTACATTATAACAACACTCTCAATTCAATTGAAGACAAGAATAATAAACACTTATGTAAAGTCTTACGCCTATTCTTTATAACTGTCGTATCATGGCATATTAAAAGAATGTAGTCCAGAAACAATAGCAAGTATAGTCCAATGTACAACAAAAACAATATAGTCCAGGTGATGTATAGTATATATAGTACTTATGTCAGTGAAGTAAACAAGGTGTGATTAACAGATATTTAATAGATACGAATCGGTAGGGTAATTCTGCTACTATTGGAAAGTGACTTATGTAACTCATGCACTCTGTATGAAAGCCACTACATACTTAAATTCCAAGGAATGTCTCTGATTAAGATAGTCACGCACATGACAATTTTACTATTGTTAGGTACATGAGACAACCTAACGAATTTAAATGTTTTCCTAGCGTTTAACAGACTCCTCGTCACTTTGTATTAAAAAATTATACTAATGTAAGTAACAATACCACTGCTTGCACTGCGATTACTAAATTCATATAGTAATAAATATATTTAGTAAATAAATAATGCATTATTCTTTAAATAATTAATTTTTTGGTTGTTATTTAAATAATGTGTAAAATTCTATTAACACACAACGGTCATTACATTCAAGGTAATGTTGAAGATGATGGATAATTTATACTGTAACACCGATTTAAGTGTTTATCAAACATTTTCGGTAGTAGTTAATATGCTTTCTGTAACATAAAACCTTAGAATACAAGCAAACAAGATGTTATTAAAATTAGAAACATATACTAAAGAGAGGAACTTTATAGAGAAGTGAGAAGAAAAGGCAGATGTGTGAAATAGGCTGAAAGAATACAAGAGATTGAAGGACTGAGACAAACAGACACATGACTGATTGCCAGAGAAAAAGAGATAGAAAGAGAGTCTTACCTATAACCGGGGGTTGTCTATATGGTGGTGAGCAACAGATTTATTTTCCGTTATTAAGTTTAGACTGTCGCCTGTAGTTCGTCTACGATTAACGTTGTGACGTAGGTGACGCGTGTACTCACGGTCCGAATAACTAGGGGGGAGGTGTCAGGAATCCCGGCTTATAAGATTCTTTCTGTGCTTAATGACAGCAACATTCTCTCCTGCCTAGTAAATTTGTTTAGTTGTGTCAGTGCCCTAATTATTTTGTCTAAATATCTCTCCGCCCTCAGCAGGAAGCTTAATCGCATTCCGTTAGGACTAAATATTTTCAAGACTTGCGAGCCAAGAGGAATTTGAAAGTAATTTTATATGTGTCTAAATCTTAAGTTAACTACGTTGTTTGAAATATCTGTCTGTATTTTGTAACAATTTTTTGACAGGACGTTTTCTTTTTTCTTATTTCTTCTCGTATGGATAAACTTATTAGACATCTAACATACATTTCAAGTTAAAACGTGTCTGCAAAATAGCATAAAGACTGGGACGATTATTTTTATTTTATAGAAATTTTAGCTTTGATCAATTTATATATTCGACAGTTAGCAAAATATATGAGAAGCAACACGTAGATCTATATAAATAGAATTTATAACAATTCGCTCACTGACTTACTAAAGTTATGCGTTATATTGTTACGACATCACAGAACAATCTACGTGTTTATCGAACGTTCCAGAGGGATCCGGAATGTAAATCGTATGGCGTACGTGACTCTCGACGCATTTGCTAGACTGTGATAGAATTCGCGCAACCGCTCGCTGACTGTGTCAAGCCCACAATCAATTACGTCGTAATGTAAAGCATCTTACATAATATGTGAAATAATCTAGTATTTCGGAGGGGTACAAATACCAGTACTCAACGACGTTCAGTTTCAGTTATAGTGGCGACATATTATAGTGCGGTTCGAGTTATTACTGGGCGATATTACTCTGTGCGTTCAAGTGGTTATTAGTAAAGTGTTGTGTTTTATAATCGGACGGTATAATTGTAATACAATTGTGTTTTAATTAGTTGACATTTTATTGCGTGTGAACAATTTTTATTTGATTTGTTGTAAGAGACTGTGTTGTTAATTACGAACTGTTTAACTGTGAAATTTAAGCTGGTGATTACTGACTTAATTGGTGTCTTGAATTTTGTTTTCCACTGTACCTACGACGATCAAGTAGACCTTTGTACAAGACGAGATAATTTGTAATTAATCTGAAAACAATGGATTCCAGTCAGATGATGGAAAATTTCCAGGCACTGTTGTTGCAGACAGAGGAACAACGACGACAGGATTCAGAGAAAACCCTCCTGCTGGAAGCAGAGAAAAGACGCCGACAGGAGGCGGAAGAAGCAGAAAGACAACAAAACGAGTAACGAAGACAAGAAAGAGAAGAAGCAGAAAAACGACAGGATGAGAAACGCAGGCAGGAAAGGGAAGAAACTGAGGGACGTCAGAAAGCACTAACGTTAGAAACAGAAGAAAGACAAAAAGAAGAACGGAAGCGTGAAACAGAAAACATCAAGGAGTTAATATAGGAGCAAAAGCAGACACAAGAACAAACCGCTGCAGAATTGGGTCTCCTACGAGGTGAGCTTAATAAACAAGTTACTAAAATATAAGAGGTACAAGAATCAATGACATTAAACATAGCTGAAGTAGAAAAACCTGCCTCGAGTGTTGAAGAATTGATGTCTAATAAAATAGCTAAAGTAGAAAGATCTGTCACGAGTGTGGAAAAGGCTATGTCACCAAAAATAGAAGACTCGATTACAAATATAAAAGAGCAGATTAAAAATGAAGTCGAGCAGTGCCTGAAGATACAACCAAAAACTTTGTGAAAAGACTATACCAATGATAAAAACAGAAAAAGACACAGAAAGTATAACCTCTTCTCTTGAGTTGTAACTTAGGGAACCAGTAATAATTGGATGTGCCAATTATACAGGCTGCCTTAGTTGTGAAGCACTGAAAATAATCACAACAAATAAAACAATTCTTATAGCAGGATATTAGGAGGGGAGACTGTTGATTTATGCACTCAGTTTACTCGGTATTCAGATGACATCTCTTTATTACATTTGGTGATTAAGTTCTCTATTGAAAGTTCTCAAACAATATAGTTTACTATATGATTATATATATAAATTACTCCTTTACAAAGGGGCCTCAAAAATATGATGTACGTCCTTTTTAATTAATTCCACGGATCCGGGATTAAATATATTAAATGAATAATGGTCACCTTGCCATGTACAATATTGAAACTCTAACCATTTGAAGAATGGTTTTTTATTAATCTTCTAAAACAACAAATATTAGATTACATGTTACCTATAATGTCAGTTTTCTAAAGTCTTTAATGTTATTACATTTAAAGCATAAGTTTTAAAAGTCTTTAATATGATAATTTAAATTGTCTTTTGGGGATTATGATATTGTAACTCTTAACCATGGAAGACAAGCCTCCATGTCACCTGTGTGTTTCCTCAAGTTGCTGCAGAATTAGTTCTTCGGTCCTCCTGATGTTTCTTGAAGTTCAGTCGTTACCTTATCATACTGTGACGGTGAAGTTCTAGAAGTATGTCAAATCATTCCTGGTGTGGTACATTCATCTCAGGCGACTGTAGTTATTCTTAGTAATTCTTGTAGTTAGAATACATAAATAGAAAGTTTGTTTCACTGTTATACACTTCACATGATTATAGATTAGTTGACTATCACCTTCTTGGTTGTAGTACTGTATAAATTACATAGTCCGTTATTTTATAATATAGAGAGATGTCATCACCACACAAATTTACTTATTTAAATAGTCATTGTATCAAGCTTTTCACATTTTTATACACACGTAGCGAAACAACGCTTTACGCTGCTTACAGCGTGAGCGCTCCATTCCAAGTGGCAGAAATAGTTAAGGGGGAGAGTAGTAATCTCAAGACAATTACTAGGCAACATAAAAGTAGTTCCGTGTTTCTAATTTTAATTAAAGGACTACGGTTTGATTAAATAATTAAATAGTGATATTCTTAGTTGCAGAAGTTATCAAAGTACGTAACAATGGTCTTATTTAATTATTTAAATAATAACAAATTTACAATAATACTTAGTTTATTTAGGGGTCAGAAAACAAGTTAATTCTGGTCAACGCCTGTTTATGCAGGATAAATTAATAATCTTTACCCTTTCTGTACAATTCCATTCCCTTTTCATTTTATTATTAGACTTATATTAAATATTATTATTATTAAATGATTGCTGCCATAAGATTAAGTTTACAATGTGAGATTTTATTAAGAATTTAAAATTTCTCCGCTTATATATTATCAACTTAATTAATTAACATAATTTTTATTAATGAAATCGTCACATACTCCGCCGCTTTAGCCACAGACTCCGGTTTATTTATTCAGGAATGTACCGGGAGTATGTTTAGGGATTTCCGTGTGTAATTTCTCTCATTATTATTATTATTAGTAGTAGTTGTAGCGTTACAGAAAATCCACTACATTTTAAGTCATGTGAAATCATAAAATTTAATTACACCAACAAATGTTATAATAATATTGAATGACATTTAAATAAAGCAGAGGAATGAAACACGATAAAATAAAAATCCTCATTACATAATATATAAAAACCACTGTTTAAAAAAAACCAAAGAAAGTATCGAAGCAACTCATAGTATAATATCAGTAAGTTACCCAGGAAGCTCAGAGCAGTAAACCAGTTATGTAAGAACATATCAAAGAAAAAAGAGACTCAATTAAAGAGTGGTGAATACCAAAATACCCCAAAAACAAGAAGAGGGAAGAATAAAGTTTGTGATCAGGAAGAAAACAATACCCTGAAACCTGTAGAGAAGAATAAAGTCAGTATCAGTGAATAAATTAAATGCTCCAAACTAAACCTCAGTCGAGATAACACCAAGTACCTTGGTTTACCCAAGAATGAAGAAGGAAGACAAGAAAACCAGAAGAATGAAGACTAGAAGAGGGACAAGAATGAAGACTAGAAGAGGGGCAAGAATGAAGACTAGAAGAAGGACAAGAAGGAAGACCAGAAGGAAGATACGAAGAAGGACAAGAAAGAAGACAGGAGGAGAGGAAGAAATAGTATGAAAGAAACACCGTTGTAAAGCCTATTATTATATAAACTACTATCAACCCCAAACCCACAAAAACTATGCAAAAGAAAGTATAACATACCCAAAATCCTATAAAATGTAATTATTGAGAAAACTAAAGTGCTGTATAGCGTTATAAGAAGTGAACCGACTAAAGCTATTGTGTAATAAAGAAAATAAACTAGTCTTAACAGTCCATGATTACTAAAGGTCTGGTCTGAGATAATAAGACTCAAAATATCAGAACCAACAGTGAAAGTGAATTTGTGTAAGTGTTTTTTAAAAAAATGCAATAAACTTAAAGTTGGTGATACTATAACTTATCAGTATGCTATATCACAACTTTAATATCTAATAATAAACAGCATAATAAAATAATAAAATGGAAGATTTCCAATATTTTATTATTTTAATGTAAATCTTTATTTGCAAGACATTTGTAAAAAATGATAATAAATAGAGTATGGGAGTTAATGTTTACTGATGTAGGGGATCACAATAATAATGGTTTAGACCAGAAAGGACTGGCATTAATATAGTATTAATAAGTGTAAAATGTTTAAATAGACTGTTTATTCACAGTCCTAAAATCAATGTGTTAATAAAATGTATTTGTAAGGGTTATTAGAAAATAAGATTTATGTTATGTGTTCTAAAAAGAATTATGTTTGCTACATAATAGCCTACATACCATTAATAATGTTCCAATAGGTATGCTATGTTAACTCAAAAATAGTTAAAAGATATATGTTCAAACCATGTCTGCAATATGTTCAATTGTGCAGATTGCTAAACAATGTTCATAATTATTTATTTTAATAACCGTAGTGTTAATTAACTACTACACCACACAATAAGTTATAAACCATGTTATTTTCATATAATAGTAATTATGTAAAGTCAGAGGAGGAATTAAGTTTAAATTTATTTGAGAAAGACAGAAATATAAAATTCTAAAATCTAGGCCATTTGGTGAATTCACAGAACCAATATAAACTAGTATAATTCACTTATAAATCCTGTAAACTACCAAGATTTAGATAAGGTAACACAGTTAACCACTACTGGAAATGATCCTATGAGTTAAAATGATAATAAGGAAATATACCTTAACATATTGTAAATTTTCAAATTATATAAATTAATTAATTTTAAAGAGCAATGTCAAATTTACAGATTAACACAAAAAACCAGTTCAAAGGTGTAATTTATATGTATTTAAGGAAACGAAGAGGAATATGACTAATTAAAATTTATTATAATAGTATTAATAATATTTAAAATGGAGGGAATTCGTATAAAGACGGAAATCCAATTTTGAGCCTATATTTCCAAAAAGTGAACAAAATTTGTTAATTTCCCCAAAATGTCTACAGATATGGACTATAATACATCAATTTAAAGGGAATGAGATGATTAAACCAATAATAAGGTTCATAATTCATAAAAGTGATGAATAAAATAGATAAATTCCATATATAATGTAATATTTTATAATGTGTACAGGTAATCGAAATATGTTAACAATACTTTTTCAAAGATTAACTGGGCCAGATTTATGACCAAGTTAATTAGTCTTTTGTTGAATATCAAGCTGGATAGTTGCGTGACAAAACGTTCTTTAAATCGAGTTGAAAATGGTACTAGCGTTTAGCCATTAAAATATGAAACGAGAGTTAGACGAATTAGACACTTTTTAAAACTAAAGCTATCAATACATTCACGACAATAGTGAAAACAAACACTTAACTTCATAATACGAGTGATAGAAACAAGTAAAACATTATATTTAAACTGATTCACTCTACAATCCTAACCATAACTTGAGGAACTTTAACCCACAGAAGAGAACACATACAAAATAAACTAACTAACACAAGTTTACACAGAACACTTCGCCAGAATACACCAAATAGCTTAACAGACATATTACACCAGTGCGGGGACATTTCAAACCTTAATAAAGGTAATTTTATTGTGATTTTCTGACGCGACGCATTTGCAGTAACCTAGTCCACCTCGAGTAGCGCCCATCTTGAAAACGGAGCCTGCTTCCTACATCGCAGTGACGTCAGTCTTCAATGGTTCGACAAAACATTTATTAAAATATTATATACTGGAATTATTTAAATACTATTGAATAGTAATTATTGTATTTATTTTTAATTGTTAATGTTATACTTTCTCGTCACCCTTCTCTGACTATTAATTCTAATCGCTCAAAGAACCTGTCTTTTAATATAATATATCATAAATTTTGTTCTGTATGACACAATTGATAATTCCCGAGACAGAATCGATAATTGCTCTCCATCGATAAAATATCGATTATTTATTTAATTTGTCAATAAATCTTTATATTTGCATTATTTCGTATCTGTTACTTATTTCACAGGTTAATTTAAGAGTATTTATTAAGGCTGAAGGACTTAAATAAGAAGAATATATTTTATTTGAACAAGATATTGGACCAGTCAGAAAAGTCACCAATCGATTATTAGCTGGAGTTAATCTATTTAACTCCAGACTTGGTTCAAATCTTCAAGAAGTGCTCGACGGTCAATAAATACCTACCTGTTATTAAAATTTTTACAAGAACCTTTTAAAACAGATTTATTTCTTATACACACCTCTTAATAAACATAAACAAAATCACTTACTATTTGAAATCTCTATTTTTTTTGAAATTTCCTTTTACATTTTATTCTTTTGTAACGACCGGCATACAGGGTCTGGTTACAGTAGTACATGGTTTTTTTTTCTCTTTAAATGATCTATTTCTCATTTAAATGATCGCCTTCGTGAAATTCCCTTTATCTCACTTCTTACAATACTAACTTATAATACTAATTTCCCTAATTCCAGTAACTCACAATATCATGGCCCGACTGACATCAGCTTACTCTAACTCTACAAGTTAGCTTTCAGCATTCATTAATGATCTCTTGGCACCTTTCTGCCTCATCATTATCCTTTTCAGCCGGCGCCGGTGTGACTTGTTACTTTACATGTATATAATTCTTTCTTGATCATATACCATAGACTTACTTCTAAAATAATCTAAAGCGGATCCCATACTCCACTCTAGATTATAGTTAATTGAGAGAAGCGGAATTTCACGAAGATAATTCTCATTATCTCTTTAACAATAACCAAACAAACTATGCGGAAGGGGAGACACTTTACACAATTCATGGTATTACACAGGGGTGGTTTTCAATTGTTTAGGGAGGCAACCGTTTATACAATAGAGAGAGGGTGCGTGGCTGCTTACTACAATACCGAGCACGCTTTATTTCCACTGACTGGCCACCACTGCGGTGTCTACACTATTCAACTATACTTCTTTTATTATTATTCGCTTTCTCTTAATTACTGCTACACGTTACATAAATTTAGTTTACTCAAGATTTATTCAGACTTATTATTCAAGCCATCAATATTCACTTATTATTACTTTGAGTTTTTTAAAAACTACCTAGAAATATTTCCTATCGACTTACCGTATTTATTTAGCACACTTTATTTATTATTATTAATTTATTTGGCTCAGTTTACACGTTTACTGTTTTGGGACATGGGGTTTAATATTTTATCTAACAAGGGAGGGTTAACTGAGTCATTTATTCATTTGAAATTTAAGTCACAATATTATTTGCTCTACTATACTACACAATTATTTCCTAAACACTTTTGTACATGGTAAACATTTATTAACATTTATTATTAAACATTTGCATTAGTTTCTATTTAAACGATCAGCTGTTACGCTGGAAAGTAGGTCAGACTAGTTTTAAACAATGGCATTGTTTTGCTTACCAAGGGGGAACTCAACTAGAGGGTGAATGCATTGTCTCACTCAACTTGGGGTAGGGTGACAAGGACAGTTCTGTACATGAGAGAACAGGAAATTTACCGGTCTGATTTTGTCTACAAACCGACATGTTGATGAATGAACTTTTTGACAAGCACCTACATGGTTTGTTTACATTGGATTATATGTTAATATTACTTTACACATATTATATTTACAAATAAACTTATTTATACTATATTACTATAATATTAATTATTATTTTTATCTTTTTTAAAACTCTGACACATATTGAAATACATGAGTGAATAGATCAACAGCTTTTGTGCGCGGGATATCGGGACGCAATTACTTCTTTCTTTTTTCTTACGCAAAATTAGCACATTAGCAAAATAAGCTAATTACAGCAGAAAAGCAGCAGTAGTAGCAGTAGTAGCAGAGTGGCGCAATTTATAACCTCTTCTCTTGAGTTATAACTTAGGGAACCAGTAATAATTGGATGTGCCAATTATACAGGCTGCCTTAGTTGTGAAGCACTGAAAATAATCACAACAAATAAAACAATTCTTATAGCAGGATATTAGGAGGGGAGACTGTTGATTTATGCACTCAGTTTACCGGTATTCAGATGACATCTCTTTATTACATTTGGTGATTAAGTTCTCTATTGAAAGTTCTCAAACAATATAGTTTACTATATGATTATATATATAAATTACTCCTTTACAAAGGGGCCTCAAAAATATGATGTACATCCTTTTTAATTAATTCCACGGATCCGGGATTAAATATATTAAATGAATAATGGTCACCTTGCCATGTACAATATTGAAACTCTAACCATTTGAAGAATGGTTTTTTATTAATCTTCTAAAACAACAAATATTAGATTACATGTTACCTATAATGTCAGTTTTCTAAAGTCTTTAATGTTATTACATTTAAAGCATAAGTTTTAAAAGTCTTTAATATGATAATTTAAATTGTCTTTTGGGGATTATGATATTGTAACTCTTAACCATGGAAGACAAGCCTCCATGTCACCTGTGTGTTTCCTCAAGTTGCTGCAGAATTAGTTCTTCGGTCCTCCTGATGTTTCTTGAAGTTCAGTCGTTACCTTATCATACTGTGACGGTGAAGTTCTAGAAGTATGTCAAATCATTCCTGGTGTGGTACATTCATCTCAGGCGACTGTAGTTATTCTTAGTAATTCTTGTAGTTAGAATACATAAATAGAAAGTTTGTTTCACTGTTATACACTTCACATGATTATAGATTAGTTGACTATCACCTTCTTGGTTGTAGTACTGTATAAATTACATAGTCCGTTATTTTATAATATAGAGAGATGTCATCACCACACAAATTTACTTATTTAAATAGTCATTGTATCAAGCTTTTCACATTTTTATACACACGTAGCGAAACAACGCTTTACGCTGCTTACAGCGTGAGCGCTCCATTCCAAGTGGCAGAAATAGTTAAGGGGGAGAGTAGTAATCTCAAGACAATTACTAGGCAACATAAAAGTAGTTCCGTGTTTCTAATTTTAATTAAAGGACTACGGTTTGATTAAATAATTAAATAGTGATATTCTTAGTTGCAGAAGTTATCAAAGTACGTAACAATGGTCTTATTTAATTATTTAAATAATAACAAATTTACAATAATACTTAGTTTATTTAGGGGTCAGAAAACAAGTTAATTCTGGTCAACGCCTGTTTATGCAGGATAAATTAATAATCTTTACCCTTTCTGTACAATTCCATTCCCTTTTCATTTTATTATTAGACTTATATTAAATATTATTATTATTAAATGATTGCCATAAGATTTAGTTTACAATGTGAGATTTTATTAAGAATTTAAAATTTCTCGGCTTATATATAATCAACTTAATTAATTAACATAATTTTTATTAATGAAATCGTCACAAAAGTAAGTTAATAGGGAAAGTCACTTTGCCTGCAGTATGGACAGTTCATGTCAATGCTCCAGCCTTTGACGGAAGCAGCCATTGGGCAAGGTACCTACGCCAATTTGAAGCTGCTGCTTGCGCAAATAATTGTACAGAGAAAGACAAGGCAGTTTCACTCGTTCTCTCATTAAAAGGACCCGCGCCAGAACTACTACAGAAAGTGCCACCTGACAGCCAAAACATCTATGCCGAATTGATAAAAGCTCTGGAATTACGGTACGGTGATAAACATTTGCGAGATGTGTACTGCACCCAGTTGAGAGCAAGGCGACAAAATTCCGGGGAGATCCTTCAAGAGTTTGAAGCAAGTATCGACAGACTAATTAGACTGGCCTATCCTGAAGCGCCAGATAATTTTCTAATTTTCGTGATGCAGACATTTACTGCCGATGTCCGAGACAACGAACTACAGTAAGTGTTACGAATGGCAAGACACCAGTGCGGACGCCCTGGTACATGGTTTGCAATTTGAGGTCTCCAAATTAGCGTCTGGTTAGACAAGTCATAAAGTGCGCACGCTAAAAGATCGCAACGGCACAGGCGATGAGGAAAAAGAACGAGGAACAGAGACTCGACGGTCTGGGCCACAGAATAAAATAAGAAAGGATGGAAGACCGAAATTTTATCGATGTGGGAAACCAGGACATCTACAACGAGATTGTCGGATTTGAATTCAGAAGCAGGGAAACGAGCAATAGTCGGTACAACGAGGCGTGCTGACTAACTGGAGGAACGAAGCCCCTAGACAATACGCAATTTCTACACTTCAGAAAAACAGCGGGAGCTTGGTGGTTACCGGATTCGTTCAAGAAAGGCCAACCTCGATTACAGTTGACACAGGTGTAACAGTTTCCATTGTGCGGCCCGACGTGATGAAAGATCTCAAGCCAATCTGGTGCTATTGCAGCTTGCGAACAGCTACTGGACGGCCTGTAAAAGTATTTGGAAAAGTGGAGAAACACCTACGCCTCGGTCGACTTGAGTTTAATCATCAAGAATTTGTTGCAGACATTGTGGATGAACCAATTCTTGTTGTGGACGTTATGAACGCATACGGATTTATAGTCGACTTCAAAAACAATGTCTTGAGAATCGGAGGAGAAGAGGTAATGCTCTCCACAATGACTACATTAGAAAAATCGATGGACGTCATAAACCAAGTGGCCGTAACTGTTCCGCCAAACTCCGAAAAAATCATCATGGTTAGGACCGAGATAGATACCAGGGGCAACCAGTACTCTATATTCGAACCTCAGGTAGTCAGCACAACGGGCATACTAATTGCCAGAAGTTTAGTAAAAGCTGACGAAATCAGAAATGTACCTATTAGAGTGGCGAATATTGTGGATCAAGCTGTCACTTTATAAAGCAATACGCTCCTAGGCAAATTACTCCTGTAGCCTGGGTAGCCGGAATGACGCAACAAAGATCCAGTTGTGCTTTGGATACTTCCAAATTACCAGAGGAACTGCAGGAATTATTGAACAGATCTTCTAACGACCTCTCAAGGCGTATGGTAAAAGAACACAGACGGTTTTTACATGAATTCAAAGATTCTTTGCAGTTCGGGGACAGTCTTTGGGAAGAACCTCTCTTGAACAACATCGCATCAATACCGGGGACACAACACCGATACGTCAACCTCCTCGAAGGCCTCCATTATCTAAGCAAGAGGAAATGTCTCGGTTAGAACAGGACATGTTGACAGAGGGAGTAATCGAACCTTCGTCAATTGCTTGGTCTTCTCCTGTAGTGCTGGTAACGAAGAAGGATGGTGGATTGCGTTTCTGCGTAGACTACCGGAGGTTAAATGACGTTACAAAGAAAGACTGCTAACCATTACATCACGTTGTCGATACACTCGACACGTTGTCCCGAGCACAGTGGTTTTCCACATTGGACCTGAAGAGTGGATATTGGCAAGTGGGTCTTCATCAAGAAGACAAGGAAAAGACCGCTTTCTCGACCCCAAGTGGCTTATTCCAATTTAACGTCATGTCATTTAGTCTCTGTAATATACCGGCAACATTTGAAAGATTGATGGACCTGGTACTCCGAGGCCTGACATGGAAAACTTGCCTTGTTCATTTAGACTATGCCATAGTCATCGGAAAGACTTTCAAAGACCATTTGGGAAACCTTGAGGAAGTTATAACTAGAATTCACGGTGCCCAACTGATGCTCAGCCCGAAGAAGTGTTCCCTATTCCAGAAGGAAGTACAGTATCTGGGCCATCTGGTTTCGGCAGTGGGTGTTAGCATGGATCCTAATAAAGTAGACGCCATAACAGACTGGCCAGTGCCGAAGAGTAAACACGAAGGTCGGAGTTTCCTGGGGTTATGCTGATATTACCGAAGTTTTGTGAGAGGCTTCGCTACTATTGCTAAACCACTACATGAGCTAACGGAAAATAAACGATACATCCAGTGGTCGAGAGAGTGTGACCAAGTATTTAGGACTTTGAAGATTGCATTATGTTCACAGCCAATTCTCGCTTTTCCAGCTTCCGAAGGGAAGTACATTGTAGACACAGAAGAAAGCAATACTGGTCTAGGAGCAGTTTTGTCTCAAGTGCAGAACGGTGAAGAACGAGTAACAGCGTATTATAGCAAGACGCTTTCTAAACCAGAGTGAAATTATTGTGTTACAAGTAGAGAGTTGTTGGCAATTGTCAGAGCTTTGGAGCACTTCCATAAATACCTCTATGGGAGAGAGTTTTCACTACGTACCGACCATGCCGCGCTTGCATGGCTCTTGAGATTTAAAAATCTGGAAGGACAGTTGGTAATGTGGCTCGAACGTCTGCAAGAGTACAACTTCAAAGTACAACATCGACGGGGGCGCCTGCATGGTAATGCAGATGGCTTATCACGAAGACCGTGCCTGGAAGACTGCCGAAATTGCCACAGAAAGGAAGAACAAAACTCAAGCGAACATGTTCAAGCCATCACTGTAAATTTCCTGGCAGACGGCTGGGCAACACAAGACTGGCGACAAGAACAGATGACTGATCCGGAAGGGCAGTTGGCGAGATCGCTCGAATATCTGCAAAATTACAACATCAAGGTACATTGGCGGGGGCGCCTACATGACCGTGCCCGGAAGACTGCCGAAATTGCCACAGAAAGGAAGAACAAAACTCAAGCGAACGTGTTCAAGCCATCACTATAGATTTCCTGGCAGACGGCAGGACAACACAAGACTGTCGACAAGAAAATATGACTGATAAAGACACTGAACCGATCTCGAAAGCAAAAGAGGAAGTTTGCCGCCCGGATTGGCAAGATATCTGCCATTGTTCCGAAGTGCTGAAGGGCTACTGGGCACAATGGGAATCTCTTAACTTAGAAAACGGATTGCTGAAAACAGCTTGGGAAAGTGCAGATGGAAGAGACGTGGCCATAGTTCCCCGAAGTAAAGTGCTGTCTGTTTTGAAGGAGATGCATGATGGAACATCTGGAGGCCATCTTGGCGTTAAAAAAACCCTTGACAAAATACGGAAGCGATTTTATTGGCTTCATCTTTGTCACGACGTAGAGGAATGGTTTCGGACGTGTGAAATATGTGCTGCAAGCAAGGGCCCACAAACCAGAAGCAGGGGAAAAACGAGACAATATAACGTTGAACTGCCTTTTGAGAGAATTGCCATAGACATTGCTGGACCTTTCCCAAATACTGACGATGGAAACCGGTACATCATGGTTGTAGATGACTACTTTACTAAGTGGGTGGAAGCCTACGCAATTCCAAATCAGGAGGTTACCACTGTGGCAAAGCAGTTAGTTCACAACTTCTGTTGCCGTTATAGAGCCCCTATGGAAATCCATACGGATCAAGGGAGAAATTTCGAATGAGGAGTGTTTAAAGAATTATGCCGTCTACTCGGAATTCGAAAGACCAGGACTACGCCTCTGCATCCTCAGTCGGACTGGTTGGTTGAGAGATTCAATAGGACACTTGAGCAGCATATTTCGAAGGTTGTTGACGAGAACCAAACAGACTGGGACCAACGTATACCACTATTCCTCATGGCGTATAGATCATCAGTACACGACACAATCGGCATGACTCCAGCAAATTTGGTCTTCGTGGGGACTTAATTTTCGGATCGCCTGAGACGCAGTCACAAGAGCCACAGAAATATTCCTCGCAATTAGAAAACCAACTGCGAGAAATGAATCACTTGCTAAGAGGACGGCTGAAGATTGCCAGTGATAAAATGAAAACACGGTATGACATTCGCAGCAATAGTGTGGGTTTCCAAGAAGGAAATCAGGTCTGGTTGTTCAACCGAAAGCGCCGTCGTGGTCGCTCACCTAAGCTTCAGTCTAACTGGGAAGGACCCTACACTGTGAAAAAAAGAATCAACAATGTTGCCTGTCGGATTCAACAGGAAGGACAGCGGAAGTTCAAGGTCGTCCACCTAGATCGCCTGGCCAAATATTACTTCAGAGATGGTTAGTCAGTTCGGGACGAACAGGCTTACGGAGTGGGCCGTGTTACGACATTACAGAACAATCTACGTGTTTATCGAACGTTCCAGAGGGATCCGGAATTTAATGCGTGTGGCGTACGTGACTCTCGACGCATTTGCTAGACTGTATAGAATTCGCGCGGTCGTTCGCTGACTGTGTCAATGCCGCAATCAATTACGTCGTAATGTAGAGCATCTGACGTAATATGTAGTATAATCTAGTATTTCGGAGGGATATAAATACCAGTACTCAACGACGTTCAGTTTCAGTTATAGTGGCAACATATTACAGTGTGGTTCGAGTTATTATCGGGCGATATTACTCTGTACGTTCAAGTAATTATTAGTAAAGTGTTGTTTTATACTCAGACGGTATAATTGTAATACAATTGTGTTTTATTAGTTGACATTTTATTGCTTGTGAACAATTTTTATTTGATTTGTTGTAAGAGACTGTGTTGCTAATTACGAACTGTTTAACTGTGAAATTAAAGCTGGTGATTAGTGACTTAATTGGTGTCTTGTATTTTGTTTTCCACTGTACCTACGACGATAAAGTAGACCGTCGTAACAATATAATCGAACTCACGTTAATCTAAAATGGTTATGATAAGATCATGTGGTCTAAGACCATAGGTGTAAAAGCAGATCATCCAGCAATAAATCAACTAATCTTCATCAGATAATAACTTATAAGTATGTAAATAAATGGTAAACGTAGGTTCATTTATATCTACCATTCAGGACTGGGTTTGGTAAATTAATCCCAAATTAACGTAAATAAAATTGTTAAAAACATGGAAAGTTCAAATAATTTCCAGGAAAGTAAAAGTTTGCTAGTGCACTGATATTCCCAACAACAGACTATAGCAACTACACGGGCTAGATGTTTGACCCAAACAAACCCACGTTCTATCCGGCCATGCCTAAAGTGGCTTCTGACATCCTGGATATCGCGGTGCCAGTCCTGTCGAGATTTTCTTTTTTATAAAGCTGTCATCAAACACAGACCAATCTTCGTCCACGTTGCTACTCAGCACGATATCGTTTATGGAAGTCCATAGATATCGCCGTTGCCGTCCGGTACTCTGTCGTTGATTGCTGGCAGCTGGCCCATTCAAAACGTTCCACCAAATAATTAGGCAGATGTTTTGTTCGATGAAACAACCATCCCTGCGGTAAACATGTTCTCTAGCAAATCTTTGTGCTCTACTGTTAGCGCACTCCAGAAAAGTATGCTTTCTTGCTCGCGAGAGGAACTACTACAAGAAGCGCTGGAAGAGGAATCACATTCGGTCGATAACGCAGCTACTATTGGCTGACCAGCAAGCTGCATGGCAACATCAGGGTTATTGGATATAACTGTTGGGAACTCACCGTGGCCGAACAGAGGATGTAAATCAGAACAGTCGGCCGTACAGGAATTCGTCTGCGTTGACGGAGGAGAAGCGTCATCTCCCATTCCCGCTGGGACCGCTCGGAAAATCCCTGAGTCTCCTGGAAGAGAAGGCCGAATTCCTGGGCGTATGTATCGAGGACAGTTTGTTTCATTCAACCCGCGGATGGTGACTTAAACGAAGAAGTCGAAAAAGAAATAGAGCACTTCCTCTCGTTTCCTATCATCAGCATGGCCGAACCCATTTTTAGCGACAAGGTCTCAGGTCGGCTCGTTGTACTGTGACCGAGGAGAGAACCTGGTCCAGGTTATGTTTCCAATACCGCAAGACAAGACATTCTGTTCTTGCTTAAGTTGTTCAACTCCTATCTCAAATTATCATTTTTCCTAAGAAATGCCAAAAAGCTTCTGTTATGATAATACCGAAGCAGGGAAGTGTGGTTTCCATGATGATAAACTTCATACCATAAAACCCCTATTCGCTGTGTCAAAGATGCTCGAGTGACTCGTTCAACGACGCGTACGAGAGAATCTGTGGAAATTTCTCGTCCTCAAACAGTTCGGCTTCCATGCAAGGCCACTTCGTCACTCAACAACTGATAAAACTAAATGCATAACGGGCGCCGGAAGTTGAATAGAGAAGACTGCAGGCTGTTTCCTGGATGTGAAGAAAGTCTTTGAACTGTTGGTACAATGAAGTTTTATACAAACTCTGGCAAGTCTTTTGCTGTCTTCTGACGGAAAGGGCCTCCTGCGTGTGAGTAAACGACTATGTCTCTTCTGAGGGACATGTCTCTGTTTGAGTCCTTTAAGGAAGCGTTATGGGTCCCTTCCCCTTCTCCGTCTGTGTCAGTGGCAACAGAGAGCTTGCAGAGGAGATTAACCTCTTAACTGACAATGTTGCGGTTTATAACTCCAATCACAAAGTAGAGTAATCATGCGACTGCAGCGCCAGTTTTATTCATTCGTGATAACTGAAACGACTAACATTAAGGCGACTAAGGGTACCGTTGTGCTATTGAGCGGCGACGACGTTTGCGAATCGACAGAAAGTATTTGGCTCGTCCATGGAAGTCGGATATCTTGGTGTCCACCTTGACTCTTGACTTGCCTGACTTACCCATGTCCAGACAGTTTTAAGCAAGCGTACGCTCGTTTAGATCAGCTTCTACTGTGAAAATATTAAAACACTGATCGTCGGCATATATCCTGTGTCGAACATTACTTATGCAAACCTGGCCTGGGAATACTTCGCCGCTATACTCAAAATAAAGAGACAAAATGTCCTTGGAGAGGGATCAGGCTCCAGCCCAAAATCGTCCGTCGATTCTCTTCTCACTTCTTCGCAAGCGAATTCGGTGTACGATCCTTTAACAACACATTCATACGTTTTGTAAGTTTTGTTGGGGAAGGGGCCAATCGTAAGAGCGGAAGGGGCCACGACAACCTTTCGTAGGCGGATTCGAGAAGTATCGTATCTGCCCACGTCACACGTGGAATAAAGTGATTTATCACAAAACGCCTGCTATAGAACAAATTCGCCCCACTTAGACAGGATCACGTGACAGGAGCTCCTGAATATAGCACAGACCTCGACTACTGTGAGGCTTTGTCTCTGCACTACAAATCTCAAACCCAAGTCGACTGCCAGCTGTTTAGTTAGTTAGTGTAACTCAAACTGAGCTATTCACCTGGACTGCGATAGAGAGCCAAATTTAAAATTAATACGAAAAGCAGATACATTTAAATTAAATTTTGGATACGTTGTTATAATTGTGAAGTATAATTTTTTTATTAAAACAAATGTATGTAATGATCGTAATAAAACAAATGATCGTTTTTACTGTTACGAAAATATATGTCTGTAGTAAATGATATCACTACATGATATTACTTCTTCTTGAATCACTTACCTACGTGGAATTGTTGACCATTACCGGATTGAATTAAAGAAAGGTGTACGTGAATAGGAACACAAATCAATAAAAACAGACTCATTCACTTACAATTAAGATGGTGAAGAACTACTGACAGAACGAGGACAACACGTCGTAAGAAGCAAGTCTGACATCGATCTAAGACAGAGAGATTTTTACAACGCGAATTCGTAGTAGACTCGGACCACCAGTCGACGGAAACACCCAGGCAAGTTCCATGTTTACTAATTTAATGACACTAATAGTAGAAATAAAGATCTAGTCAGGAGAGAAACAAGAAATAATATTCGCTGTATTAATAAAAGGCAGCAGATTCTAAGACAAGCTTTCCGTATATCTTCTGTCATTCTCATGTACTTTCAGCTTCTCTATGTTTATTTGTCTTATACTATACTTTGTCTATGACTTTGTCTTATACTTTATTATTTATATTTTCTTGACATTTGATAATCTAGGCCGTACTAGTGCCTCGGTGAGATCCGACATTCATAAGATTGGCACTATACCTACCGCTTAGTAAAACGTGGTCAATTAGGTAATCATTATTGTTCCATCCTGCGATCTCTACATACAATTATATATATATTGTAATACTAATTTTTGTTACTCGTGTTTGTGTTATGTTGCGGGCACTTAAATTATATACGTCGCCCGTTGGAAGCGTCAATTTGTTACCAATATAAAATAATATGTTGTGTGAACGTAACTTATTTCGCCTCACACTGGAGTTGTCAATTTGTAATTATTAATACGTTATGTTGAACGGCGAATGATTTTGTAATCTGCCGCTCGCTCCCACTATACGTACCGTTTCAATGACGTCACCCAGCGTTGCCAACCGTTGTGGTGTCCGCTGTGCTCTGTGAACTTATTTTTTAAATGGAACAGCAATAATAACGACGCAAATATAACTCCAAACATATGTCTTTATAGAAACCATTTATTCAGTAAAGCATTGGTTAATTGTTTCTCGTTTCTTTTTATGATAATCACAATTGTGGCAAAAATTATGTGTCTTCTTTACCAGTTGGTACAGTAGTTGCAATTCTTATTGTATTCAGACCAAAATAAAGCGTTGGTTATTATTTCTATTAAAATAGATCATCTCAGGGCGTATCTGGTTCGGGATTACATTTAAACAAAATATTATTCTATAAATCAAAGTACAAATTTTACAGTTCAAGGATATTACAAAGTTTTAGAGTGTAATGTGCACACATGCAGTCGAATAGTGGTTGCTAGTTATTATAGGTTATGTCCAGTTTATGTGTTTATTAATTATTATCAAAATCAAAGGTTCTTGTGGTGTTTAAAAGGGTGTCAATCTCAATTCGTGTTATTAGTGAGTGTTCTTAGTGTTGGTGTGATATGATGTCTGTAGTTTTAGTTGGTTAATTCTTAAAAAGTAGTGTATACGAAAGTTGGTGTTGATACATAATATAATAAAATGTCAAAGTCACCAAATCCCCTTCTTAAAATGGTTCTTGGTCGAAGATAGGGCCCACGTCTGCTTCGGTCCTTCTCCCTGGATCTCACTTCTTCTATTTCCAATGCTGGATGTTCCTCACTTGGTTATAATAGTTCGTGTTATGTATATCTATCTGTATTAATATGTCTGGAACGTGTTTTCATAGTTTATAGTTAATTTTGTAAGACGTTTTGCAAACGCGTCTGTACGGTATGACCGTTGTTAAAGAAGTCTCATTTTATTTATCCGAAATTTCTGGTTGCTAAGAGTAAACTTGGAATCTGGTTGGTTGATTCGGATATACATTGTCATGTAAATTCATTATTTCAATGTCTGAATTTGTTCAAAACCTTTAAATTAGTATAACTTTTCTGTACTGATTGGGAATTTAAAACTATTAGCAACATTATTTTGGTCTTTACATTTGTGACACATAGACACTAAACATGCCTACCTTTACTTAAGAAATACAGCTGTTACAATTTTGTTATTTGAATTTTTCTTAAATAGCTTAAAACGAATTATTTCGCTTCTAGATTTGTAGTGTATACTATTAAATATAAATCTATTCATTCTTCAACATTTGTTTCACAAAATTCCTAACAGTATTATCTAAAATTTACAAAAGTTGGTTTTATATGGCTTCCTACAGTTTGCCATCCACAAAACATTTGCTACTCCATTTATTTGTTCAAAAATGATCATCCTTATATAACTACTGTCTGCTTTGTTATATTTCTCATTAATTTAGAATGGTTGGTTGCTTTCCTGGCTATCCTGATAACATCATTACATGAACAATAACAAAACAATATATAATCAAATCAATTTAGTGTCATGCCCACATGGCTATGACTTTTATGGACATTGAATAAATAAGTTAAAATTTCATTAAACATAAACAACTGTTTACCACTAGTAATAACACCTCCTTTCACTCCATCTTGCCTTGATAACTAATTAATTAATCCTTATTATTAATACATAACAAATATATTTGAAAACAAAAGAGTTGTACTCTAACTCAGACCTTCCAGTCTTGAGTTCAATGAACCATTAATATAAACAAAACACATATGTTTTTTCATTACTTAAATTATTCCTTAAAATTAAATTTCATGCAGTCCTTGCTGTTTTTGTTTTATTTCAGGGATGTACCCTTGGTCACTGCACTACTTATTATATTATCTCATCACATTTATAGTCATATTACCTAATATTGTGAGATACAAATAGCACTCACTTGGGATCATTTTTAGTATATTTTCATAATAAAGTTACTTGCACTAGTCCACTGTTATTCTTTGATCTTATCTCTATTTGTTTTAATTAGTCTTGTAAGATTAATAATCTTATTTATACAAGATTATTAAGATTTGTTTGTTCCATTATATAAATAATTTCCACTGGTTCACTTTTAATTCTACCTTTAGACACTTCTGTTACTGATTGTTTTGGTTTCACTGACACATAATATTCAGCTACTTCCTTATCCATTAAAATATATTTAATACTACAATATATCGTATTGTGTTTCTATTTGTCACATTCATTGTTTTTGTATTTGGGTTTACATTTTTATTGTCATTAAAAGAACTTCACTCTTGTTATAAAATATTACTGTGAATACGTTATTATTTGTTGTTTTCTGGACAACCTTATGACCATTATTTATTACAATTAGTTGTATGGTTCATGTATCTATAATAAGGTTTGTTATATTTTCATTACATCATTCATATTAATCACTTACTAATATTTCTTTTTACATAGTATTGTATGTTTGGGCCTATTATCCCTCAATTTGTATTTTGATTATCTTGATATTATGATACATTGAATGAAACCATTTGTTTCCTTATAGCATTGATACATAATCTGTCTGTTTTTATAATACTTATTTTGTCATTATTTAAAGTTCATGTCTTAATCGGGGTTGAATGTATTTTGCATCACTTTGCCTGAATCATTAATTTGGGTACGGTCAGTTGTATTACTAGTCAGTCTGAAATAGTTATTCGTTCCTCTTCACTATCATCTTGAAAGATATTTTTCTTCTTGTTTAGCTTCTTATCCATTGTCTTCATTAAATCGGGTACGATATTAAGGTGTTCCAAATGTAATGTTACATACTACCCTGCCACCAAATTTGATTATTTTAATAAAATATTGTTTTTGTTGAAATTATCAATTATCTTATCCTTCACATTATCATTTGTTATTCTTTTTATGATCTGGTATACTTGTCTTTAATTATAAGTGTTCTATCCCTGGAACATGTTACTTCCCTAACAAATTAATCACCATATATTTTGGAATCAGTCGGGGGGCTCTCTTGACCTAATACCCCGCTGTCCTTATAATACATAATACATAAATAATATCGATTGCTGGAGCTATCTCATCAGTCAATCACATTTAATAATCACTAGTCTATTCACGACTAAATCAAATAAAAATAATATAATAATATATTCTTGGGATGGTTCACTCAGTTTAACTTCTCAGATCTAAATATTTCTTTCCATTGATTCTTCAGATGTTTATTTTCTTGTGGCGATATTAATAACATTTCTTATTTTCTATTGGTACTATCTTCTTTCCTTTTTTATCAGTACTCCTTAATCTTCATTTTTCATTCACTATCTTCATTCAATTAAAACATAACAAGTATCTGTATCTATAGTTGTTGTTGATTCTCTCACAATCATGATAGGTTATTTGTAGTAAATTCGTTTCTAGTCTTGTCTTATTTCCATCGTCGATTGTCTACATTTGTCTTTTCTTATTCATTTTATAGCACTATGGTTTCTTCTGATTCATGGATGTTGCATCTTTCTTTTATATTCCAATAATAAGTTCATAATTATATTTAATAAGAGGTGCTTATTTTGTTTAGAATTTGAAAATTTATTCACATTTGTTTATTCACTTGATTCATAATAACATCATCAAAATGTACTGTAAGTTGTCCTTACTATTTATTTGAATTTTTTTTTGATATTCAAATTTGTTTATTTTGGCTTCATTTAAAATTATATTCTGGATTAGTAAAGTTGGTAAGATGAGCTTATTATATTTTTTGAATTTTGAGGTATTATAATAATAAATTCTTCAATTCCATATTAATTCTCATAAATAATTAGTTGTAAGTTGATCTTACTATTTTTTTTTAGAATTTTGTGGTTTATTCAACTTTGTTTATTGGGTTCATAATAAATTTTTAAGGAAACTTGGTTGTATGTTCCCTTAATCTTTTTTGTTTCCACATCACTAATGACATAAGTATTATTGTTATTGTTTTTTACAATAATATATGGTCCATTATACAGTAATAATAGCTTTTTTGCTATTCCTTCCTTAGAACTTGGCAATTCGCGGTTTTTTAACAATACTTTGTCTCCAATCTTGTACTGGATCATTTTCTGCTGACTGATTTTGTACTTTTTCCTTCTTCTCTCCACCTGTTCATTCAGTTTGCTGTGGAATCTCACGTTGTCGAACTGGTAAGCTGGGTTGTTTGGGAAGTTGATTATTTCACTAATTTCTCGGGGTGGTAGTCTTTCGTGCATTATGGTATATGGAGTATCTTGTATTGATTCATGGTAAGCTAAGTTGATAAAGCTTTCTGTTTGTGTAATGTATTCACGCCACTTCTGGTGTTTATCAAAACAATATGTCCTGAGGATACGGCCAACCACCCTCAGTACTCTTTCCGCCGTGTTGCTATTTGGGTGATAGACAGATGTTTTATATGTCTTGACACCTAGGTCTAACAAAGTCTCCTTCCATACCCTTCCTCGAAACTGAGTTCCGTGATCAGTAATAATTGACCTTGGAGCTCCTAACTCTGGTATGTATTGTTGGATTACTATTTGCAGAATCTTTTTTGTAGTTGCCCGATTAATGCGGTATAATTTTGTAAATTTGGAGTAATGGTCGAACATGTTTATAATAAATTTATACTGTTTTCTCCCTCCCAAAGTATTCCCTTCTTATATTCCATGAATCATCTTGCTTATTATTGAATTTTCTTATACTATTGCATGAAGGTATATTTTTATTTTCTACTAATCTAGCTGTCCATTCTATATTATCCATTTTTAACGACACTATGGCCTGTCTCATGTCAATTATTGCTGAGTATTTTCTCAAAATATCACAGCCTATTAGTAGATTAAATGGTAGATTACTAGCTATTAGAAAAATCATAGGTATAGCTACATTTCCGCTGGTTACTGTTAATGATACCTGTTTTCTTATTGACTTGTTTTGCCTTCCGGTGGCTCCGATTAAAATTATATTCTGAATTGGTAAAGTTGGTAAGATGACCTTACTATTTTTTTGAATTTTGATGTATTCATTGTTGTCGATTAATGACACGTTTGCGCCCGTATCTATCATGAATCTTGTGTCTAGTCCATTCACTTGGGCGATAATATAGGCGATCTCATTATTCGAACTATTGTGCGTTATCGTGTCTTCGTTCAGTAGTTCTTCTCTCACATTTATTAAGAAGTGATTTTGCACTATCGTCATTGTATCGTCAGTCATTTTGTCTCGTCCTAGTAAGTACCCAAATTGTCGGTTCAGTGATGGGACCTGATGGTTTTTCACTGCCGCGATCCGTTTAAATCAGGGCTGATCTCCTCAGTCCTGTTGTCTGATTGACCGGGTCTGTCTCTACTCTGTGACTCTTGTACTTCGATGGCGTTATTATCGAACGTCACTGAGTTTCTGTTATTCCTGTTGTCGTCGCAGCTCCTACTTCGTCTATGTTCATCACGGTAGTGCTGGTTATTCTCTTCCTGAAAACTTCTCCCACGGTTCCCATTATAATTCGTTCGTCCCTGGTACGAACGCCTTCCCACATCTCTATTGTCAATGCTTACATAATTCACATGTCTTCGATATGTTTGGTTTTGATTGTTATTATTGCCGTTATTATTCTGTCTGTATCGGTTATCGTAGTTGTTGTTATAACCTCGGTTGTTCTGGCAATGGTGGTCTCTGTCATTGGCACGCTGGTATCCATTATTGTTATTATTTGTAGGAGAGCTACGGTAATAGTGGTTGTTGTAACAGCAGCTACGGTAACAGCAGTACATAATACCTTCCCTTATTTCATAATCTCAGATACAACTTGATATGAGATTTTGAAATAATTAATTTCTTATCACAAACATGGTCGAACATTAATATTGAAAACATATGATTAATTCGCTAATTGTATATCACAAAATTCATTTTATAAATTGGTTTTTTCTTTTATTAACATAACAAGTATGGTTCATCACTATCAAGAATCACCATATCTTACACACTCATTTATGGCTTAAAATAACATTAATCAAACCAACTGGTTTTACATAAAAAATAATAAGTATAAAATAACAATTGTGCCTCGTTTCATGGCTAAAAAACTCCAAAACATGACTAAACATTCTCTTTCTTTCGGACCTCACCTTTCCCAATCCGGGGCATACATTTCATTGGTTCTTTTTTGCAGAATTCATTTATTTCTTATCTGACTTATACGGGCGAAGTTGATTAATATTGTAGGCTCCTTTAATTTTTCCATCCTGGTATTTTATTACTACCGTATTGTTATCATTTACGGTATTAATTATGAATGGGCCTACATAACATAACAATAATTTTTTCATCAACTTCTCCTTACTGCTGGGAAGTTGTCTGTTTTCGAACCAGTACTAAATCTCCTATGTGATAGTCTATTTGCTTATATCTCTTCTTGTATTGTCGTCTAGCTCTTTCCTCTGCCTTCACTTTAATCCGACTCTCCATAATAACTTCTATGTCCTTCTGTGGTTGAGTGAACCATGTAAAATCAACTAAACTTTCGATAATTCTGGGTGGGCGTTTCTTATACATTGCCTCATACGGTGACACACCAGTACTATCATGATTGGCTAAATTGATAATCTCCTCTGCTTTACTAACATATTCGCTCCATCTATTATGTTGATCATGGCAGTATGTGCGAAAGAAACGACCCACTTCTTTGAGCATTCTTTCGGCCGGGTTACAATTTGGATGGTATACAGATGTTTTATATGTCCTAATTTTTATTGCTCTCATCGCATTCTGCCACTTGACACCTTTAAATTGTGTTCATAATCGGATATGATACTACTAGGCAACCCTACCTCCTTTATATACTTTTCTTTAATTATTTTTACTATAGTATGGGTATTAGCCTTAGTGATGGGATATAACTTTGTAAACCTAGTAAAACTGTCCATGATAATCAGTATGTACTTACTACGTCTCCTACCACTAGTTGGGAATGGTCCACAAATGTCAATAAAAACTTGTTCTATCGCTCTCAACGCTTGATTATTTATCCACCTTCCCACATATCTGACATTGGCTAACTTGACTTTTTGACAAATATCACATGTTTCTATGGATCGAGTTACATTCTTTTCTAATTTATTTATGTAAAAGTTTTCCTTGAGTGCTGACACTACTTTCTTCTGGCCTTGGTGTCCATATCTTTCATGATAATCAACAATTAATTTATGACATACCTCTTCCGGCACTAAATTTTCCAATCAATATTTCTTTTGTCGGTGTTCCTAAATATAACTCCTTCATGAATCATATAAAGATGTAGTGTTGGAAGTATTTTCCATCCTTTTCCTCAACTTCTGTATTCTAATACCTGTTGGCTGTAATTTCTTTATTTCTTCTACAATGAGTTTTAATTCTTTTTTGTTCCTAAAGCATGCGAAAATTTTACGTGCTTCTTTGGCCATTATTTCTTCTTGACTCCCTACTCGGGATAATATATCCTCTACTATATTTTTACTGCCCGGTAGGTACTCCCATTTTATACGATATTCTTGTAACTGGAGCATCCATCTTGTGAGCCTTCCATGGGACATCTTACAGTTTTTAAAAAAGGTTATTGCTTGATGATCGGTTCGTACTACTACCTCACTGTTTAATAAGTATGTTCGGAATTTAGTTATTGCAAAAACCACACTCAATGTCTCTTTTTCAGTTATGGTATAATTAAATTCTGCTTTAGTTAGTGTCCGGCTTGCAAAAGCTATTACCTTCGGTTCTCCCTTGTCATTTTCTTGATATAATACCGATCCCAAACTTACTCCACTGGCATCACAATTTAAATAAAAAACCTTACTAAAATCTGGGTGACTTATTAACATGACACACTGTAAAAACCTTTGTTTCACTTCATTGAAAAGTTCCTCATCTTTTTCAGTCCACTTCCATTTATTGTTCTTACAAATTAAATGTTGATAATGATGTGTTAGGTCGGAATAATTACTTTGGAAGTTTCTATAATAATTACAAAGACCTAAGAAACTTTGTAATTGTTTCACATTTTTTGGATATGGGAAATTCTGTATTGATTGTATTTTATCAGGATCCGCAGATATGCCTGTATTAGAGACTATAAACCCTAAAAACTTAATCTTGCTGGCTATGAATGTTGACTTATCTAATTTTAGTGTAATTCCATGTTCCCCCAATCTGGTAAGTACCTTATCAATTCGATGACAATGCTCCTCCTTGATGCAATTACTAAATCATCGACGTACACTGTAGTAAATTCCAAAATCTCCTTGCCCAATACTGCATCAAGACATTTGATAAATATAGCCACACTATTAACAAGAGCAAAGGTAGTCGTTTGAATTGGTAATTTCTACCGTTTACTATGAAACTCACATATTTACTACTTCCTGGATGCAATTCTACTTGCCAATATCCAGATACAGCATCCCAACTACTAAAAAACTGTACGTTATTAAAACGTTTTAAAATTTCTCCTATGTTCTCGGGCGACGTCTATCAGCAATGATCATCTGATTAATTTGACGTGCATCCAAACACAATCTTAATGACTTATCTTTCTTGGGAATTACTACTAATGGGCTAGTGTGTTCTGACTGACTTAGTTCAATTATATCTTCACGAAGCATTTTGTCGATTTCTTCTTGTACTTGATTTCTTAATTTATAGGGTATTGGATATGACCTTTTGTTGAATGTCACATTTTCTCTTATAGGTAACTTACACTGCACTCCTACTATCTTGCCAGGTTTATTTGAAAATACTTTATAATGTTTCAAATAAATTTTCATTAATTGATATATTTGTTCTTTGGTTAGTTGACTGTTACGACTACAGAATTGTTTGATCCCTTGCATTTTCTCCTCCCACATTGGGTTGTTTACCGTTAATGTCTGTGTTGACTTTCTATTGATTGGACTATCCTCACATGAGTATTCAAATCTATCACTTACTTTGGTTGAATTGACCATTTTCATTACACCTTCCTTCACTTTTATTAATAATTTTGATATGTACCTTTTGCTTATCTTATGTAAATACCACCTGATTGGTTTCTAAATCTATAATGGTTTCATACTTCCGCAAGTTATCGCATCCTACTAATATTTCTGTTTCTATATTTTGGTATACTACAAATATTAATGGTATCACCCTTCCATTGAATTGGACATTCATCATTATTTGTTTGCGAGCAGTTCGGTTGGCTCGTCCTGTTACACCCACTATAGTGATTTTGCTCACGGGTAATTCATATATTCTATTTGCCCTTCCTTCGGATGAAGTGATTCTCTTTTCCATTTCCTTTAACTCCTGGTATTTAGTCATACTCATCAACGATATTTCTGCACCAGTATCAATAATAAAATGTTGATTGGTTTCCCCATATTGACCTGTAATAGATACTACATCACTTTCAGTTACATTTTTCTTACTTCTCTCATTGTCCATGAAATCTTGGCCTAAACTGGTTATCCAATACAGTGATCGGCTATCTGACTGTGGATGACCACTGCACTCACTCACAGTCTTCTTTAGTTTCCCTGATTTTCATTTGCAATTGCTCTATCCTGTCTCTTTCCTTCATGTTGACTATTTTCTGAGTGGGAAAGGGAACCATGTTGATCTCTATGCCTTATCTGTTCATAGTTGTTGTTTCCCTCACTTTGTCTCTCATCACTGCAAGAGCATTCATTTCGATCATTCTCCCTCGGGTAACGACTATTATAAACTCGGGAATCATAGTTTCGGCGTACAAAATTTGCTTGATAAGTATTTGAAGCTTGGTTGCCCCTATAATTATTATTGTTATTGTTATTATTATTATTACCATATTTTCGGTAATTCCGGTTATTGTCTCTGTCGTAGTTTCTTCCACCTTCCCTATCTTGGTATCTTGGAACATTTCTTTGGTCGTTCCTTTCTACTATTTGGTTTCTATCACGGTTTTGTTCTTCCGGACGTCGGTTAGTATAGCTGTCTCTTCTTATAATCTCTTGCCTATCACTGCTGTCATAAGTCATGTTTCTTTCATAATCAGTGAGTAATAACGTCATCGCTTCTATAGTGTGAGCTTGACTGGCTAATTGTGCTAAACTCACCGTTTCAGGAAAATGGTGACTCAAAGCTTCTACCACATATCTGTCATCCATGGGTGGATCTAAATATCTTGCCCTGCAAACATGCGCTAAGAAATACGAGGTCGGTTTTTGTCCTCTGCTTGGGTCGTACCTACCATATACTATGGTCTCCCGTACCCTTGTCTGGATGGATCGTGTCCAATATTTATTTTTATAGCTGTCCATGAATTCCTGGTAGCTATTCAGAGTGTCTCTCACTGCGTCCCACCAATAATCCTTCATTTCATGGAACCCTTGGTCTAGCATGAGCTTAATTCTTTACCATCTATTTTCCTTGGTACTACGCAAATATTCCTGCATTTTATTTAAATATTCAATAGGATTTCTTATATATCCTTTCATATGTGGCACCTCATGATTGGTATTCTTATCTTCTCGGACAACACATGTTTGATTACCATTCTGTTCTATCTCATTTACTCTTAATACTAATTGTACCATTGTATCCTCTATTTGGGTAATTTTGTTGTCCAACTGGTGTTCCATGGATTGAATATTGCTGGTTACCTCTTGTTTGTGTTTTACCAATTCTCTCGTCATCTGTTCCATAACTTCCTGTTTAGTTTCTCCTACTTTCTCTTCCACTTCTTCCTTCATTGACTGTTGTCCCGTTTCTATTCTGTCTAACCTGTTTTCCATTGTTTCCATATTCAATTTTACTTCTGCGAATTGCCTGACATTCCCTTCCTCATAATTTTGCAATATTACCTTGACTTCAGCTTTCTGCTGGTCTGATTTATCAATAACCTCAGTCCTGATAGCATTTTGTTGCTCAGAAATAGCCTTTAACTGGCTAGAACAATCGGTAACCTCAGTTCTGATTTGGTCAAATTTAGCATTTAACTGGTTACAATTATCATTTTGTTGGTCTAATTTAGCATTTTGCTGGTCAAACTTAGCATTTAACTGGTTAGAATTATCAGTAACCTCAGTCCTGATTTGGTCAAGTTTACTGGTCATTTCATCCTTCAACTGGTTAGAATTATCAGTAACCTCAGTCCTGAGAGTATTTTGTTGCTCAGAAATAGCTTTTAATGCATCCATAATTGCCCTTATATTTAGTTGTTCAATTTCCTTAGGTGGCTGTTCCATTTCAGTTTCTTCCTCTTCTTCACCACTAATACTTCTTAATTCATACCTTTTATCCTGTTTGTTAGCCATGTTACAATATTTAAATTAACTTAACTACAAGTAAATTTTTTATTCTAGTTAAATTTAACAAAATTATTTTATTGTAATTTAATTAATTCAGTTTGGCACTAATGCCTATTATTTAATTTGTGTTATTTGGTGTTGGCTTAAAGAAAATCTTTGCTTTCACGTATGGGCGCCATTTTATGTGCTGTAATTTCTTTATAAGTATTGTAATTATAATATTTAATTACAGATATTACTTTTTTTATCTGCACATGAAAAGAAAACTCTATCTCAGGGTTGACAATTACTAATTTCATTTATATATTATTTAATACAGTGAATGATTTATTCTTTTCTTTAATCCGTCCCAAATAATGTTAGTGTATAAATTTTTTAATAAATAACCAGGTAATAATATCTACCATATAAATGTAAATAGTTTGAATCTGAGCTCTTCACAACTGCAACGGGTTCAATTCTCGCTGATGTTTATCATCTTAAAGGTAATGTTAGGCTTCGTGGTTTGTTCCTTCTCTGGGATTTCTTATTAGATTAAATGTTGAATTATATTTTCTTCTATGATTACTAAATTGATGCTTCTTCTGAATATCGAATTTTTATTGTACTGACGATCAAATTATCTTTCAGGACAGGCTTCCTCTTTTAGTTCGGCGTTCTATAAATGATATACTCAGACTTCTTGAAAATATTTGATGTTTATTAATTTGTATAAAAATTATAATTCTTTCAATGTTACACGTGTATACTCTTATATGTTTATTACATTGAATATCAATGTTAACTCCCTTCTTTTAAATGTTTTAAATATAAAATACAAAATTAAACTCCTTTTACAGAATCACTCTCTTTGATCTTTATGTGATTAAATATAAAATTAGACTAAACAAATTTTCTTCTATTTGAATACAATTCAAATCTAACAATTTAAAATTTGCCATTTAGATACCTAACTACATTCGTCACATCTTTCCATCATATGACTCTTAAAAACATATATAATTTTATTAATTACATTTATTTGATTTTTTACATTATCCATTATAATTAGTATATTTTAGATTACTATTCTATTAATCTTTCATTTTATTTGAACGTTTATTTCCAATTTAATATAATAATTGTCAACACATATTTCTTAATGCTGTTCTATATAATATTGGAGTCTACCTCTATGTTGGTTGTGACTAACAACTCAGTTTTTTTGTTTACAATTCTAACATGTGTTCACAATACTATTAAATTTATACCCTTTCTTCTTTCAAAAATATTATTTTACTCTTATGTACTGCGGTGTATTATAACAGCAGTACAATATATATATATATATATATATATATATATATATATATATATATATATATATACATATTGTAATAAAACTAAATGTTAATTACAAATGTAATGTTTTGTCCATTGGTGAAAAGTCCCATACGTTGGATGCGTCAATTTGTAATAAAACGATAGTTATTGATGACTGTTTTAATAAGCTCCACGTTGGAAACGCCAATTTGTATTAAACACAATGTTAATTACAAATAATAATTTTAAATAATAATTGGTTAATAAAAATTTTTTTATTTTTTTATTTTTATTTTATTTGTTATTTTTTATGTCATTAATTAATTTTAATTGGTGTAGTTGTTTTTTAATTGTTTGTGTTCAATTAATAAAAAATACTGTTTAATAACTGTGTTAGCTCTGATGAAGAATTATTTGTTTCTTCACGTTAAATGGATTATCGTGGCCATACCGATTGCATGTAGCGGCCGATTCAGTATCTGTACTTCTTCTTCTGCTCGTTCCTTTCCTTCAGATGTTCACGTTAATATTTTATAATTAATGTAATTTAATTTATGACTCAAATAATCATCAATGAAACAACGTTTAAACAATAATTATGTTTATTAGTTTTAAAGTAATGGTTTGAATTGCCGCGACTGGCTCGAATCTGATTCGAAATCAAGTTCCAGTTCGATTAGTACATATAAATAAATATTCAATAGTATAAGGGTTCTTTTAACTGTAGAAATAGTCAGGAAAGGCAAGAGAATTCAATACTTACAAAGTATTAAAAAACTTATTCATGAAACAGACAAAATAATAAAGTATAATGTATATAAAATGATAATATTACGATACAGCTGGTTTCTCTGACGTCACTCCTCACGCTCCCAGCATCCTCTTCGAATGGAATCAAGATGGCTGCCTTAATGAGTTGATCTGCGATGTGAATTCATCTACGAGATTTTCCTTCAAATAATTTTAATAATAATTTAACGGAGATTTGTCTCCGTTAGTTAATTCCTCTTCAGTGATGTTCTTGGAATGTCCACAAGTTGTAGAGTGTAGTTGTATTCACCAACTGGATTTTGGTTCGGTAATAGTAGTGTTATGTCAAAAAGGTTCCCTTCACTCGGTGTCTGGTTATTTGAGTTCAATTTGGTGCTTAAATCGTGTCTATATGTAGTGGCAGTTAATTTAGTATTATTTGATTTAGTTTAAGGTTTCATTGACTGATATTACAGTACTATTCACTTTAATTTATACTCTTTTATCACTGTTGTAAACTCATCATATATCTTGGTGTGTTAGTCAAAAATTTCCGTTCACAATTCTCTGAGATGTATTCTGACACGTCTGTCTCGTTTGGCTTTTAACAATCAACTAACTGATTTTTGTTCCTTCATATATAAAATTCTATAAGATTTTGGTATCATTTCACACTGTTTATGAATCAGCTGTTCCTATCAAATAATTCAATCTTATTGAAAAAACTGTCATATTTTACATTTAATTGGCTATAAATTATTTGTTTAGTATTTTTATGTAATTCTAATTATAGAACCATATTCCTGTTTTTATTTTACACAAGTTAATACTAAATTTGATCTGGTTTGGTTTGAATTAAGCTTCAGAATTACATTCTTTGAAATTTATTTATAGGCCTTATTTTGATTCACATAAATACATATTAAATGGTTTCCAATAGGTTTTATGTTACAATTTTACTCACACTTGATTACTAATTAAACCCTGGTAATTTACCTTTTATGTCTGGCTATTATTTTAAATATTTAACAAGTTATTTGCATTTTACTAGTGCTAGCTTATTGCTGTTAGGCCTTCTCTAGTACAATCACCATTTAAGTCAATTTTACTTGTTGATTCCTTTAATCACTATTATATGTCGTTGCTATCATTAGGATAAAATATTTGTATTCTGAAGATGATAATTTATATCAATTTAATCTAGGTTCTATAAATTTATATTCTCTGATTTAGTTTATATGGTCAAAGTTGAATTTGTCTTGGTCATCAATTTTCAATTTTACTAGCAATGGTATTATGAATTCATCTT
Source organism: Magicicada septendecula (assembly GCA_034769895.1). Classification (NCBI taxonomy): domain Eukaryota; kingdom Metazoa; phylum Arthropoda; class Insecta; order Hemiptera; family Cicadidae; genus Magicicada; species Magicicada septendecula. The sequence goes on along the minus strand of CM068368.1, from coordinate 281,677,564 downwards.
ATTAGTTTTATATTTTTTGCTGTATTATTTATGACTCTTTTGAATTATTATTTTGCCTTTCCTTACTTTACAAAAATACAACATTAATTAACATGGTTCAAATACAATAAATTCTTATATACTAACATCTAGTATTTTCTAGTATACACAAAAATAATAACACAAAATAATTATATTAATCAACATATTAAAACTTTATATTAATAATTGACTTTTAGTTGTCCTTTTTTAAAACTGGTTTGGGGTGTTCCCCTTAATCACATTTATTTTAGTTATAATTAACTTTTTAACATTTCTCATTATTTGTGTTGGATTCTCTTGTTTTATTAGTTTTGGTTCTAAATTGGTATAGCTAATATGGTTTAAGTTCTTCCATTTATGTGGTTTGCTGCTATAGAGGTTTCTATCTTTACAATAGGTTTTTTAGGTATTTTGCTATTATTCTATTTCAATTCATTGGTTATGGGTTGTTACTCCATACTACTTCATATCTTGAAGACTGTCATTTTAATTTATTTATTCTGGGTTGTTACTCCTTACTACTTCATATCTTGAAGATTGTCATTTTAATTTATTTGTCCTGGGTTGTTACTCCTCACTACTCCGTATCTTACTGGGTCTACCAATTATTTTATTGATATGTTATTCCTACTATTTGTTTTTTAAAACTTTTTGGCTATAAATTGACTATATGTGAATTCTTTGAATCGATTTGTTTAGTTCTGTTAAGTTCTTTTATTGATGATTGTAATTACTTTTCTCTGCTACTTTTATTTAAGTTGATATTACTCCTTCCAGATGACTTCTTCCCTTTTTTCCTATATGATCTTATTTTGTAAACTGAGGTAAAAACTTCGTTGTGCTACAATATACATACATATATCATTAGATTTCAATATTGTACTATCAATCCAAACGACGTGATATTGTAAAACAAATTAGTCTAAAGCCATTATCATTCCAAATTTGATGTAAGCTATGATGGCCAATTGTAGGTGAAAAGACCACTTCCTTCCCTATTTGAGCATTTAGATTTGCAAGAATTATTTTAAAGTTGTCCTGGAGGGGGGGCATCTACTGCTTTTCTAACAGGCTGTAAAATTGTTGTTATCTTCATATTTATCTCGAGATACCTCTGCAGGAGCGTACACGCAACACAAACTAAAATTAAAAAAAAAAATCTTCCTTTATAACGCAGATAACTTCTACAGGGGTATATAGCTTTAAAATCCGTTACTAGTTGTTTTGCTTAACAGCTAACAATAAATCCTGTTCATGACATTTGTTGTACGATGTCGCAGCCATAATATACTAAAACGGTTTACTTGTCCATGATTCCATAACCAGTCCACCTTACTTACTGATTAAAAATATTTTAAATAAGCTGTTTCACAAGTATTACCCGTAGTATACATATTATAAATATGCAATCATTGTATACAAACAACTATATAAATAAAAATATATAAAGACACGTGAGACAAGGTTCTAAATACTTGGGTGACTAACATAAACATTTAATGCACAGAATTAGTTTATATATTGTAAACCATATAGGTATTTAAAAAAACTATTAGAATATAAAAATTTATTCTATAAAAATTATAATTTACTTGTAGTATTAAAAAAATACCATTTGGCAAGAGTATCCAGACGTGATAAAATTAGAATTGAAGTTATTAACGACAGAATGCATGTAAAGAATTAAATTGTTGCTTTCATTTAAACAACAAAATTACAGTGGTATGGGCACACAAAACGAATGGCACAGGAAACATTGCCAAGAAGAATAATTATGGAATGGACCTCACCAGGAAGAAGAAAAAGAGGAAGACCACCTATCACCTGGATAGAAGGAATTCAGACTATATTGAGGGAAAGAGGAATTGAAGAAATTTTTAGATGGACAAGCAGCAGTGGAAGATGAGAATTCAATCAATTCTGTAATCTTTGGTACCGAAAAATGTGTAAACATTGTACAACCGGAATAATAATAATGAACACCATTTACTTTAGTTCAATAATAGCCTATATTAGTAACTGTGCACCCATTTCAAGTAAATATTGAAGTTATTAGAAAATAATGTTAAAGTTACAAATTGTTATTATTATACTTATTTTTGTATTTACATTATTTGTATTTATGTATGCGTTTTTGTATTTTATTTTTCACCTGTTTATTTTTGTGGTTGTTACCGTGTGTGTGTGTGTGTGTGTGTGTTGTGTCCTGGGCGATGTTGATGTTCCTGGTGGTGATTCTGATGCCGGAGTTTCCACTTCAATCATCTCCTAGGTCGGGAATGATTGGCGTCTGTTCTGTGTTTTCTGTTGGACACAGTGTCATCCGTCAAGAATGATTAGCGTCTGTTGTATCGTTCAGAATAGCCAGGTTTTATACTCAAGACACGCTGACAGGTCGAAAAGTCCTTAACAAGACTTCTCAGACATGTTAGATTTTGTCCAGGCTTGTTCCTCGCGTCGGTTTTCCACACGTCACTTTTTGCGTATTTTCGCACTCATAATTAGTGTTCATTTGCAAATACACTCATGAGATCCGTGATACTTTTGTTTTTCTTTACATAATAATTAATTGCTCGTCAGTTATTAAATTTCTGAGTAATCAATTAAGTTGTTTATAGTTTGGTTAGGTGTAATTTCACCATTCACCTTCAAATTGTAACCACACATGTATCATTTGGGACTTCTTAAAATGACATAATTCACTTTGCTGTAGGTATTATCAGTGTGAAAAATTGTTATTAAATAAACATATTTGATATTCATATTTTATGTCTGTCTGAACTAGACCTCACTACCACAATAAAGATACGTGTGTACACAAAGACACGATGATTTCCTGCAGTCGATCAGGTGAGAGCAGATACAACACACAACACATACGCACCAAATACACACACACACACACAACAGAGAAGCAAGAAAAACAGAGTAGCCCAGCAATGAAGAAAGCCACAATACTCCTCGAGACGCTGTTCAGAAAAAATATAAAAATAGGTTTTTGAAATAATGGTTAACACGAATATAATTATAAATGATCTATAACATATAATGTATTGTTGTTATTGTTATTATTATTGTTTATTAACGTTAACAAATGATGTAGTGATGTAAAACATTAAATAACTCATTAAATTATTATTAGAAATAGTATTAGTAGTAGTAGTAGTAGTAGTAGTAGTAGTAGTAGTAGTAGTAGTAGTAGTAGCAGTAGTAGTATTTATACATTTGAGTATGATAATAGAGTACTTTTGGTGTTTACTTTTATTAATTAAGTACAATTACTTTTGTTTTATAAAACTGTATTTATAAAAAACTCTTTAATAATTTCCACCGTATCTCGAACATATTAGTTTTGGCTTTGCACTAGACGTATGAGTATTTTAACTGGCAAGATGTAAGGTAAACTAAATATTGCCGTTTACTTATGGCAGTGATAACATCCTTAATAGTCTATTTGTAACGAACATACGCACGCTTTCCAATTCCAATTTCCAATTACACACTGTACTAAGAACTAATTGTATTCTTAATATTTTTGTTTGTAACAGAGGTTTTCAATATTTTTTTCTCGCAAGCGAGTGTATAACAGCCTGTTCACTCTCCTGAAATTTCCATTGTAATTTGTATGATATTATTAAAACGTCTATACTTTTTATGATAGATCTTCTTGCTTCTATTAAATGCAAGGCAAAACAAAACGGAAGTCACAGTGAGAAAAGTACGCGCGCGCGCGTTATATTTGTTCGCACAATAGAAATATTTACGTAAAAGAAGCGTCAGACATTTGATTGTGTCACATTGTCTTACAATACATGTTCCCTATTTATAATTCAGTCACTCATTCCCTATTCATCACACCCAGGTATGATTGTTCTGAATCTTTCTTCAACATCACGAACTCCAACGAAAGTCAAGATTCAGCAAAATAATTAAAAAATTTGAATTCGTAAAATGTTTTTACGGCTTAAATATGCTAAAACCTAAAAAAAATCAAAGTTGAAGGACAAAATGTACATGTTCAATGTGTAATCTGTTATTTGTAGATGTATGTTAAGAATGAATCCTACCATAATTAACTGGTTAAAATTGTGATTTAAAACTTGAAATTGATATTGAATTTGACGTTAATTTTAATTGTGCTAAGAAATTTATTGTGACATGGTGGAATCAAGATTGGCGTCATCTTAAGGGCGGTTGTGATGTGTGTGCTTATGTATTCCCTTACAGGAGCCGCAAACAACTAAATATTAAGTTATGAAAAGCAAGACTGCATAGTTTATTATGCATGGATGGTTTTCTGTTGTCTTATGACCACAGACCACAGGTCTGTTGTGGAGACAGACCACATGTAAGCCAGTGTTTTGTAAACAATCCATTTAGAAAACTAGTCTTGAGTTTGTTGTAAATAGAAACTAATAATTGAAACTCTGTCCCTTACTCCCAAGTGATAAACTTTCCTGTCGCAATAGATTGCCTTATTACTAATGTAATTAACAATATTGATTAAAATTTAAATTTTAATCAAAATGGGTGGATTTTCATAATATTGTTGTTGATTTAAAATCATTTCACCTAATTTTATTTGACTGATAATTTCTTGCATTGCATCTCCAGTGTTTGTTACTTTTTACTTAAAATTTTAATTAATTCTGATCTATCATACGCTTTCTATTAACTTTATAAGCGCTGCAACAGTATTGTTACCTATTCAAGCAGTTTATACAGAAGCAGTTAAAGTGCAGTATACTATATAAAAGAAATATAAAATCTTCACAAACACTCCTGTATATTTATAAAACCCCACTGCATGGAGTCTGATAACTACCTTTGCATCATCAGATTATGCAATCTTTTTAAACACAATTTAATTTTGTATTTATTTATAGCCCAAATTTTTTAACTTTCCTTATTGAGCTCAATATTTGTTTATCCACTCAACTACACTTGGCTAAACAACCGCACAAAATCATTTTGACTAAACATCATCAGATTTGAAGAATACTTTCCATATATGTTTGGTCGTCTGTTTAAGTCTCTGTATTACCTGAAAACACACTGGGAACAATTTTAGTTATAAGCCTTCTTCTCCCTTTTGCACTTTACTTTACGCTAGCTAATTCTTTGAAAATGTTTTAAGTTTAATTTAATCTGTTCAATTTTTATAAATTTCAAACAAGTTTGGATATAATGTTTCCCATCTCTTTATTCCTGCTCGCTACGAAAGCCTACAAGGAGGCGTTTACATTTCTCTATTCAAGAGCTTCTTTGTAATCGTCAGACGCCAAACAATGTGCTTTTCCAAATATGCAGCATCGTCCGTTCCTGAAGTTTGTATATTGCTTTTAGACGGTTTGCTGTTCTGTAGTTGCTTATAAATAAACTGCTTGACTAGGTTACTGGTGAATATCAAATGCCCGATTAAGGCCATTACTGAGTGTCTTACTGAAACCTATACACCATATTTCAGCAGTGGTGGTGACATGTAATGTTCCAAATCATCCCCATCCCTACTTTCATATATTGAAAGGGCAATACTATTTAGCATGTAGGCTATAGATTTGTAATATATCTATACAGCTGCATTCTTGCATTACTTTGCAATTTACTTGAAACTTTACCTGTTTCCTTATATTTCTCAGTAGATTGACAAATACTTTATGATGTAAAATTATCTGTTAATCTATTTTCATTTTATACAAAATGAAAATAAACTTTTATACTTTTTATACAAATGTTTACTATATTTCGTTCTTCTTCTTCTTCTTCTTCTTCTTCTTCTTCTTCTTCTTCTTCTTGTTCTCCTCCTCCTTCTCCTTCTTCTCAACCCATAGGTTTGTGGGCTTGCAAATGTCTTCCTTTCGATGGACAGCTTCTTGTTCACGACAACTCTTCTTCCTTCTTTAACACTACCCACTACGGCCCTCTGTAATTCCTTCGGTCAGGGTGGTGAACTAGTTAGAATGGCGTAGCAGGTGACCAACGATATTACTTCTTCTTCCAACAATGGATCCTATCATAATCCTTTTTCAACTCACTTTTTCAGGACCTCATCTTTAGGTAATCTTTTCATCCATGGTAATCTTAAGAGCCTCCTCCACCACCACATAACAAAAGCTTGAAGGTAGCTCCTCCCCACTTTCCTCAAAATCCAAATTTCCAAATCATACGCGCACATACCCCAAATAAAACTCGTTATAAATTTCATCCTGGTTTCCAGGGACACGTTTCTGGACACCAACAGATTTTCCCTGTTTCCACAAATCACATTTCAATTTTTTGTGTCTATTGAGCACTACAATAGCGATCTCTCTTTTGGAGCTCTTCATTCTCTTAGAGTTCTATATACTGTAATATTTTCTTCTTTTTGGCCTGGTGCTTTAAATTCTTCTCCCTGTGGTTCATAGAGGTTTCTGTATTCTGTTTTGATTTTTGCATCATTGTTTCTTTACGTTTTTCATTTTTTCTTCATTGGAACTTTTCCAATGATAATATTTAAATTGTTTATGTTCAGAACGACTTATATTTATAGTCATTATCTTTGTTTTTTACTTTATTTTGTAAGCTTTATTTTTATTTTATTTTTTAAAATACCTTTAGCCTGATTATTAATTATATTTTACAATTCATTTTTTATGCGTTTAACATGTTAATATTTATTAACGTCTCTCTTACATAAAATTTTGTTCTTCTTTCCACTTGTCATTCTTGACGTATAGACATTACAAGTATGATTCTAAAATATTTATTAGTTACTGACACGCCATTAACAATACTTTTTCTCAAATCACAATAAAGTTCATCTTACTTTTTAAAGTACAGTTTTCTTCTCAACACCTCTTTTCTTTAATCGTTTTAACAAGTGAATTTTTAAAAAGACCTTGAGAAATGTGAAATCTACAAGCTTAGTTTATTTGTCTAAATTTAAATTGTTTTAAAAATTTTCCATATTTTCTGTTTTGTAAGTAAGTCCGTCATACTTCCTTCACTTTATATTTACCAATATAAAAAAGTTATTGGATACCTTCCGTAATTATTTATCTATCCTAACAAATTGCAATAGGTACCGATAAGCTTGAATTTTTCTCATCTTTATCTATTTAATTTTTTTAGTAATTGTCAAACACTCTCCAATGCAATTCCACAAAATTATTTTAAAATCATCCTTTATGCTTTCCACTCGTGTATCAATTGAATATATATGAACATTAGAAATACAAACACACAGTTATCGCCAATTTCGCTCAAACGGATGGTGACAAGACAAGACAAGTTAGTAACACAAGACACGTCCGTCACGATCTTCCAAGAACACGTGTACGTATCTCTCTAGTAATAGCAGAACTGTCTTTGCGTACCCAGAAAAAAACTGTTGTTCGAAAAAAGCTGTAGAACGAATAGAGTGAAAGCGAGACGGGATGGTAGAGAGAAAAAGGAACTATATTGAACTCATTAGAATAACAAAAGTACAAAGAGAATCATAGGCCCACCTCTAAAGCATGAGTTCTACTACATAACTGATTCACTCATGAATCGTTCATGAGCTCTTCTACAAACAATTGTTACAAACGACTGAAAGGTGTCCATCTGAACGGCAGAACATTATGTACAGAATTCACATGGAAACGCTTCGCGCTCCTCGAGTTAGGGGTGTACGATGTATTTATAAACAACGCGTAAAAACAAACATATTGTTATTCAGATTAGTGGTGGGTTTGTGATGATGTTAAAATGGAATTTACACGGATCAAACACGATGAAACAAACAAACAAATTTAATAACGACATAAAATATAGCTAAAACACAATACTATTTTATAAAAAATTAATACTGTGAATTCCACTAATTATTATTAACTAACACTATAATCAACTTGCGATCGCAAATTTCAGCATATCATGTGACGACCGCGGTACAACTTCTCAACACGTCGTTGTTTAGAACTAACTGCACACTCACTGAAGTCGACTGTATGGAACTATGTTGGCACAGACGTGGACAGACATAGTATATAGGAAAAGGTGGTAATATGGGCCCCCACTTTTCTTTTCTGCTATAACCTTCATAAATCAACAGTTTTTAGTCTGAATTTTACAGAAAATATACTTCATTTTGTTTTCCATTGTTTTGTTGTATAATAGGCCGAATTTCTTTGCGTTTTGTGAAATAAAAAATAAAAAAGCTATAACATTACACTTTTTGAAAAAAATGTTTTGTGCTTGTAATATGAGCCCCATGAAAAAAACCATTATTACAGTATAAAATTTACAATTTTATTGATACAATCTGTACAGGTATAAGTAAAAAAATATTACAGTCAAATACATTATGTAAAAAAAAATTAAACAATTTTTTTTAAAATTATAAATAGTCAAATTTTACCAAGTTTGCTATGTTTATTTGCAAAAGTCACATACATAATAGTCTTTTTCACATCCGGCACACTCATTATGAGCCCACATTTCACAAAGCATACATTGAACCCATAGTTCTCCCTTGCTGTCATTCGAAAATAGATTCTCACAAAAAAGGCAAGCTGCGTCGTCTTGGTCAGGTTTTGTAACGCCAAAAGGAGTATCAAGAACAGATTCACCAGAGTCAATGTCTGAATATGTTGATTCTTTTTCCGACTCTTCTGTACTTAGCACCAACTTTCTTTTGCACGATTTCATAGACGGTTTATTTTTAATTCCTTTTGTTTTGATTGCAGTTGTCAAATTTTTTACCTGTTTAAAATCTTTTTCTCCTTTCCTACATTAGAATACTTGCCTCCTGCTTCTAAAAGAGCAATTCTGTATGGTGAGGACGTAATCAATGCTGCTTTGGCAGGTTTAGGACCCTTATTAGTTATCTTTCTTTTTGCCTTGGGGATAGGCCAAATATCTTTTGGAGAAACAACGTTCCCTGTTGATTTGTTTTTATTGGTGAAACTACAAACGCTCGAAGGGCCCGCTTCTTCCAAATCTCTAGCACAAGGCTGGTGTAGGATGGAATGTGGATTTGTAACACATCTGGTGGGTGTTTCCAAAGATGAACTACGTGGTTCACGATTCAGTAATACAGAATTGGTTGAAGTTAAAGTGGAGGTCTGGTTGCTGCCAACGGAACTGGAGCAAATACCTGCATCGTGTAAATTGAGTACCATATCTGTGGAAGATTTAACATTTATCATTTTACTCCGACCTTTGCTTGTTTGCAGAACCGCTGTATTTTCTGCTTCAGTGGTGTCAGTTGCAAATTCTACTTCACTAAATATCTTTCGATTGCAGGGAAAAATTCCCGTAACCCCAAATCCATTCACAGCAATTGCCCCAGACTGGCATGTCAAGTAGGCCTTCCCAAATAGTTCGGCGATATCATATGGACCAACAGGTCTGTTGTTGTGACGCATCCACAGAGGTATATTTTCGCTGTAATGGTGCTTTAACGGTCCCATAAATGACTTGTCCAGTGGCTGGAGTTTATGCGTTGTGTGAGGGGGAAGACTGACGATTGATACATGATTCTCTCGGGCAAGATCCACGACATCAATATTTTTTGTATGAGTGTTGTGTCCTTCAAGGATGAGAAGTATGGGGTCATTTTCTGTAGGTTTGGTATAAAATGTTTGAACCAATCGGTGAATAAATTGGCCTGAATCCATCCAGAAGGATGACACTTTCCAATGGACCCTGGAGGGGAACCTTTCATCAGAGTCTCGGTCATATTCTTTCTTGGGAAAATCAGTAAAGGGGGCACAAAGGTCCTCCCTGCACTCATGGAACACACCACTGTCACTAAAGATCCCCTCTCCGCAGAACTCAACGCTCCAATTTGTCGCTTGCCTTTCAACCCAACAACCCGTGGGATATTGCTTTGAACTACAGATATTCCCGTCTCGTCCACATTGAAGACTCTGTCTGGTGGATAGGTATATTTCTCATATTCAGTTTCCAAGATGTCAAAAAAATTGTTGACGGCGTCTTTATTGAAGCCATTTGCCCGTGAAAATGAAGTTGCAGCTGGTTTCAGAACAGATAAAACATTTTTATGACGATTCATAAAATGATCAAACCAAGCTCTACCAGCAAGCCCACCAGAGAATGGATGTTTTAGCCCATTCCTTTCACATAATTGATATGCTAATCGTCGTACATCTTGTCTTGTTAATCCATAGAACTTACGTTCCATGATCAACTGGATTAATTCTTCTTCAAGGGCTTCAGGAATAATTGGCTTTCGTCCCAATTTTGTGCATGCAGCCTCTTCAGGGAGTTTCTTGAGACGCGATAGTCTCTGAAGTGTAGCTCTTGGGACACAAAATATTTTGGAAGCTTTTTTCAAACCAATTACATTATCTTGTACAGCCTTTATAGCTTTGGCCATGTCTTCTTTATTCCAGAGTTTTCTATGTACTTTTTTCTGTGGGTCTAGTACTTTTCGAGGCATCTGCAACAAAGATCAATATGCTCTATAGTGGTTGTAATATGGGCCCCTTACAAATGGGGCTCATATAACCAGCACGTTTGGGGGCTCATTTTACCACCTTCGCCATGTTGAAAAACAACGATAATAACCTCGACAACTTATGCCTAATCTTAAGCCGTTGTTATAGCTACGTAACCTTTGAAACTCGATCAATCGAAATTAATAATCACCCCACGTAAACACCTTCGAATATGTAGTGTAATATAGTTGAAATGTCTTACCTTGCAAAGTTTTCTTCAGAGGAAAAAACAAAAACACTTCTCTACGCACGTGGTTTTAACAGCAACTGGCGCGAGCGCATCTAGCGGCGAAGCTATGAACTTCTACTAATAATTCCTGCTGCTGCCACAAGAATACAGTCGTTGATTTATCGGATACTATGGGGGCTCATATTACATGCAGGGGCCCATAATACCACCTTTGCCTAATAACAGCCACAATTCTTATCTCCACGGTTGTTGGGAAACATTTAGTTGAGATAATTTAAGCTCTATTATTTGCAAGCAGAGCTGAAAGATATAAGGAATAATTTGATTTTATCCAGGATTGTATCCAGAGAATATTCAGCAGATATTTGAAATTATAATATTTGTAATTAGTTGGGCCTTTACAAGAAGTTTTAATCGTTTTTGTTGTCATTGTGTGAGTCGAGCTTATAGCGTATAGTAGTGGAATTTATAGATGCTTACTGAACACCGTAAATTAAAAATATTTATTTCAGTCACAAAAATTAGAAACAAACTTCTAACAAAACTTGAGTACAGTGCTATGCATTTTGAGGTTGGGGCAAATTAGGAGAGTACGATTACAGAGCCTGAGGACAATATCCGGTCAAACCAAAAACACGCGGACAAAACACTAAATCACCATGATTTTATAAAAATATCAAACGCATAATTTTTTAATTTATCAAACGCTAAATTAATTTTTAAACAAATAACTGTGCATGCCACTGTACTGTATAGATGTTTACACATAAGAATGTACGTAGGAATACAAACACAAACGCAAGCACTGAACTCACCGTCTGAAAACAAAACTGAAAGAATTCATTTTTGCATGTGGTGTGTGAGTGTGGGGGGAGAGTGAAGTGACTATGTGCGTTTTCCTATTCTTGGAATACAAAATTTATGCAAGCTGGAAACAAATACAAAAAGTTTGTGAAATGAACGTTGGTATAAACAACCAATTTTATTTCGTAACGTGATCTAGTATATATTGCGTTATCCCAACATAGAAAAGAAAACTTATAACGTTCGTGACATGAAATAATGACTTTCTCTTTATATAACGAAAAGACAATCTAAAACAACTACAGAAGTGGATCTGTACGGAAGACCACGAATTTGTTGCCACATATATTTTAAAGTTGATTCCGAATAAGGCACGGACTACGCTTGTTTCTACAATATAAAAATATTATCAGTAATCAACTATTATTAATATGAAAAATAACTAATGTCCATAACGTGCATCCTTTATGTAGAATTTACGGTTGTTCATCTGTAAGTCTTGTTACCAAACAGATACAAGTGTAGATTGTGTTGATATGTAGATAGATTAGAAGTTGATATACTCAAGTCGAGTACTATTATTGTTTATAATTATTATGAGTGTGAGTATTAATAAAATTTGAATGAGTGCTCACGTTTAAGGTTTGTCGTTTAAAAGAGTATTTATCACTTCACTGTCAACCTCCCCACTTACCATATGTGGATGTCTTCAATGTTCTTGTTGGTGACTTCTTCTGCTGCAAAAAACACTTGATACACATATATGGATATTCCGTTTGAATATCATAAATAATGCATATGCACAATAAAGTAAATTAAAAGTTTAACCGCAATTTGAATGATATTGGTCATTCAAATCCTACCGCCACCTTATGATAGAACTGTTCATGAAAACTTAAACTATTTTATCTATTATAAAAAATCAAAAACTCTGTTCCACTGGTAAATAAATTGGGGTTTATTAATAATTGTTAAATGCAATGAACTCTTTTGAAAACAATCAATAATATCTTTACAAACAATAATTACTTTAAACAATTCCTGAGATCTTTGTACCTCAAGGCTGGTAACACTGATGTCTGGTACAATGCTTTTGGTGAACGAGGTTATGTCCACTTTATTCAGTTATATTACCAAATTCATGAGTTCTTGGAAGATACATGATACCAGATTACAAGATGTGATCTTATTTAACAATATTTAATAATGTATTACTATAAAAACAAACAAAGATTTAAAATTATAAAATTCGGTACCATAACCGAAATATATCGTACCATCGTACGGTTAGCAAAACGCATACAGCAGTTGTGGTCAAAACATGTGCTCTGTGCTTGCACTGTTAAAAATATTATTATTATTTATTCATTAACTATTAAAATTATGTACTGGCAAGAGAAAAAATCTAGAATAAAAAAACTCTTGTTATAGCTTTCATTGAATTAGAATTATTTGAGAACAGAATCATTACTTGGTGACAAAGTTATAATCGTTAGTTCTAGGTTAGTTACGTAGCAAACGTAAGTAATTATTTTTAATAAGTATATTACTTATTAAATTCTTAATAATATGAACATAAACATTTTATTTATAAGTCATCTGACGTATAATTATCAGTCGTTTAGAATATTTGCGCAATAAAACAGTTATTCGTTAATTTAAAAAAATTTAGTCAAATGAGCGACTATATACTATACATGGACGGTCAGTATTTAAATTAATTCCGATCTTCTCAATTACGATAAAATCGTAAAATATTTATTTTTAAATTAATAATTGCGCTATGATTCATTTATTCAGTTCTGATAATTTTTCATCATGGTTTAAGCACTTTAGTACTTTTGACTAGTGCAGTCCCAAAACAATATCTGTCGTTTACTAACGAAAGTTATTATTTTAATTCAATTCGTTAAAATAATTAAAATAGAGTACTCCCTGATTTAAAAACACAAAACACGACCTTTATTATACACTGGTCGAGTTATTTTCACTGTTCACTTAATGCACTGGACACTCGTTAGTATATTGTCGTGTATAGGTTAGCGTATTTAGGCTAACTAATGTTAGTGACGCGCACATTTTGAAATAATTTTGACGACTTCTTGCGTGAAACTTGCGTGTTGAGTGATACGGAACGAATGCTTTCTTCACCAAAGCGTCTCCTTCTCGTCTGGTCATTTTAAGCTATTTGATTGGTTCAAAGGGTCAAACTCTCAACCCCAAAACACTTTGGTTAAATAAAACTTTTAATTTTTTACAATTTATTGCGTGGTTTCTAGGCTACGGGTCTGAAAAGTTTATAAGTGTCATAACTTTTTTATCAATTATCGTATCGTCGAATGGTTAGTGGCATTAAATCGCGGACACTTGTGGCTTTATTTTAAGTCTAAACAAGGATTAAATCCAATCATTATTAACTCACTTAGCCATTTCACAAACTTATATGGTGATTCTTAATATAAATAAGTTTGTTTCAGCATATTTTGTTCCAATTACACTATAACACTCATTACTAAAAGTCTCGAGTCCATTTCTCTTTCGTTTTAGTACATAAAATAGTTGTAATTACCATTTAAACAATATTTGGTAATGGCGTCCCTAGCGACCATATTCGATTTTTTATAATTTGACTCTACTATTACCATTTCATTATGGCATTCTACTACAATGGTTTAATTATTAAGTAATACACATGTTTACACTATTTGTTGAAACAATAACACAAGTATTCTTAGTCTAATAGTATTACATTTCTTGTTGGGTTGTACCTAGTTTTTGGTACATTGATTGTTTTATACCTAACAAACTAGCTTATTTGCTACTATTTGTTCTGGATTTTATTTATATTTTATTCTGTCTTGCCATGGCATTTAGTTACATTTCATTTTAAGGCTTACAAAGCTTTTATTATCAGTCCCTATGAACAATTAATTTACTGTTCTATCTCACATTTCTCTTGGTGGTCTTAATGATTATCTATGTTGTGTTACAATCTTGATTAAACTGGTCACACTAATTGTCTGTGCATTTTAACTGGTTAATCTTGGATTCTTTCACTTATAATGGTAACTCATTTTCCTCTGTTATAAACATTCTCACTTGTATTGTCTGTGGTGTTTATTTGGGGTAAAAATGGTTAACATGTTACAGGTTGTCACATTTATATTAAGTTTTCACTGTTATTGTTTGTGATTACTCAATTATGCTAAACACTGGTTTCTTTGTAGTTGATCTTTGAATAATCATTACACTTCTTCCGGTCACTAATATAGTTCCTTGTATACCTGGTGAATGGTGATTTCTTGTACTGTCCATACATTATCTTCATTCTTCGTGGTATGTTTCCTTTGCTCTTCTTCTTCCTTTCTTCTTCTGGTTAATTGTTGTTCACTATCGGTGTTCTCCTGGGTTATACATTACTTGTGATAATCAATGTTCCCTTAGTCTTGTCATATTTTTCAATATTTCTATTCGTGGTTGTCATTGTTCCATAGTATTCTATACTAATAAATAAATTTGTTTGTTTTATCATCATTGCGGTTGTTCTTGAGTTGGCTCCTCTTCATTGTAATAGTTATTTCTGTCGTTTCCCCTCACTATTTGGACCTATTGGGCCTGGTTTCTAACATATTATATTGGCTCGTTGTCATTTTCTCTCTCTTTTGTACTCGATGATGCTATATTACTCTTCCTTCTTCTTTGTTGGATTGTTTCAATAATATACCTTTGTAGATACACACTTTGTCTATATTCTCCTGTTCCTTATTTTATGTACTTTGAAATATTTTCATGATCTCCCGTTACTTGACGTAATAGTTAGTTATTTTATGTAACTGCCAATTTGGTACGTTACAGTCTTGATTCTGAAAATCAATCAAACTATATAAGCCAAATTATTTAGATGACTGTCTACACGTGGCAGTGAATTTCCCGATGCTAAAAGTTTTAATAAATAATATATATCCAGGGGATACCAAATTTATACTCTCACATAACGTGTTCATAAGAAAATAGTTGATTGAATTAAAAATATTATTAACACGCTGTACGTTATAAACAAGATTAGATTGCTTTTAATTGACATATGTCCTATTAGAAAGAAATAGTTTATTATAAAACTTAATTTCATTGTAAGTTTTAATTTGCAAGACTAATGTATACTGTTTCTAAACGATTTTCAACTGCGTATTGAGAGATATTATTAAACTTTACATTTTAGAAAAACTCAGAGAAAAAATAGTTCACTGGATTAGTACTATTATAAATTGGTACTAAACTCTCATATTTTTAGTTTTAGAATAATACAGCTCGGTATGATTTTACCAAGGATAGATGTAAATGTTAACATGTCTGGATTTGCTGAAATAAAATGATAATTCACATTATAATACGCCTATAAAAAGTATGTACTGTAAATTGGTAGATTACAATAAAATACTTCTAACCTTGAAGTGTTAAAAGACTGGATTAATTTAAAAATTGCAAAATATTATTCCTTTTGAAACACAAAATAGTACTTTTTAAGACAAAATAAAACTTATAACAATCTCCTTTAAAAAGGAACACAAAAAATATTCTTACCTAATTTAGTGGAGTTGAGAGTCTGATACGGTTTAGGATAAAAAAGTTGTATAACAAGCACCTCTAACATGCTGTTACGACATTACAGAACAATCTACGTGTTTCTCGAATGCTCCAGAGGAAACCGGCTGTAATGTTGTGTGCGTACGTGATTTAACATGCATTCGCGAGACTTTTCTAGACGTCGCCAGCCGCGCGCTGTGTCTCAAGGCCACAATTAATTACGTCCTAGTGTAGCGCTGACGCATATTATGGAACGCTGCAGACTATAAATAGCCCACACCTGCTGCTTAGTTTTCAGTTATTGTCGGGCGATTACTCTGTGCGTTCAAGTGGTTATTAGCGAAAAGTAATTACTGTGGCGAAGTGCTATGTGTTTATAATCGTGCAGGATAATTGTAATGCAATTTTGATTTACATAAGTTGACATTTTATTGCGTGTGAACAATTTTTATTTGATTTGTTGTAAGAGACTATCTTGTTGGTTACAAACTGTTTAATTGTGATAATTAAAGCTGGTGATTAGTGACTTAATTGGTGTCTTGTATTTTGTTTTTCACTGTACCATGCGACGATCAGTTAGACCGTCGTAACAATACTTTGCTATATTTTTTGTTAAACACCGCCTGGATAAAACACAAAATTTAGTTACAAACTGCATTAGTTAGTTTAGTGGTCATAGAAGGATCGGCTAGCCAAACTACTTCCTTGCCAGGAAATTAAATCTACGTGATTTACTAAACACAATGTCCATATATCACAGGCATACTGTATCGAGCAACTATCGTTTACATGTAAAGTCTCCTACGCTTGTTTTGTTCTTACTAAAAGATTTGTATACTAGAATTTTTAATAAATTCTGCAATAATAATGTGCAAGATTTTATGCTGCTTTTACAAGTTTTTTGCACACTCAGCATTTTCATCACTAATACAGTTATACTCTCAATACTACCAATAATAAAAACAACACATACACCTAAATGCAATTCTCAAAATTATTATTACTTTGTACATATTATGAAAATACCATTACTTTTATTAAATTATCAACATTATATTAATATTAAAGTTATAATTATTAGATATTTTAGTAGTCATGTTCGAAGCGGGTATGTTAATAGCTAGTAGAATTTGATTGTAACGCTCTCGATTAAAATGAACAAATTTCAGTAAAATATTTGGTTTCTATGTATTTTTATAGACTAGATTCTCGGGTAAAACGAAATATTTTCTCGGATATATCGAACAACATTTTGCTAATTAAGCGACAGAAAATAATTTGACATGAACAAATTATGACAAAATATAATGTAGTCTACGTAGTACTGCTGGCTGTAATACTGGCTCCTAACACAATAGAGCATTAGTTTCATCACAAGTGCCCCATGTATTTATTTTCAAAACATCTGTGTTCATATAACTGTACAGCACTCAGTACTGAACATTATACACTAGCCTACACTAATTATCATTCTACGAATGTATTCCTAAAATAAAATACGTTGTATTGTAAAACGAGACACTTCGCATGGAAAGACTAACATGTCATATTTTTGGTATTTCCAATTTCTTAAGTGTTTGCTACTCGTTACCTGAATATCGTTTGTTGTTTTACCCCTTAATATAGGCCCAAGAATACGTAATGTGTTCTTAGACCTTAGTACATTTTTTATACGGTTAGTTTGAATCTGGCCGTCTATCTGTTAATGTCATTTAGTGTACAGTGTATTTAAAACTCAAAAATATCAGGCGTCAAATTTAAAATCTTAACGGTTTCTGAAAACGTTTTATTAATTCGTAATTTATAAAAAAGTATTTCTAATTTAACAGTCTCGAAGAAGAATGATTCTACTGTATCAACAACATGAAGAGACCAAAAAACCATATTTTTGCGTTTCAAAACAATGAAACAAATGTGAAACATTATAACATATAAAACAAAACTTGGATGAGGCTCTCTTGAGTTCGTTTAATATTCAACGATCGTTGTTTTGCCGATTTTGAAAAATGTGTAGGAGGTAAGCATCAGAAACAAAAAATCACTTTTTTAATCTGTGCAAACATGGCGGGTGGGGACAAACGAAAGCTCCTCGCATTTGACAGTCAACAAGTGTTTTCATAATGTAAAACGCCTTCCAGAAACTTATTTATGAAATCGAAAAGCACGGACGACATCGCAAATCTTTCAAAATGAAATTAGTAAATGGGATGAAGCTCTTCTTAAACAAGAGACAAATTTTGTTATTGATAGATAACTGATCTGCTCATCCTGAATTGACAAGATTAAGCAACATAAAAGCCGTTTTATAAAACGGAATGTTGCATCCGTTTTAAAATCTATAGAACAAGGTACTATCAAATGTTTTAAACATCATGTCTTTTGCTTCTTTGTATTGCAACTTATCATCCAGAGAGAAATTTACCAGCGATACAATACAAAAATCAATAAGTGTACTCGAAGCGATCCATCTGACGAATGATGCGTGGAACTTAGTAACCCCATTACCGATACAGAAATGCTTTAAAAAAGCAAACTTAGGATATCTTAACATCGAGGAAGACTACGATAATGTAGATAGCACTCTTTATCACAGTGGTTAAAAGCCAGAGACATTAATCATTCTGATATGATAATTGTACACACCTAGACGACTATGTAGATATGGTTTACGGCGTTGCAGCTTCGGACATGCCGACACAAAGTGAAACTTTAAATAACATTGAGAATAAATAAGTAACAGTGAAGTATTGCTGCTGAAATTATTGGTGCAACAAAAACAAATCTTACATGGTATGAAGCCAAAAAAGCATTGGAACTATTAACCGTATTTTGTGAATCGCGATCTAATAGTAGCGACGAAGTGATTAAATCTCTCACTAAAATGAGAAACCATTCTAAAAACATGAAGTTAAGTGGAAATGTCATCAAACACACATTGAGAAGTCAGTGGCAGTTAATTTAAGTTTTTTTTTCCTGCATTTGAATTAGGCCTATTACTCAAGCTTGTCTATGATATTTTAGTATTCACAGGTAAATAAATTTTTTTATATATATTGCCTATTAAACATTCAGTTTTAACTTACATGATTAAATTTTATAGTTTATGCATTTGTTTAGTTAATTAATTTTTAATATTAAATTCTGTAATTCGTAAAGCTTTCTTTAAATTACTTTTGTCATTATAAAGTTTGTGTCTTTATAAGAAAATTTTCAAATAATCGGAATTTCTCGAATAAAACGAATATTGGTTATAACGAAAACATATATGGGGCCACTTTTTGTTCGTTATAAATACGCTTCACTGTGTTTATAATGGTATTTACAGCAGATGTACGATGGTGCAATGTACTGGTAAAATATAATTGAAATGTAATTCCATAACTTAGTTGCATAGCCTACATGCAACTTTCCGTCTTTCTAAATATAGGCCTATGGTTCCTAAGCTTTTCGTTAAGCTAGAAATAGATATATGTAATTTCTTTTTAGCAAGTGTTACTCTCCATACGGGTGAGACATTACATCAGACAAGTAAATTTCATCAATACTTAATAGTCGTTTGTAGTAGAAAATAAATCAAAAACCCCCACAGTAAACATATGTGATCAGTTATCGACATAGTTCTTAATTTGTGGATTGTTTTAGCTCATTTCTATTTTTAGATATAAACAAATAAAACTATGACAAATTACATTTAACTTTGACAATAGGTAACGCTTTATGGCCAGTAGTCATCAACATAAATTTTTAGTAGACTATATATAAATATACTCATCTATATATTAATACGTGAAGAGAAAACTTTGTACCCCTTTTTAGGCATATTGCGCGCACGGGAGAGTGTGAGATTTGGCATAGTTAAAGTTTATATGGAAAAGGAGTGCAGAAAGCTAAAAATTATATATAATATGTGTTACAAATACATAAAATAAAATAAAATAAAACATTCATTTGCACTTGAAAATTCATTTAAACCTTTTTCAAACAATGGTAATTGTTAAAAATGAAATAATTTAGTTGCCAGGCAATAAAATTATAATTTTTTCATTTTAGTGTACGTTCATACTGCCAATGTCAAACACATAATAGTCTGTCGTTTGTTTACGTTCATACTGCCAATGTCAAACACATAATAGTCTGTGGTCAAACAGTCGCACAGAGTAGAGATTGTCGCCAAAGAATTTTAAAATGTTGCCAACAAATAATTACTGACAGATTGACTGAATGAGCTGTGAATTTTGTGTGATTTCAAATGTTCCTTTTTCAATAGTCTGTGGAGTGTATGTCAAGGCAAAAAAGCGTTTATTTTATATTTTGTATATTATATATCTGTGTTTTATATATTAATGTGCAGTTGAAAGTGAAATACAGCTTGCTTAATACACACCTGTCGCAAAAGGAAAATTTTGTAGCAGCAATTTGAATTGACTTACTCTCGCCTAATTATTATTGGTGGTTTCAAAAAAGTGAGTACACTTTATTATTTTTAAATTAAACCCTGTCTAATCTTAGTTTTAGTAATTTCATTACATGTTTTTTTACATTCAGATATTCACACCTACTTCCATTATGCCTCGACATAGAACATTGACGGGTTGGAGTGAGAGACAAAGAAGAAGGAATATATATTCGCGTGAAAGTCAAAATGATAATAGACCAAATGCAAATTTAAATAGTGTAAATAGTATAACATTGACGGGTCGGAGTGAGAGACAAAGAAGAAGGAATGTCAAAATTCGCGTGAAAGTCAAAATGATAATAGACCAAATGCAAATTTAAATAGTGTAAATAGTATACAAAATGATGAAATTATTTTGAGGGATACATTTAAATGCGCACTGAATGTCATTCCAAGAAATTTTAATACTTTTGTTTGTGGATTAATGCATTTACAATGCAGGTTTTGCAATGCAAAACATTTCGAATCTTAGGTCACTTTAGGTGAAAGGACTGCATTCACTTCATGTTGTCATAAGGGTAAAGCAATATTACCGGCCTTAAGTCAAAATGAATACTTTAAATCATTGTATGATGGACTTACTTCAAATGAACCTTCAATAAAAAGAAAGTCAAAAAATTATTTTGAAAACATTTGTAAATACAATTCATCATTTGCTATGGTTAGCTCAGAAGCTAAAATTTCGGATACAGTTACGCGTGGAGTGTATCATTTTAAAATACATGATGTTTTTTATCACAGATCAGGTCCAATGACTGCTGGATATGGTCGCTCACCATGTTATGCGCAATTATATTTTTATGATGTTGACACTGCTGTCAATTATAGATTACGTGAACACTATAATCAAACATGCAATAACAATATAACGCGCGATATCTCTCTTGAATTGGAACGCATTAATCCTTTCGTTCGGTCATTCATTGCAATGAAAGATCATTGTCAGAGAGTTGAAAATCAAAATAAAGAAATTTGTATGCTCATTAAAGTAAATCGTGATTTAGACCTACGCCGTTATAATGATGCAGTTCAAACTGATGTAGCAGTAATATTTAGTACAATTGATGGTGAGCCACCCTTTGAACGAAATATGGTTTCGTTTTCAAAAGTTAGTGGTACCATTAAAAATATCTCTGTTTTGGATTCATCATTGGGCCCTTTAGCGTATCCATTACTTTTTCCAAATGGTGATACTGGGTGGCATATCAATATTTCTCATAATGTACCACTACATCTAATTCAAGAGCGCCCAGAAATAAATTAACCATGCATCAGTATACAGCCTATCGACTTGCAATTAGAGAAGATTTTAGAATGTTGCACCATTCACAAAAATTATTTCTGCAGTGGATACTTGATATGTATGTGAGAATACAGGGCACAAGGTTACATTTCATTCGACAAAATCAAACAAGTCTTAGGTCTGAAGTTTATAACAATTTAACAGATTATTTAGAATTGAACCCCAATGCCAATAATGTTGGCCGTAGAGTAATTTTACCATCTTCATTCAATGGATCTCCAAGAAATATGTATCAGAATTATTTAGATGCAATGTGAATTGTGCAACATTTCGGAAAGCCTTCTTTGTTTATTACAATGACTTGCAATCCAAGTTGGCCTGAAATAGTTAGCAATATTGGTGTATGTGAGTCAGCTAATTTTCGACCTGATATTGTTGTGCGTGTATTCAAGTCCAAACTGAAAGCATTAATTGAGGGCCTTACACTAAAAAAAATCTTCGGTAAAGTTGAAGCACTCATTTATACAATTGAGTTTCAAAAGAGAGGATTGCCTCGTACTCACATTTTACTCTCTTTAAATGAGCAAGATCAAATTTTTAACGCTACCGATATTGATAAAGTTGTATCTGCGGAGATTCCTAACATTCAAACACATCCTACATTACATGGATATGTTGTAAAACACATGATGCATGGTCCATGCGGTGTACTTAATCCAAATTCTGTATGTATGAGAGATGGAAAATGCACAAAAGATTATCCAAAACGATTTAATGAATTTACATGTGAATCATTAAATGGATATCCATTATACAGAAGACGTTATAATGGTATTAATGCTGAAGTTCGCGGTAGTTGCCTCGACAATCGTTATGTTGTACCATACAATCCGTTTTTACTTGCCAAATTTAATTGCCATATGCACTTTAATGTTGAAGTATGCACTACAGTTAAAAGTGTTAAATACATTTATAAATACGCGTATAAAGGCTATGACAAGTGGTTGAATTAGGTTCAGAGAGAAATGAACCAGGTCAAGAAATACAAATTGATGAAGTTAAAAATTTTTTAAATGGCCGTTATGTCGGATCAACTGAAGCTGTATGGCGCATCTATGAATTACCAATGCATTTTCAATCACATGTCATCGTTAGACTTGACATTCATTTACCGCGTAGACAGAATGTTTACTTTGGAGAAGGGCAAGAACGTCAAGCAATTGAAAATGCAAGACAAACAAAATTATTAGCATATTTTGAATTGAATCGATCAGATCCATCAACGCATGAATATAAGTATATTGAAATTCCTTTGCATTATGTGTGGGAAGATTCCCGAAAAAAATTGAAGAAGAGAAGGCGTGGAGGTGATAAAATCATTACACGCATATATGTAGTATCACCAAAAGACATCCAAGTTTTTCATTTACGATTGCTTTTATTACATGTCTGTGGTCCAAAATCATTTGAGGATGTTAGAACATACAATGGAATTATACACACTTCTTTTGTTGAAGCGTGCCATGCACGCGGCATTGCTTCAAATGATAATGAATGGCGCGAATGTTTAAATGAAGCAAAAGAATTACATTCACCAAAACAAATGCGAAATTTATTTGGTTACATTTGTGCATTAAATGTGCCAGCCAATGCATTGGCGTTATGGAATGAATTTAAAGTATATCTTAGTGAAGATTTTTTGAGAGATTACAACGAAGAAGTATCCTTTAACACAGCTCTATTAGATATTGAAGATATTTTGAATGTTCATAATTTGTCATGTCAAGAACTTGGTTTACCAGTTCTCACGTATTCGCAGAGAACAGACGAAGCAAATGCTATTGATCCAATAGAACAAGAGTTTCTGTTTTCTGAGCATTATGAAACTGCAAATATTGAACAGCGTAATCTAATTGATCGTGTGATTCGTGAAGTTTTGCACCATGATACTGGATCTAATGTTTTTTGTTTAACCACTCATGCAGGTTGTGGAAAAACATTCACACAAACAGCAATCATTCACAAATTAAATTCGCTTAATCTTAGTTGCATTGCAACAGCGTTCAGCGGCATAGCTTCAACTCTATTACTTGGAGGTAGAACTTTACTCAATGTGTTTAAATTGCGTATACCCATTTTGGAAAACTCTGTAGCGAATATTACCGCAAATAGTAGCTATGGACGTTACATAAATTCATCATCATTGATAATTATTGATGAAATTTCTATGTGCCCACTGCAAGTGTTGAAAATCATAGATAGATTATTGCAGGATCTATACGATGAAAATGATAAACATAAACCATTTGGAGTGAAAAGGATACTTCTGTGCGGTGATTTTCGGCAAATCTTACCAGTTGTCCCACATGGATCACGTGCAACTTTAATTGAAAATTGTGTCACGAGTTGGCATAAATTTGTTTATTTTCATAATGTAACGTTTACTCAAAATATGAGAGCCTTACCAAGTGAAATAGAATTTGTTGAATTCTTGAAAAAATTGGTAATGATGAAGCCCCACAATTCCCTCAGTTTGGTGAAAATATTATTGAAATACCTCAGCAATTAATAGGAGATGAAAATAATATTATTAATGAGGTGTATGGAAATATTTCCGAAAACATACTCTCAGATAACATATTGAAATCAGTTATTTTAGCACCTAAAAATGATGATTGTACTTTTATTAATACTGATATACTTAATCGAATACCAGGTGAACAGAAAACATATCATAGCTACGATAAAATAATTTGTGATGATGACAATGAAATCAATAACTATCCAGTAGAGTTTTTGAATTCTTTGACTATCTATTAGTGGTTTGCCACCACATAAGTTAGTATTGAAAGTTAATTGCATCGTTTTACTGATCAGAAACTTAAATACAAATGAAGCATTAGTCAATGGAACAAGAATGCGCATCAAGTGTATGCATCGTAATGCTATTGATTGCGAAGTTTTAACTGGAACCGCACGCAATAAGAGAATTTTGATTCCACGTATAAATTTAACATATTCCGGTACTGTTTTACCATTTAACTTTCAAATAACTCAATTTCCAATTATACCTGCATTTGCGATGACAATAAATAAGTCTCACGGACAAACATTCGAAAAAATTGGAATTTTATTGAGGCAGCCAGTTTTTACACATGGTCGATTGTACGTCGCAGCAAGTAGAGTTCGATCATTCGATGGTTTGAGATTTTATATTTCCGAATATAATGGCCAAGGGCATTTAGCAAATGATGAAAGAGTTTTTACAAAAAACATCGTTTACACAGAAGTTCTGAATCATTAAATTCACTTTCAAACTATTTTAAGTTCAATGGACAACATTTATTTTTTTAACCGCCCGGTTTTTTTGATTTAATGAAAAATATATGAAAAAATACGAGGCACGTATTTTTTATGTTTTATTAATTTTTTATTTAAATTTTATATAATTCGAAAAAGATAGGCAAAATAACTGTGTAGCCTTGGCGAAACCTGGTCAGTATGGCAATAAAAAAAAACCCAAGGAAATGTCAAAAAACGCGTTATTTCTTTTTAAATATGGCTTAGCCAAGCTAAACCTCATTTTTCCTATCTTTCATATTTTTCAAATAACTCAAAAATTAATGCATAGAAAAAAAAATTAAAAAATTACATAAACTTTGTAGCAGATAATCTTCAAACTGTTTTCGAATTTTGTACCTTACCAAAAATGAAATGTAATCCACTGGAATTGAAAACAATGTATCTTATACTTCTATGAATGTCAAGTCTCATTTTTATTAGCGTTTATTTGATTCAATAATAACATGAAAAAATTAAAACTGACAATGAATTATATCAAAAAATAAATACGAATACAAGCTGTAATTGTGTTTTTTTTTCAACTGTTACTAACATTAAATTTTAAATTTCATAGGTATTGCAGGGAATTAAGGCAAACAACACACGCTAATGACGTATTTGTATACGCTCGCAGCTGACGTAATAGAACAAAATTCAAAAAAATTATATGCAATGATTATAGAGGTATACTCTTTGACAAAAGAACCTCAATAACGTTAACTTAAAAATTTAATGAATTACGGTCGAATTTCGACCACTGGGCGACCACTAGTCAATATTAACAGACAAAATTCTTTTTTAGAAATTATCACAATTTAGTCAACCGTAAATAATATATTTTTCAATCTATTATGTCACTACGTTTCGTCCAGGACAGATTAAGAAAAATTGTAAACTTTCTTGAGCTACATTAAATCTTGGAGTCACGTACAAAGCACACTGATAATAAACAATTAAAAGGTAAAAACTTAGATATGAAGAATATAGCTCAATTAAACAAGTGGTTATAAATTTTAGTTAAACGAGTGTGTGATTTGAGGCACACACAAACATATAAATTAATTTAAAAGCTCGTTGTGTTATATCAGCTCAAAACGCTAAGACAATTTAGGTAAGATCATAAAGTGTCTACTCCATTTGCCTAATAAAATTCACTATCTAATTAAATAAAATTGCTTTAATATAAAGAGGTCTAGCACTGAGCAGGTAAAACGAAAAGTTGGATGTAGTACTAATACGAGTATAGGGTTCATGAAACTCACACGGTACATTTACGTTATATAGTCTCTTGTATCAAATAGTCATACAAATAATAAATAACAAACATTTAGTATTTTTATGTTGTTATATGAAATTTATTGTGTATAAAAAATGTAATGTATCTACATAGTAATAAATAAATGTTACGTATTAGGAGTCGCATGAAAACAATATTTAAATCGCAAAAATACATAAGACTGGTTGTAGTAATTTTTAAAGTGTAATAAAAATTTATGTTATAAAACTCAAACATATGTAATTAGTATTAAAACAAAATAATTATTATTTACAAAATAAAGTCGTATTTGAGCTGAAAAGTAAAGTCACTACTTTTTATTATTAAGAGCCTTCGTTTTTCATCACAGGTAATGTTTAATTATTTAAGTAACTTTTTTAAATGTTTATTAATTTACGTTTACTTAATTTCATCTTAGTTCCAGATCTTATATTACAGTGTTAATTTTAATTAACATCGAATCATTACCTTTAATTACAGTAAAAGATATATTACTGCGTTCGTGGAGGTATAATGTTTAACATAACTAACTTTAAAAAGAAAGATAATTCTAAAATGGTAAAAACTTTGACAAAAACTGTAAAAATGGTAAAATAACAAAGTGCTGTTTATCACTTATGTATTTTTATGAAAACTGAGTAACCTAAGGGTGTATTGTTAAGTTTTGAACTTTACAAAAGATTGGAGTGCTATGGTCTCAAATTCAAACATTGACACATAATTTAAGAAGAGAACAACAAACAATATTCTTTGCCAGTCAGCCTGCGTATTCAGTGAATTGTAAAGCTGGGTAAACGTAAGAAAAAAGACGTGCTGTGGTGGAAGCGGAAGTTACCATACTTTGCTTGCGGCTCTTTGCATTGAAGCAGCAATATGATGATTTACACCACTGAAGAATTTATTTTGAGTACATTCATAGTATTTTTATAACATCAAAAAGATGTGTGCGTGTGTGTGTGTGTGTGTGTGTGTGTGCGTGCGTGCGTGTGTGTGTGTGTCTGTCTGTCTGTGTCTGTCTGTGTTTATGTGTGTTTAAAATTATATTTATGATACAAACTTTCCATAAGTTAAATTGTTGTTGTTGTGATAGATCCTGGTATAGTTAGTTTTGTGCCGGAACTTTGAATTTTCCCTGCCCGTGTAGAGTGGTTCAGGGCTACCAACACGGTTGGCAGCAGTGCCTGCCAGTGCCATTGTCGAAGCGGCGGCGACGCGATTTAGTGACCAGTCTCGTGGTCAGCTGTTCGCTGTGTTTCGGTTTTCAGGATGGCTGTCTAGTTAGGTTAGTTAAAGGCTTTATTTTTGACAAACTGGGACAGGTTTGTCTTATGCAGGCAGGTACGACCTACACACAATTCTTTCGGTCTCATTTCTCAGCAAGCCTTCAACTAGGACATTCCCTTTGGTCTGACGGCCGAGGACAGGTGTGTCTGTATCCTATTAATGCGTCGGTAGACTCCTAAAGACGTTCAGGGTCCCTGCCTCAGCCAGGAAAAAGGGAGAAGATCAGTGATCATGCGAACATCTGTGACCACCAGCAGAGCGGTTCTACATTGAGGCGCTCTCCGAAGCCGTCTTACCAAGAAATGCGAAAGAACTAAAGTACACCGGAAGATACAGGAAGACCAGGAACGACTTCCAGTAAGCATTCACCATAGCCCAGAGACAATTTTCGGAACCTCTGCTCGTCCACAGTTCATCCTGTTTCAACTTGAGTTCGTCGCTACATACTTACAGGTGGGAGCGTTTCATTTATGCCTCTTCTAACTACATCAACGCCATAGACTGGCTACCCTTGTTTTCCACATTAAATAGCTGTCAACTCAATCCGTGTAACAAACTTATTAAGAACTGAAAATACCTCAAGGTCATAAGAACTCAAGTTTGAAAAAATTGTAACTGGTCCCATTGTAACTTGTCTAACATACACCATGAGGTTAAACTGTTCTACTAAAGTATGGTTGCCTTGCTTAAGCTATGTGGAGTCAGATTATCTATCGTTATTACCATTTTTTTTATAATCATTCTTCAAAGGTTATTAGTGTTTTCTTTAATTATGTGGTTGGGTTAACTTAAAACTTAAATTCATTTCTACTGGATTAATGTCCGCGTTGTTCTCCCTCATGGTGTATGCTAGTCTTGATATATATATATATATATATATATATATATATATATATATATATCTTTATGTCTATTTTCTAAATACTATAAATTAATAACTATCAATACTTGTCAACACTTAAGTTGTGTCAGCAACGTAAAATCTAATAAATCTTGTTATTATGTTAAAAATGTGTTGATTGCAAATCCTGTCACTCTGTTAAGCTCGAGCACACTTTTCGCTTCCTCTAGGTTCATTAACCTAGTCTTAAATATTACGTACGGTTCTGTGACCGCTACAGTTTTAACAGCACTGGTTAACAAAATTTGATTACTTACTTTCAGTATTATTTCTCATTACCTACAGTATTCTTATCTCACATTTTTATAATAATTAACAACGTTGGTGGACTTTTATCTTAACTATTAACTTTTATCTTAACTTAACTGTTAACGACAAGAATATTTATGAGCAAATCATGTTTTGCTCGAAATGCTTTTTATGGTGCAAGTAACATTTTTGAAATGCAAACCTGTAGTATTTTAATGTTTAATTATACATAATATTGTGACCTAGATAAACTATAGTTACGTCATCTTGGAGGCAGAAGTTAAAAAAACATATTGTTTCTGTTGTTTATACTGAAAAAACACATGATCGATGTGCACGTAATGTAGGCAAGAGAATTCAATTACAGTTTGTTTACTTCACACACAGTGTGTATGATAAATTAATATACAACGCCTTACATTTATTTAACAAAGTGATAAAAAATGTTAGTTCCATATCTCAGAGACTGCGTATAAAAGTCGGCAGTCTGTTCCAACATAATTTGCTTGTAAAAACACAGTTATATATCTTTAAGTAGAACGTTTTGTGTTCATAGTTTGTTTAATTCGTCATGCTTACTTAAAAATCGTAAATGTATTGGTTGTTTTTGTTAAAAAACTTTTAAACGATAATTACCCTTAATTACTCTTTATGAAAGAAATGTATGAAATGTGTAGGCCTATTTATGAAGCAAATACTGTTTGAAAGTTACTGTTTTATTGACATTGTCCTGTGCGCGCCAAGTCCTATTTCCAGCAGATCTTGATAATAGCTACTCTGTATTTAAAGGATGAAAGATGATTTTCTCAGATGCCTTTCTAACATTCCTAGCTCTGGTAACTAACACACACACACACACACACACACACACACACACACACACACACACGCTAAAATACTTTTGGAATTTACAAAATTTAATGCAACCCGTTTTTTATGAATTAAATAAATGTACACCATATTATATTTGAATTTCAATTGTGTGTGTGTGTGTGTGTGTGTGTGTGTGTGTGTGTAGATTTATATTAGTCTGTAATTTTTAAATGCGACTAAAATTTGCATATAAAATAGAACTAACAATATACGTATTATAGGCTACAAGAAATGCATAACACATGAAACTAGAAATATTTACATATTTGCTTTACAGTTTTTCAATTGGATTTTTATTTCGATTATTTTTACTGCTTTTCTGTTGTATATAAAACTGCAGTTGAATACGATTTTGAAATTATTGAATTTATATTTATATTTATATTTTATTGAAGCTTAATTCATATTTATTACACAGATAAAAAAACACGGGGAAGAAGAAATAAATTAATTTTTACTTTAATTCAGTACACTGTTTATTCAAAAGCTATTACTATTTCGAAAACTACTTAGTTAAGAATTACGTAACACTTAAGAAGGCTATTAGGCTAAATAATTTTCGTACCAGCGTAGTAGTTTAGGATTTACGTAGTGTAGGCTGTCTTGTGTCAGCCGGTCGGCATACATGGAAGATAGTGTAGTCAGCAGTACGTTTCAGTACACTACTACCATATGTAACCAGGTACTCATCTCAACAGGCTGAGTTGACTGGAGGCGCGCCCGGAAATTGAACCCATCGTTCTTCAATATGTCATATAATTAGTATTCACAATGGATTATATGTTTAGTACAAAAAATTACGACCATAATGTAGGACTTCTTGTTATTATTAGTCTTAAACTTTATCCGTTAGGTAAAATATTCCGCTCATTGTTTATTTTAATGTAGTGTGTTAATCTCAGTTTATTTGACCATTTAAATGGAATATCAATGCAAATAGGCTACATAAAAAGCCCCCCGACACACACACACACACACACACACACACACACATATAATGTATCTATCCAGGGCATTGTTTTTGTAAATAATTAATATAGAGAAATTGTTAAAAATACTTGGATTTCGTTGTCCATGACGTGTCCGTTACTTAACTAAATATCACTATAATATTGACGACTCGGAACACAAAGTTTTTTATAAGTAAAAACGTAAAGTTTTACCTTACAGCCTAAACCGGCTTTCACCTATAGAAGGCTTCATCAGAGGCTCAGATGAAGCCTTCTATAGGTGAAAGCCGGTTTAGGCTGTAAGGTAAAACTTTACGTTTTTACTTATAAAAAACTTTGTGTTCCGAGTCGTCAATATTATAGTGATATTTTGTTAAAAATAGTTTTAAGTAGGCAGGGAAATTACCGGTTCTAGCCTGTCAAA
This sequence comes from Magicicada septendecula, assembly GCA_034769895.1. Lineage (NCBI taxonomy): Eukaryota > Metazoa > Arthropoda > Insecta > Hemiptera > Cicadidae > Magicicada > Magicicada septendecula. The sequence goes on along the minus strand of CM068368.1, from coordinate 281,646,483 downwards.
GTATGAATACCTGTTGTATTTTAAGCTGTTTTAACATATTTTGTGTACAGTGTAACGCATGTGTGTGTTCCACTGGCAGAAACAGGCATTTTGTGTTGTGAATAAGGGGAGTCTGCGCAAACATGTACTTAACTTGTGTTAGTAAACTTCGCTCCAGACACGAATTAATAACAATAATTTAAAGATGGTTATTTAATGAAATTTACATATTTTGCAAGTCAAACAGTGCTGTCGAAAGAATTATATTTAGACGCGTGTGTTGATGTAAGGTTATTGCAAAAAGTGCAACAGAGTTATATAAACTAAAGTTAATTACTACTGTAATTAACTAATTATAAAGAACTGTGGTTAAGTGCAAATAAAGTGTGGAAAATTGAGCATTTAATCAAATTTCTAGCTTAAACATTAATTCTACCATTATTGCAAAACCAGACAAAAAGTGATATCTTAAAAAGGCGATAATATACATGAACAGACCAAATTGAACATGTTACTAACGGCATATTTCGATATCAGACATGTCAGATTTACTGCAGACTATAAACACCTCCGGCAGAATATACCATGATCAACGAAGGATCATCATCACATCATCACCACACAAGGCAACAAACGCTCTACAAGGGAATCGGGACATCATCATCATCGTCATCGTGCACATCCAACAGACGCATACATAAACACGCGCGCGTCCGCGCAATTATTTTTTGAAGCAAGGAAAGAATAGTAAGTACTGAACTATGAGCTAACGAAGTAAAATCAAAACATAACTTAAGTAGTGTATATAATTAAAATAAAATTAATGATACGTAATTTTAAGTTTTATTAAAAATAGGTTTTCAAGTTAATTAAAAGTGGGTCAATACTTATAACTTGACCTCATTGCTCTGCGCTGTCGGCAGTTATTATTAGTTATACAAATCTATATACCGGAGTCGTGTATCAGTACACATTTATGATACTCCTCCTTTCTTCTGATTACTGTTATCGACATTATCATTGACTGTAAACTCAAAAGGATCATACTTTTCTTTCCGTTAGACAAATCCAAAGTAAGAAACTTCTCCTTGTTTTATGCAATGAAGCGATTTTACATTTTACCTACACTTCGCATGATTTCGTTTATTGTGGAATGACAGTACTACTAAAACTGTAGTAACTACCTGTAGTAACGATCGACAGTACTGGAATTGTGCATACATGTCCGAGTCATTATACTCACTTTATTAAACTTTTTCTACTTGTCACGATAATCACAGAACGTTATGGATTCATTATTAACTATCAGATCATAGGAATACATCGTTTTGATATCTTGTTGGCATACTTAACTGAACTATACCAAAAACAGAGAGCATAAGTTACAGTTAAAGTAGTGAGTATTTCTATATGTCATTAAAATTTGAACGGTTAACATTAGGAGCAGTTTCTGTCAGACCTAAAATAATTCTAATCAGTTTGTATGTACTACTACTAAAATCTATTTACACTACTAGAGCGCTGTTCAAAACGTACCTAATATTTAAATTTAATTGTTTGGACTTATATTTCGCAATTATTAAGCGCAAATATTTTTGTGAATTAAAATTACAATGCCAAATTCAAATAGTCATTGCCAAACTATCATTAAAGACACTCTTAAGACATTGAATAAAACATTGCGGAGTCCTTTAGATGAACTTAAACTGAATATTCAACTTATTGTTGTTAGTACCATGGTACTCGTATAAATGTTGTTTGTGCATAAATATTCTAATAATTTTAAATACAAAATATTAAAAGTTAGCTAACCTTTTACTATATCATCTTATGGACGCAATACATTTTGTTCGCATACCATGAACTAATTAATTAAATGGTGAATGGCATCAAGTATCTTACAAGCGTGCGTTCGGTTGGAGACTTGTTGCAGCCAAACGCTATGCAGCTAATGCTTACATCCCCTATGAAATTAACCGAATATGATCTAATTAAAATATAAAACTCTACGCTACTAAAATATCATGTAGTACACTCTTAAAGTTCCAATAACCTGCAGTAAACGCTTTTGTTTCCAGGTAAGCATCCTGTTATTTTCAACCTACAACCAATGTACGTATCTTTCTTTGTGATATCAAAATGTGCTATATTATAAATTTCTAATACTTAATTTTTTATAAAGTGGCTAATTCTGATAACAATAAGTGATTTACAATACCTTTTAGGGGACAAATTACATTTAATGTTTAATCATATCTCTTCTCGTTTACAGGCATTATTTACGTAAGAATATTCTTTTCACAAACATGAATCTTACCGAATATCGTCTTTAACCTTCTAATTTTTTAATTTATATTACAGGTACATAACATGAACTATGTGGAATTATACCCTAAATTTGTTTATTATTTATTCTTGTATATTTGATAATTCTTGGCTATTTTTGTTATCAATGTGATATATTTTAATAAATTAATTTGTGAATTTTGAGTTTAATGAATTTTTTTAGTGATAAACTAAATCTACTTAAGAATCCACTTAAGTTATAACCTTCAACTGCATAAATAATAACAAACGAAGAGATGAAAAAATATACAGTTCACAGTTAACTGGATTGTGTCCTTGTTCATTGCTTTATTGGATTGCATGCCCTGACATCTGCAGGCAAGAAATAAAAATAAAAGTTTGAAAATATTTTGGTGAAGGCATTTCTTCGAAGGAAATATATCTGATACTGAGTGGATTCGTTCTAATAATATTGATTTCTCTCCGCGCGCGCGCTCTCTCGTTTCTATTTCACACACACACACACACACACACACACACACACACACACACACACACACACACACACACACATTCTCCCCTTTGTCTTTCTTACAGGCCACGGGAATGCTAAATTACATAACAGTAGAATGTAGTGAACATAGCTTCAATCGATGGGCATCAAATAAATACCATCACAGCTTAAACGAAGCCTATGATACACTAAGCTCACGGAAGCCGCATTTTGTGTACTTAATAAGCCACTGTGCATTTGTACACATCTACAATGGTCTCTTCCGACTACGAAGTAAATATTGCATAATAGTTTCTTCAGATTACAAAATATTGCTTTATAAGCCTCTTGAATTAGCAATTTAATAATTAAGACCGTTATTCTATGCATAACGAACAGACTCAAAAATGTAGGCCCTACTTTTTCAAATACACAATAGATGAAACGTGGGACAAGTCTCAACAGTTTTCGGTAATATGTTTTGAACAACTTATTGTTAATTATGCCTCATTGATGTAAAAGTGTTTAAATTTACGCGAAAATTAAACATAAAAATAAGCAATTTGGAAAAGAACGTGTAACAGTTACTATTAGCGGGATAAAAAAGTAATTTATAAATACTCCATGCCCACTCTATATAACCCACCAAAATTTCCTAATAACCTGTTTACATTTGTTGAGAAATGTCACCTATGCTTATTTGAAATTTAACTTACTTTCATTGAATTTAACTATTCCATTGAAAGAATTTAATGACATATCTCATATTATATTATCTAGTATTATAATTTAAGGACATAGTATTAAATGGATGTTTACTATTTCATTTTATTAAATAACTGAAAGAAGAAAGATGAGGTTAACAGATACACACAAATCACTTGGCCTTTCCTGTTTCTATTTGATCTCTTCTTAATATTGCTATTTATCCTCTTCCATAATTGTGATTTTTACTCTACAATTTTCTGATGTCGTGAGTTTTGTTATTGCCTTTTCCACATCTTCTTTCTTTTCTAGTTACTTTTTCGAGTTCTTTTATTATTAGCATCGTCGGCTACAAACGTTATGTCTCATATTCCGTTTCAACTCTGTAGTGAACGGAAATTGATTTTCACAACATTGTTGTAGGCACCTTTTTCTTCAATAAGTCATTCAGCCATTTGTCAAGAGATATATTAAGAATCTGTCTTTATATAATTTTTAATTTGTTTTCAGATTTCGTACCTCTTTATATATAAAGATAAACAAAATACAAATATGTGGAAAAGACCACATACATTTACTGGAGGTCACGAATTTAACCTCTTGCCTGTATGACAAGTGTTTCAGCTGTCTGAATAGCTTAATCAGAATCTAGTCAGTTGATCAGTAAGATAAACTCCTGTCTCTGTAAAAATTATATATCTGGACTCCAAAAGTAAATTTATTTACAACCCGCAAGTTATTTACTTTTACCTGAACTGTTACAGGTAGCTTGTAGGAATCCCAATCCTATACTTCAAGACAGGAATTCTCTTCATCAAGGAATCATTATCAAGAAAGTGGATGGGAGGCATGGTAGGTGGAAAGTAACTGGTACTTTCTCAAGTTCTACAATAGGAAATTTGCCTCAAATCTCTGTGCACGGGTTACGAAATAGTAACTTTCGGAATACTGAAACTTTGAAAAACACAATGAGAATTGAAGTAAAGATGAATTTGAGCGAATGCATTATGTGTATTATTATTCTATAAATTCCAAAAAAAAGGTTTTTATTACTTATCCTATACAAACAGTAGCCTAATAGCTACTAACATCTGTATCTAACACTAGTTTAATTGAACAACTATTCCTAAATTTTTCTAGGAGAACTAAGCATTCTTTACATGCCTTAATCTTTTACTTAAAAATATATCTAATGCTTATACATGTTTTTTATTTTTAATAAACTAAACTCTACAGTCATTTTTACGAATGAAAATACAAAGGATACGGTTTGTAAAATCTTTTCAATTATTTTGAATCGTTATTATATTGGATATTTCAGTTATCTTTAAACATTGTACAAACTGACTTTACAAAATACATCCCGTTTTAGGCCTATCTACAACAAAACTTACACACATGATTTGCCTAAAACACGATAAGGTTATTAACTTAACACCTTACTAACCATTTCACAATAACTCCCTAAAACGCGATAAGGTTATTTACTTAACACCTTACTAACCATTTCACGTAACTCTAATTTCTCTTTTCTGAGAGATTTTATTAGTGTAGGAATAAGTTTTACGTTATACGTTTTATCAGCTATATGTTGTAAACTACTCCTATAATAGGAATCATATTTTATCATATTGTTCTTTATTTCATATTTGAGATCTCCAGATTAATTCTTCTTAGTTCTAGTGATTTACTACTCTTAATGTTTTGCTATTTAGCATGTTTGTACATTTTTATGATGACTAAGGAGATGGCCCATAAGCGTCAACCCACAACCTGGAGGACCAGGTTATTTTTATAAAGGCAATGGGATAGATCAACTGCAATAAAGAATGGATTTTGAAGAACATTAGCTGGTAGACCCAGAGAATAAAGGATTAAAAATAACAGGCAAGAAGACTGATGGGAGCTGAGAAAACTAAAATGGACGAGACTGAAGAAAAGACATTAAGGTGGTAAGGCTACGTAAGATGAATGGGAGACGGAGGATCACCTAGGATCACGGAGGATCGTGCAGTTTCCCAGCTCAGAACTGGGAAACTGCACGAAGAAGTAGAAGAGAACGACCTTTGACTACATGGGTGCATGGGACCATAATGTAGAACGTGCATTGGAGAAAGTTGGACTAACAGATGAGTATGTGGCGGACAGAGACAGATAGAGTTTTCAGACCAGACGATTCGTCTAAACTGGGACTGTATGTGTGTTAAAGTTTTTTGTATTATTAAAGTTACGTTAACGTTACGTTAAAGTTACATTTACGTATCCTTAAAATTTTGCATACTTGTATATTGTATATCACTGACGTTGGATTGGATAGAAACCTTCGAAATTGAGGATTATTCTCAAATTAAAAAATATAATAATTTTATTTGAACACGTATTAAAAAATTGACCATGGCTACACGAATTATGTCAGCTATGAGTTATCTACATATTTAATCGTTACAATTAACGATTGATACAATGTGCTGAGGGATATCGAGTTTGAATTTGACTATTAAAGCAAGATGTTATTAAGTGTTGTAAAAAACATATATAGCTGTATATAAAACTACCTGCTTATAATAGGAAAAGCAGAGATATTAAGTACAACAGTAACAGGTGACTCAGGGTAATCATTGCAGAGTTAAATAATTTTCCTTACATGACGTTCACGTATAAACTCTGAAATATAAGAGAATTCTGCCCAGTATATAATTAAATTCATACGCTTTACAATCCTTTAGAATGTCATCTGTTTTGTACAAGCTTAACCAATATCAATACGTGCAACATTTCTGCTAGTCTACGCACCTAGTACTTCTTGCAGTGGATATTATTGCGTGTAGTGGTATCATATTACTTCCTGTAATTATTTCACTATTTAAGCAAATTTTTAAACAATATTTCTGCCCCTACTTTTTAATCTTGATTAACATGGTGAAAACTCCATAATTGACAAAAACTTATGCTTGCAATGACAACTTTAGTATTTTTTTTAATTGTCTTATTTATTTTGGAAATGTTAAAATATTTACAGTAGAAAGCAAGTACCTAGTCGGTTTTCTCTATTCAAACTTTAAAATACTAAAAACGGAATAAGAATTGACTATTGGGATCTACAAGAATAAAGTAGAGACTGTCATATTTAGGTAGAAAATTACTGTCTTAGTTTGTTTTTACGACTAACAACTATGGCTGTAAGACAAATGCGCATTGTCGATATACATGCTGATGTATTTCAAATCATTGAGTCTACTTAACCATTTTCATGGATACCGTTGACAACACAGTGCTCGACAACGCTAAACTTACTACAGAGAAGTCTAATGATATCAAACCGATACACTGAATTGTACAGGATACAATGTACAGGAAGCGTTACAGTTATCAAAGAGATTTAGCCTCCATGAACAAAGGAAACATTTGGCTTATTTTCCTCGAAAAACCTCATATTTGCATTTACATGATTACATGATATTTACATCATTAGTTGTTTGATGAATAAGTAGTTGTTTGATGTTGATTTAAGTTGTTTATCATGATTCAACAATTTTCAATTTTGCTAAATAATATTGTATTTAGCATACATGGCAACTCAAGTCTTAACTGGATGCGGACTCATGTTTAGTAGTGGAGCATAAATATGCTACACTATGGTCAATAATTTAGAAAATAAAAGTAAATAAATCATTAAATTCTTATTTAAATTTATTTTGTTAGAAGTAGGGAATCGGAAAAACTAATCCGGTATTTAAAAAATGTTTAACAATACAGAAAAATACATGGCTCTTATCAGGAAAATGGTCCAAATGTTTTGTTAGAAAAGAAATGTAATAATTCTGTTGTTTTTTAACCGAACTGTATAAACAAAGCATCGTTGAATTAAAAATAAAAGGGCTATTTTTTATAGTAAGTTATTTTTTGTTACTCATACTAAGTTTTGTGAAATTTAAAATAATAAATTTAAATACCTTCTAATTCTAAACGTTTTAAGATAACATTTTTGTTTCTTAGTACATGTACTTTCTTTACGAAATTTCAGCTCCACATCCCATTCCGTTGAGTAGTAATTAACTTTTTATATCATCACATACAGACGGAAAACGAATCATTTTTCGACATATGTTTTTCGGATATCTTTCCTTCAGCTGAATGAGTAGAATCATTTTCCAAACTTTAACACCATCTTTTGGGGAACATTCTGTATATATAGTCTATACATAACCTACAGCCTGTTCTTAGAAATGCTTTACATAGTCACTTAATTTTATCGGTGTAGGTAAAACAGTTGCCAATCTGCTCTTATAAGTAGAAGTTCGTGATATCACATAAACCTAAACACAAACCGACGTGAATCTACAATACATTATTCTTTAAGCACTTCGACCTAACGTTACTGGTACCACGTCCTATCAGTGACGTAACTGTGGGGCGATCGGGAGGAGCCTCCACTGTCCAGAGCTATTAAAAATATCAGTGAAATTCTATAAACACTTACGTAAGCCTATTTCTAAGTCAGTTGCGTGTGTTAAAATAAGGCTTATTCTCGTAAATAACAGAATAAATAATTATATGGGAAGAATATGAAATATCTCATTTGCCCTGAAGAAAATGAGGAACCCCCCCCCCCACCAGAAGCTAGGCTCAGCTCCCCCCGGAAACAAGTACTGTATCGATAGGAAACTACACCCCCCCGCGCGAAGTTACGCTACTCTCCCATAGTATTTGTTAAAGGATCCCGTAGTTTAGGTTTAAACAGCTTACATTTTTAGAAGCCTAAAGGAATGCAGGATATTGAAGGCTACTGAAGACGCATTGCGATTTATTAGAATATAAACTTTTTAATTTAATTTATTTACAACAATTCCATACTTTTTACACGATCTTATACTTCATATATTAAACTGGTGTTGGATATAAGGCTTGTAGACAGTGCAGTTTATTAGAATATAAACTTTTTAATTTAACTTTTTTACAACAATGACATATTATTTACATGACTTTATACTTCACATATTACACTGCTGCTTGATATAAGGCTTGGGGACAGTTGATACTAAAACTCATTTTGTGTCAAGTAGTTACACATACAAGGCAGCAATTTGTTGCATAGGAAACCACACATTATGTAATTAGGACACTAATTATCAACTAAACATTAATTTATGTTTCTTAAACTTTGCTTAATAAATTACAAACAGTTTTCATAATTTTTTAAACAGTAAAAAAATGTTCCAGCACAAAAAGAGGGTTTTTTAATTTTTTGGCGCCGATAATCGCGTCATATCTCAGCGAGTTTTGTGATACATTGCTTCCGCTGTCGGTTCACAGTGATATATTGGCTCGACTCTGCACTCCCAAACAATATTATTTAATTACTTCCAGCTCAGATGTCCGTAGGCGCTATTAATTTAATTTTTAATTTATGCTATAACTCTCTGTTTAAAAACCACAAATATCAGTTTAAAATATGTTTTTAGTCTTGAAATTAAATATACAAAACTAACCTTGTCTCTACCCAACCAACTTTTGTAATAAATTGTAACCATATTTCTAAATGGCAGCATAAGGAGAACACTAAGACTTTAAACATTAAAAACGGCAAGTAATGTTTTTGTGGCATGAAATGGTGTGTGTGCGCGCGCACCTAAGCTGTATATAGTGTGTGTGTGTGTGTGTGTGTGTGTGTGTGTGTGTGTGTGTGTGTGTGTGTGTGTGTGTGTGTGTGTGTGTGTGTGTGTGTGTGTGTGTGTGTGTGTGTGTGTGTGTGTGTGTGTGTGTGTGCATATAATAAGCTCATATGATGGCCATAAAAATAAATGTGAAAATGTGTAGACTTGCATGACACAACACTGTAAAATTGTTGACCAGGAACTTTATAAAATTGTCAGATATAAGTATTTTCATATACGTATGTGTGACTATAAATGTTAAAAATTGTGTCTGATGACAATAATCATCATATAGAGTATAGAGTGCGCATGTGTAAAAGAGTGTTTTTAGAGGTAATTAAAAAATAATATTAAAGGGAATAAACCTTAAAATGCAGGATATTTTGAAATGCGACTTACACTAATGTGAAGTTTTTCTAAAGACACATATACTATAAAGTATTCATTGTTTTAAAGTAAAATAGCTATTATGTATTTTGTTTTTAGACAAACACACTTAAGGGACAAAAAATCGGTGACAGTCTAAAAAATTGTTTATACATTCTTCTTCTTCTTCTTCTTCTTCTTCTTCTTCTTCTTCTTCTTCTTCTTCTTATTCTTCTTCTTCTTCTTCTTCTTCTTCTTCACTCGATAGATTAGGCCCTAATTGACCTGTTCTGGAACCCATCTTTTCTTTGATCTACCAACATCCCTTTTCCTATTACGCATTCCCATTTTTGAGACATTAAAAACTTTATTCGCAGACCGTTTCTGCCCCAAAACGTTTAACTGGGCTATGTTTAAAGTTTAACTGAATTATGACAGAGACCAGTTTGCATTATGACTTTAAAAGTAATTGGCTTTGTACTCTAAACTAAACGACTAGCTTGCCACAACACGCAAATTAGGTTCTGAGGATCATTAACGATCAGATCGATAACCTCTAAACTCAGTACGGCTGATCGGTTTAGGTTCTACCTAAATAAACCCTGTTAACATTTCCAAATGTCTGCCAAATTTCATTTAGTTCTCCTATCAGCACCTAAGATGTCCGCATAGGGTGTATGCAATTACAGTACACATGAGGCTATAAAATTATTAATTTACGTGAGACCATAGATTCCGAATTTACAAATATTACCCAAAACGACTAAGTGAGACCAAACAGATCTGCAGATTACGACCATACAGCTCTTCAATGGCACATATCAACAGCAAGTCACAGCAGTCTTTAATTAACAGTCATAGACATTAGTTCTCCAGTATGCAGAATAGAAAACTAATATTTATCTATTAATAATGTTTTTACTTATGTACAACTAACATTTATCACTTATAAACACTTTAAACCTGTAAGCATTTAAAGCAGTGTTTTGAAAAAATAAAAAATGTAAAAAAGTGTTATTAAAAAAATAATTAATTAAACTTTTAATGACTAGAAAACGACAATTTTAGTTAGCCTTTGATGAGTTCGTCAGACTAGTTTTTTCTTTGTTATGAAAACATAGAAAGTTGTTATTTCAAAAACTGTATGTTAGTTAAAGTAAACAGCATCATTCCACACAATATAAATTTCTCAACAATAGCAATTTACCTGTGCTGACTTGTAAATCAAAAGAGATATATATTGCCAATCACAGTATATCATTGACACATTATGAAAATATACTCCTTTAAAATGCTCCCAAGCCACAAGCTAGAGTTCACTGCTGCTCGAAAGAGAACTCCGTCTTCTTGCGATCTGTTGTTTGAAACACCCGTGGTCATCTCGCCTAAATCGACGAGTTGGAAGAAAAACTCAGCACCATCCACTACCTGGCTCGGAAAAAATTGAAAATTGAAACTGTACGAGTGCAAATATAGGATCTGGTTGCGACATCTTCAGAGTTCAACACCTACTGCCAGGCTCTATAAACTAATGCGGAACACAGGGATCAGTCCGAAGCTGCGAAGCTACACCGTTTCATCCCTTACCGACAAGAGCTGGGACAAACATCCTTAAGGAACGCGTAGTGTAGTGATTACAGCAACTGTTCCGCTCTATTGGCATTCAGTTTACTGGTTTCCGTTATTATAAGCGTGGGCCTATATATAATTAGTTTTCTTGTTCATTAACATATAACAGTGTTGTATTGTGATATGTGTAGCTTGATTTAAAACTAGAAATTACATAATTTCTGTTGTGTGTAAAACCCTTAATAATATTGTATTACATTAAAAAAACTGTAATTAACATGTTAGAAGAAACAAATAAAGTAAACGTAAAAATTTAATTAAGTAATTATTATAAATAAAAATATTATATTTATGTATATATTATATTACGTAGACTTATTATTGTAATTATGAGAAATATAATGCATTAAAATAATAATTTTCCAAAATATGCTTCATTATGTAGCCCAATAGTTACACAGACTTCCGCCACGGAGCGTTCATTTATATTGCGTTTATTTTCAAACTTTAATACTGTTTTATGTTAATGATGATAACTAAGAGTTGTATTTGTAACTAATTATTTCACCATCAAACCTGAGATTGATTTACTCATGCTAAATTGAATCTAAGGTTTTTGTCTTATCTATATATTGGTACTGAACTATGTGCATTGACAACTTTTATTTACCATATAACAATTAATACAATGCAATTACGGAAAACATACATAGCTCCCTTCCCCACACCAACACACACACACACACACACACACACACTTTTCTTATTTGTGGACTTTAAACAAATGTCCCCGAAAAAATGAAAATAAGCAAATAACATATATAAATAAAACGTTCCCAAAAGTGTCTCAAATATATTGACACTTGTTGTATCCTCGGTGACAATAAATGCGTACAATTCCTAAGAGACTGTAGACTAAGATAACTAAAGGCAGAATTCTTTTCTTTCTGGAGACTGTATACATTAATTTAAATTGTAATCATTAATATTAATAAAAAAAACACAAGCCCACAGAAAAATACACAAGTAGAACTGAGAATAATAATACATAAAATCATGTAATGCTGCATAGACCCAGTGTAAAAGTTAATGAACTCAAATGTGTTCCGTAATCAGCGTCATTGTTACACGACAACCGTCTGTCAAAATGTAAGTTAACTGATCTTAAGTCCTAAAACCATAACTCTGGGCAGAACTTATGTAGTTAATTGTTTTTCGAACGCTGTTATTACCTTAACTAGCGAATAATAATCTTATCTAAGAGCACCTCTCTTGGTAGCCGTTTGAAATTGGCATTAAACTGACGACCCCAAAGGCTTGTCATACACAATCAAACAAAGGTCACATGCAAAAGCCACTAGTACTCCAATCAAAGTTCAAATACAGAAGGGTACTCAGACATCAAAGATTGTGTTCCTGTCATGTGAACGCGTGTACGGAATTCCGTTTATTAATGTATTCTCCATATTACTGTGTAATAGGTATTTCAGAGGAGAGCACTTCGCTTTTAGCAGTCCACTAAAGATAGCTGAGTATACGGTATCCTGGTAGAGCAATTGATTAATTATTTCTAAGTAAGGAAAATGGGAATTGTTATAATACTGTAAATATACTAAGCTTCAATCATTTATACTATATTGCCACTCGTCTATTAGTATTTATCCAGTATCCTCATGTAATAACCTCATGTTATAATAATAATTATAATGCAGTCCTTATACATAGCCACAAGGGCCCTAAAGCCCTAAATCAGGTTTTGTCCTCCTCTATCTTGATCCTCCAGTCACGCTGTTGGTTCCGAAGGACTTCCATCTTCGCATTCCCATTATATTATCGCATTCGTGGCAACAAATCGTTGCATCTTTTCCTTTGACAGCCTTTGCGTCTTTTACCTTCCGTATTTCCTATAAAGACACCTTTTAGTATTTTGCTATAGCCCAGTGTCATGACACGGCCGGCTCATTGCAATCTTTGATGTTTTATCTGCAATACTATTGTTGGCCGGTTGAAATGGACAATATTTCTCTTGGTTAAATCGTTCATAGAGCATAATTTCAAAGACTAGAAGGGAAATAAAGCACATTCATTACTAAATTTCATGGTCTAGTAATGGTAGTAGTAGTAGTAGTAGTAGTAGTAGTGGTAGTAGAAGTAGTAGTAGTAGTAGTAGTAGTAGTAGTAGTAGTAGTAGTAGTAGTAGTAGTGGTAGTAGTAGTAGTAGTAGTAGTAGTGGTAGTAGTAGTAGTAGTGGTACTAGTAGTAGTAGTAGTGTTAGCAGTAGTAGTAGTAGTAGTAGTAGTAGTAGTAGTAGTAGTGGTAGTGGTAGTGGTAGTTGTAGTAGTAGTAGTGGTAGTGGTAGTGGTAGTTGTAGTAGTAGTGGTAGTAGTGGTAGTGGTAGTAGTAGTAGTAGTAGTAGCAGGCTGGTAGTAGTAGTAGTAGTAGTAGTAGTAGTGGTAGTGGTAGTGGTAGTAGTAGTAGCGGTAGTGGTAGTGGTAGTGGTAGTAGTAGTAGTAGTAGTAGTAGTAGTAGTAGTAGTAGTAGTAGTAGTAGCAGGCTGGTAGTAGTAGTAGTAGTAGTAGTAGTAGTAGTAGTAGTAGTAGTAGTAGTAGTAGTAGTAGTAGTAGCAGTAGTAGTAGCAGCAGCAGCATTAGTAGTCCAGTTGACCGAACGTCATTTTGTCTTTACATACACGTCCTCGATCGCCCATTTAAAACTTGGGACGTTTATTATTATTAACGCTACTTGTCGTGCCCTTCCGGATCTGTAGTGTCACTACGTGCTCGTTGGATTCGTTCGCTTGACGCAGTCAAGTTGACCGTCTGCAGACATGTCATTTTATTAGCACGCAGTATCGGTTCGAGAGTTTGGTCTTGGTTTTCCACCACTTCCACTCTCGTCTTGGTTTTCAGTGGTTCGTCGTACGCAAACGTGTTAAACGCATTGATCATCGTCATTAGGTATTTGAACACCTTCGGGTGCTGTATCGTCTCCACTACGTCCGTTTGGTACAGGCCGTATAAGTCTCTTCAGCTCTACAGCCCACCTCGGAAAATTCCTTCTCACCAGTCTACGCAAACCTTTTCTGGGAATCTTTAAAAGGTTTACTCCAAGTTGTTCTTGTTCTTCTTCATCTGTTACTTCATTCTCGTGTTTATTTGCTCGTCGTGCAAAACGTGATTCGCAATGCCCTGCACGAGATAAATTGTGAGCTCACCGCTAATCGTTAGTCTCTTCGTGCAACACGATAGTACTCTCCACAATGTAGTACAGCTTCCTTCCATCATGTTATGTTTCACCACCTGCTGTCACGTGAATAATTATATCATCTTAACTGAACAGAAGAACAGAGTCTTTTTATTGCAACTGCAGAAATACGTAGGTTAAGTTGGTTTTCATACGTCCGTCACGCACGATACCCAATCTGTTGGAATACCTCATGAGCGTGTGTTCCTTCACGTCCATCGTCTATAGGCTCTCCATCGTATTTATGTCTTCGAATACGACGCTGCGTATAACGATGTGACAGGACTCGTGCGACTACTCCGTTAAATGTGTAATAAAATAAATTAAATAGAATTGATGTTGTGTTGATTTATGATAAGAAGATACTGTGAAGTATGAGACTCCGATGTAATCAAGCCCCTCTGTTTGGACTAGCCAATTTGTAATAAAATAAATAAGATTGATGTGTGAATCTGTAAGTTGTAAGGTGTTTAATTGGTGTGGCTCTCGACGTCTTACTGGCCTGAAACACTTCCTTAAGTTTCCCAGCTGGTCGAGTCCCAATGGTAGCAAGACCGGTCGAGTAGCGTAAAGTTGATGAAGAAATATATATATGCTCAGCTTCACCGAAAGTTTCAAAACAAAAATTATTGTTTTGAAGAAAATTAAAAAAAAAATTATGTTTATAAAAAAAAATAATAAAAAAAAAATTTTAATTTTATTAATTAATTAATTAGGATCAATTAATTAATATAGGGCTGTGAAGTTTTAAACAGTGTAATGCTCTTCTGAAAATTTTTATTAAAGTTTTAGTATAATTTAAATAATCTATCACCACTCATAAGACTGTCTGTAAACCAATCGATATTTGTTTACTTTTCTATTTTTTAGGTTATCTTCACTTACGGGTGGTAAAGTCCTTGTAGATTATCAATTAGAATTATATTATTGGTAATTAGTATTATTGAAGAAATAAAGAACTATTAAGTATTGAAAAGTATTAATGTTTTATTAAGTAACAGCAATATTGACTCTTATCGATTAGTATCGATTCTCAGGATATCGAAAAAAGTTACAAGTATATGTTATAAAAATTATATAGGGTTCTTTAAACAGCCAGTTATTACCAAAGTCAGAGAAATCGGGCTAATATTTAAAAAGTATAACGTTACAATCAAATTAATAGTTATTAATAAACACAGACATTGAATAATAAATTGTAAATATAATAATTGTTTTCACCAAACAGCTGTTCTGAACCAAGAAGGCGGGGTTCTGGCAATGATGAGACCAATATTGCAAATGGCTGCCGTGAAGTTAGTGAGATGTCATTCGTATATTGGACGTTCCAAATAAAAGATTTTCCTGTAGTATTCCTGTTCTGATGTCTGCGAATCTCTTGTAAAATGTTGTGTAGTGTCTAGTGTACTGTTTCTGAGTTGTATTTAGTGTATCCGTATAATTATTAGTTCAAACACTTTCCCCGGTTCCATCACTAATTTGGGTTAATGTATTACACAGTTTTCTTGTGTTTTGTGGTGTTTTTCAGAGTAGATTTATATTGTTCTGTGTTATGGAGTGTTACTTGATTGTTTCTGTTATAATATGATAGTTTTTAGAAGTATTCCACAAGTCACTCGCGATTTCACAATAACGTACTATACATTCGCTTGGTATGTCGATTATAGGTTAGGTTATCCACGTTTTCACACATATGTCATGTTAACCGTTCAACTACCAATAATTAACTAACTGTTTCCTTCAGTTTCAATTAAACTCTTAGCCCATATAATATTATCCTTAACATTGTTCAAAAATATTTTCACATCCTGTGTACATTTTACTATTTCACTATATGAATGCCTAAACTTTGGTTATTTGTCAATTTTATTCACTAGATTTGATTTAAATTAATCTTTCAGTTCATTCTGGTTATTTTCAGATTAAATAATGCCATTTTATAGTGTTTTCTGTCCAAAAAATAGTAATTTTACTTTCAGTTTGGGTATACTCTGAAGAGTCCAAAACATCAAAATTTACTTCCTGTCATTATATAAATTCAGCCATTTTATCAGTTATATTTAATATTAATAATCCTATATTGTATTAAAAGGTTCCTATTCCCTTATTTTCTGGTAATTAATTGAATTAGTTGTATTCTGAAACATTATTCTGAAATATATGACTCCCATGTCTAAATTTCTGAGTTTAGTCATTTTATTTTTATTTATAATTCTGAATATAATTTATTAAAATCTCTCTAAATGGTATGTGCAATTATATGGCATGATCTCAAGTTTATTTTGTCTAAACCCCTTTTGTTTATTTGCTTTTAAATGAGTAATTTCTCTGTTTTGATGAAGTTTGGTTTCCATTCTTTTGGCCTATGATTTTTTTTAACAATTTTTCTTACAAAATAATTTACAAACAATATATGATGTGTGATACCCTCTCTGACTTTTTACAAATAGTATTATAAATTAAACATGTTTTCAAATTACACAAAAACAATTAGTATTGGTTACAATACAAACAATAGTTAACACAAAATAAAGAACATTTTTTTTAAATAAATGGTTGTCTTCAAATCAGACATTTTGCAACAAAATTCCCATTTCCAACATGGAAATATGGTTTACAACAAAGGTTTTGTACTAACTAACATCTTAATTACTCTCTACTATTTACAAGTGGTAATTATTTTTATAGTTCTGATGTTAGTTGTTTCAGACCCAAACAAATGGCCTTATATCTAAAACATTTTTAAACATTCTTGTACTATATACATTAAAACCTTATATTTATATTCTTATTTCTAACTATTATTATAAGTAGGATTTTACAGTTTTTATACAGTCTTTTATACCTTGTCTTTGGGGAATTGTACCCTGTCATTAACAAATAAATAGTATGAACCGTTCACAAAGCACTATGAAATCTGTTTTTCTTTTTTCATGTAAAACAAAAATGTTATTTTAAACAGATTCATGTCTTATGAACAACATATTGTCACCGTACATATTTTAAGTCATTGAAAAATGCATATTTCATTGCATCCAATGTTTGTGATTGCCAAGAATGAAACACAAGGTTCATTTTTTATAATACCCAAAACTATCACTGGTTCACTTTGCACTTATATATTATGTTAATGCTAAATGGTCGTATAGTCTTATTAACATAATAAATTGGTTAGCGTTTTTTCAATGGAGATTTGTTCCATGGGTACTATATTATTGTTTCATCTTAGTTCACAGGAAACTTTTACTTTGTTCACTTCTCTCTCTTAAATTTATATACATGTGGTTTTTATTTCGTTATACTTTTGTTTTTAGATATATATTTTGGGGATATAGGGATTTGGGTGTCTTTTATAAGAGCATGACGTCTTCTTCAGGATGCTGCCCTCTTCTTCTTTCTTCAGTCTTCTTTTCTCCTGCCTTCTGGGACTGGTATCTTCTCCATCTGTTCTTGATGCCATCAGGTTTCTTGGGATCTTCTCCATCTTCTTCTTTAATTCAGAAATACACAACCTGTATTGGTTGATCTTGGCTTATTTTAGGGTTTCTCTTTTATTTATTCTCCCTCGTTGTGGGTTTGGTCATATTGTGTACTGCTTTGTTATTTACTATTTTACCTTCCTGGGTTATACCTTGAAAACCTTTGGTTATAAGACTGGTTTTGGATGACTCATCACTAGTAACTCCTTTTATTTTAACTTGTATTTTCTTTATAATAATGATTTCTTTCCACAGTTGCTATGAATTAATCTATTTATATTAAACTTAATGCTTTCTTCCAAATTTAAATATTATAACTTCATTATTCTAATGATCAATTGCCATTCAATATTATGCTTATATCTGTCACGCTACAGATTGCTCTCCTCCAGAAGTAATTATTTCAGACATGTTTATGGATGAAATAATTTCTTATGATAATTTCATCATTTCTTATAATTCATTTTCTTCTCCATTTTTATATCGACTTTTTTATATTAGAGTTTTATTAATTTTATATATATAATTATTTGTTTTACTACTGATCCTTTTCGGATAGTTAGTGTCTTCTGAGATATATTATAATTGTAATACATTTTCTTTCTATATCAACTTCGTGTTGTATCCTTGGGATATTAATTCCCTAACATTCCCTATCACGTGGGCTGGGGCAGATCAGAGGGGCACTGTACGCTACTTCTCTGCTGGCCATACACCACTTCTATAAATTGAGTACAGGGGCATATCCATCCCTGCTCAAAAAACATAATGCTGCTGGAATTATCTTCAGTCAGTCATCGAATAAATAAATAAAAAGTAGTCTCATTTTCGACTAATAAAAATATCTTTGGATTCTCCACTTCGTAGTCTCTCAGATTATCTCACATTTTCTATCTTAATAAATCTTCATAATCATTATTATACTCATTACATATATATTTTTCCAAAACTCTTAACTTGTCTGATATATTTAATTTAATTATGGTTGAAAACCTTTCTTTTAATAATTCTGTTTACTGTTTACAGTGTAACTCTCTTTCTTCTTCATCTGAATTCTCTTTATACTTTCTTCTGGTTATTCATAGTATTAGCATGGTCTTTATAAATAGTCTTTCGTATTCATTATTTGAATGGTCTTAATATATTATATTTAATTTTTTAACATTGTATCTTTACATTAGATATACAGGTTGTTATATTGATCATTTTATTTAAACATTTTGGTTCTTTCCTTTCTCTTAGAAAGTTATTAATCCGTCTTCGCATTCATTAGCATTAATTCATTTATATTATATTTCATGTGGTATTTCTTCTCTTTGCATTTCATATAGGTTTTATTATTATTATCAGTCCAAAATCATCTTCTCCATATGTTTGGTATGAGTTGTTCTTCTTTGCTCTTAATTAACTGTTTTCATTATCGTTTCATAGGTAATTAGTCTCTTTGCTTCCAAAGTTTTTCCTTCTCTGGCATATTACACTCTTTTTTGTTAGTCTTCTCTACTCCTTCAAATTCTATTGTGAATGTTAGCATTTATTCTGGATTAACGTTAATTCTCTTTTCTGAATTAACCACTTTATTTTCTTCTCAATTCAATCATAATTGACACATAATTATTTTTTGGAACTTGGTTAGTTTTAATGTAAAATTCAAACTATTCTTTTTAATTAATTGAAAAATATTTCTCATAAATCCTTGTAATATGTTGATCTTATCTTGTTTCAAAGTACTGACGTTCTATCAACATTCAAATTCTGTTTAATTCATTTATTCCCAGAATTGTTTCATTCAGAATTGTTTATAGTATTGTGATTTTACTATTATTTCTGAATGTTTTGGTATTTCTCCAAATTCAAATTCTTCTTAATTTTTTACCATAAAGTTTTCTCATAAATTTAGTTATAGTAAGTTGGTCTTACTTCTTTTTTAAATTTTTCATATATTAACTTCAAAATTCCTTTCTTCTTAATTCTTCCAAAATGTTTTTCTCATAATTCAGTGGTAGTAAGATGTACTTACTCAGTTTTAAATTTTCATAATTATATTTGAATTCAAAAGTCTTTCTTTTTCTTTCATAAAGTTTGTTCCAAAATTATTAGGTTGTAGTAAGATGTACTTACATATTTTAGAATTTTTTCAAAATAAAATTAAAAAATTCTTTTAATTCTCCAGAATGTTCTTCTCAAAATATTAGGTTGTAAGATGTACTTACATTATTTCCGAATTTTTAAAATATAATTTCAAAATTCTAAATCTCACAACTCATTCTTCATAATATTTCTTCATAGAAGCTTGATTGTACACTCCTTTGATTTTTCCTGAAACGATTTCCCTCAACTCATATGTATTGTTCTGTTTATCATTTACCACAACATATGGTCCGGTGTAAAGTAATAGTAGTTTTTTGGTTATGCCTTCTAAGGTGCTAGGCAGCTCTCTATTTTTTAGGAGGACTTTCTCACCCTCTTTATATGTTACAATTCGCCCTATTGCCTTCTGGTATTTGGCTTGCCGTTGTTCCTGATCTTCTGCTACCTTATTGTAAAACTTCAACTGGTTGAATTTCCTATTGTTGTTCGTTGGAAATTCAATGATTTGTTCAATGTCTCGGGGAGTCGGCTTCTCATACATGGCTGAGTACGGTGGAATTCCTATAGCTGGATGGTGGGCGTAATTTAGGAATGTTTCTGTCGCTGCTAGGTACTCTTGCCACTTTTTCTGTTGGTTGTGACAGTACGTGCGCAATATCCTACCCACTTCTCTTAGTACTCTCTCAGCCGGATTGCTACTTGGGTGGTAGACTGATGTCTTATATGTTTTGACCCCAAGTGCTAATAAAGTGTCTCGCCATCTCCTCCCCTTAAACTGTGTACCATGGTCGGTAATAATAGAAAATGGTCTACCGATCTCTGGGATATACAAATCAATAATCACCGCCAAAACCTTTGCTGTCGTTGCCCGATTAACCGGATATAGCTTTATATACTTGGTGTAGTGATCCATTATGATTACCAAGTATTTATATCTGTGCCGACCACCGCTACGGGGAAATGGCCCGCATATATCCAAAAACACTTTTTCCAGTTTTGCGTTGGAAGTTATCGGTATCATGATACCCTCTGTCTTTTCATTGTTTACTTTTGCACATTGGCAGATCTTACAGGACTTGATATATGTTCTCACCTTGCGGTTGATATTCTTGATCTTACAATTTTCCTCTAGAGCTTGTATCACTTTTAACGCTCCCATGTGACCATACCTGACATGGTAATCGATGATGACCTCCTTTTCGATTTGGTGTGGGATTATCACCTTCCAAGTCTCATCGTCTAAGGCGGTTTTTATGAATAAAATTCCCTTGTTAAGGTGGTAATATTTAGAAATGGTTTCATTATTGGCTTCCAAACGACTCACAATGTTTTTCAGCTTAGGATCAGACTGCTGATGGATTCGGATATTTATTAACAAAGCTTGTAAATCGGCTCTGGTCGTGAATATGTTATAAATTTTTACTAAGCTTTCCTTCTCTCCCTCGAAAGTCTGATCTTCCAGATTTATACGTGACAACACATCCGCTACCACGTTCTTCTTTCCTGGAATGTATTCCCATTTCAGGTCATATTCTTGTAGGGCGAGTACCCACCTAGCCAATCGGCCGTGACTCAATTTGCACCTACGAAGGAACGAGATGGATTTATGATCAGTTCGTACCGTGACTTGATATCCGAGAATGTACGTCCGGAACTTGCTGCATGCGAACACCACGCTCAACAATTCCTTTTCTGTCACACTGTAGTTCTTTTCGCACTGGTTCAGTGTGCGACTAGCGAAGCTTATTACCAGATGTTGTCCCTCCTCATCTTCCTGGTATAAGGTCGTTCCTAAGCTTAGATCGCTAGCGTCACAGTTTAGAAAGAACGGTTTCTTAAAATCTGGGTGACGAAGTATCACACTCTCCAGAAACTTCTCTTTTATCAATCGGAAAGTAATATCTTGATCTTCACCCCAAATCCATTTGTTTTTGGCAGATAACTGTGGTTGAAACTTGGCGGTCAACTCGGAATATCGGCTCTGAAACTTCCTGTAATAGTTACAGAGTCCGAGGAAAGATTGCAATTGTTTCCTGTTTCTTGGTTGCGGGAACCTCTGAATTGCCTCCACTTTCTCTGCTGATGGGGTAATACCTCTGTCGTCTAGGTTGAAGCCTAAGAATTGTACCTCGCGCGCTATGAATTTGGATTTCTCCAACTTCAGTGTTATGTTGTTCTGCGCTAGTTTGTTTAGTACAAATTCCACTCTGTAACAATGCTCCTCCCAGGTTCCGGATGTGATTAGTAAATCGTCAACATAGACGGTGGTAAATTGGAGCGCTTCTGGTCCCAAAATCTGGTCCATGCATGCCACAAATATGGCGACAGAATTGACAAGTCCGAAGGGCAGTCTCTTGAACTGGTAATTGCGCCCTTCGAAAATGAACGCTACATACTGGCGGCTTTGTGGATGCAGCTCTACCTGCCAATAACCACAGACCGTATCCCAGGTGCTAATAAAGTTAGTACCATGAAAACGCTTTAAGATTTCTTCTATTTCACCGGGAGATGTTCTGTCATTCACAATTGTCTTGTTCAACTCACGCGCATCTAAACAGAGCCGGACTTGTCCGTCTTTCTTCGGAACAGCAATAATTGGACTAGTGTAAGGTGATTGACTAATCTCAATTATGTCGTTTTCAATCATCTTGTTTATCTCTGTTCTCACGGCTTCTTTGAGCGACTGCGCTATTGGATATGACCTCCGGTTAAACTCTACGTTTTCTTTAAAACGAAGTTGGCACTGGTAGTTTTTTACCTTCCCTGGTTCATCAGAAAACACCGCCTTGTATTTCTCATATATTGCAATTAGACGATCAGCCATGTGCGTTGGTATTTTCTTGTTATCGCTTCCGCACTGGAAATTACGTATTCCTTGGATCTTAACTGACCATAAATCCTCTCCTCCATTATTGTATATTATGGGTTTAGAAAGAGGGCTGTTTCTTATAATATTAATTTTTCGAAGTTGTTGATGTATTGGGCTGGGAAGTATAGTTGTGCTTCCTACCAGATCTGCGCTCCATGTTACTCCGTCTGGGAAAAGTGATACTTTATTTAAATTAAGATCGATTACTGCCGAATATCTACGAAGAATATCGCAACCGACTAAGATGTCAAATGGTAATCCGGTGGCGATTAAAAATTCCATGTCTAAAGCTATATCACTGCTAACGACACTTAAGGAAACTTGCTTCCTGATGGTTTTATTTTGGCGACCAGTTGCACCTACCAATACAATGTTGTTGACTGGTAACATTGGCAAAGTTTTACCACATGTACTCTGTATTCTCTCCAACTCATTGGAGTTTATTATTGAAATATTAGCTCCTGTGTCTATCATTATTCTAGCGGGAACTCCTTCCACCTCCGCTGTTATATAAATTATCTCATTATTACTGTTGCTGAGACTCTTCTCGTTCTCTTCCAAAAGTTCAGTTCGTATGTCTTTCAAATAATGGTTACAGATAATAGTGATGTTTTTATCATTGTTTGCTTGTTGCAAATCATCCTTTTCTAACCCAGGAAGTATAAGCAGTAACGGGTCATCGTTGTTGATTACTGCCTCCTCTCGTTTAAAGTATTTTGTTCATTGTTTGAGTTATTATTGACCGAGGCATCGTTCGGGAAACTCTGGTTTGTCTCCTGACGTTCTGTACCCTGGTTAATGTTTAACGCCCTGTTCGGTTGTCTGCCAAGATCTTCCAGGCTGGTACTTCGTCTTTCCTGTTCGTATCTTGGGCCGTCTCGTTCCGCACTCCTCCATCTTCGGTCGGCGCCTTGGAAGCTGCTCCTCCTCGGTTGATAGTATCTCCTGGGTCCGCGATCTTCTGCTCTTATAAAATTTACCCTAGGGCGCGACACTCGGTTATTACTATTGCTATTATTATTATTACTAATATTATTATTATAGTAATTTCGGTTAGGTGGGTAAGGTCTGTCACCATTATTGTTGGGATATGGATTTCTCTGACTGTATGGGACATTATTATGTTGGTAAAAATTGTTTCTATTATTTGGGTAAGGGTTATTATTCCTCACTCCGTTAAAATTTCCGTTAAACTGGTTATTACGCGGCTGGTTGTTAGGGCCGTCGTAATTACTGGGCTGGTTCCGGTTATTTGTATGGTTATTGCCGTTATTGGGGTAGGTAGTCGGCCTTGCTTCTGGTCTCTCATTTCTCTTTCTGCTCTGCCGATAATACTCTTCATTCTCGTATCCCTCCAATAACTCAGTCATTCCCTGGATCGTCTTGATCTGACTACCTCTCCGGGCCCTGATAATGTCCTCATCATAGTGATAAGATATCTTATTCACTAAACATTCTTCTGGGATTGCTGGCTCAAGGTGCTTTGCCATACACACCTTCCCCAAGAAATATGCCGTCATACTGCTACCTAATTGTGACCTGTATCTTCCGTTACAAATATTGTCACGTATCAAGTTCTGGGTGGTCTCAGACCAGTATTTTGTCTTAAACATTTTCCGGAACTGTTGGTAGTCGGAAATTTCACTCCGGTTGGCCATCCACCAATTATCTGTAATGTCTCGGAAGGACTCGTCGAATATCTCCCTGCTATGGCTCCATTGGGTAATTTTATGCTTGGTCAAATATTCTTCTACCCTTGCCAGGAACTCCATCGGCTTGCGTTTGTACTGCCGGAAGTTGAGCCACTCTCGGCTTTCGTTGACGGGCAATCCGGTGAAATGAGTCGGTCTGTTTCTAATCGCTTCCATCTCCTCTCGGCTTTGTCGCACCTGACCGGTGATATTGGCCATGGTCTCTTGTATATCATTACATCGTTCTGTGACCTGGTTGCGTACTTTTCCGAATTCTTCTTGATTTTCCTTTCTCTGTTCTTCTACCTTCCTACGACTATGTTCTTCAATATTTGTGAACTTGATGTTCACCACTTCTTTAAACTCATTCACCTCCTTTTCGGTCTGGTTGCACTTTCCATCAATCTCTCGAATCTGTCGATTGACCATTATATTTTCTTCTTCCATCTTCTTATCCATCGCTTTTTTGTTAACCTTGATTTCCTTATTCATTTCTTCTCGCAACAATTCCATTCTTTCGTCCAGTTTGTCCAAATTCTCCTGATTTACCTCCCTTAACTCTTCTCTTAGAATTTGATTGTCCTCTCTCAATTCTTCCAATTTCTCCCCCATCTTCTCTTCCAACTTCCTGTTATCTTCTTTCAACTCTTCCTTCAATTGTCGGTTGTTCTTCTCTATCTTCTTCCTGGTTTCATCTATTTTCTGATTGGTATTTTCAATTTTATTAATCAACTCTTCTTTAGTCGCCTTGAATTCTTCCTTGAACGATTGGTTGTCTTCCTTCAATTCTTCCATGTTCTTGTTCATCCCAGTCAACTCTTCTTTTGTGGATTGATTATCCTTCTTCAATTCTTCTAACTTTCCTCCCATCCTCTCTTCCATCTTCTTGCTGTTTTCTTCCATCTTCTCTTCCATCTTCTTGCTGTTTTCTTCCATCTTCTTCGTCAGGGACTGATTGTCTTCCTTCAATTCTTCTAACTTCTTCCCCATCTCTTCTTCCAACTTCCTGTTTGTTGTTTCGATTTTATTTCCTAAATCTTCTTTCAAGGACTGGTTATCACTCCCCATTTTCTTACTCAAGTCTTCCTTCAATTCCTTACTTGTGGATTCCATTTTCTTATTATTTTCGTCCATTTTCTTGTCCATTTTCTGGTTGTTCTGCTCCAATTTGTCTTCCATCTTTTGTAGAAATCTTTCCATGAATCTGTCCATTTTATCCTCTTCCGTTACTTTGGATTTTTCTACATGTCTTTCCTGGACATTTACTTCCCCTGTCTGAGTAGGCATCTCAGGTTGTTCCCCTGGTTGTTCATGTTGTTTGGACAACACTGGTGGCAACGACTCTTCCGCGTCTATTGGCGTTGCTTCCTTGTTGTCCATGTCAACTTCTATTTCTTTCTCGGCCTCCGCCGCCCGTTTCTTAGATGTTGCACGTCGTTGCATTTTCCCTTGAAATTCTCTGGCTTTGTAGCTGTTGCCTAGCTCCAACTAGTGATTGGGCAGAATGTATTGGCCTTCCAATCGCTAATTAAAGCCCCTAAAGTTGTGCGCCAATTTGTAATAAAATAAATAAATAAGTTGTTGTAGTAAGAAGTATGGATTCTGATGTAATCGAGCCCCTCTGTTTGGACTAGCCAATTTGTAATAAAATAAATAAGATTGATGTGTGAATCTGTAAGTTGTAAGGTGTTTAATTGGTGTGGCTCTCGACGTCTTACTGGCCTGAAACACTTCCTTAAGTTTCCCAGCTGGTCGAGTCCCAATGGTAGCAAGACCGGTCGAGTAGCGTAAAGTTGATGAAGAAATATATATATGCTCAGCTTCACCGAAAGTTTCAAAACAAAAATTATTGTTTTGAAGAAAATTAAAAAAAAAATTATGTTTATAAAAAAAAATAATAAAAAAAAAATTTTAATTTTATTAATTAATTAATTAGGATCAATTAATTAATATAGGGCTGTGAAGTTTTAAACAGTGTAATGCTCTTCTGAAAATTTTTATTAAAGTTTTAGTATAATTTAAATAATCTATCACCACTCATAAGACTGTCTGTAAACCAATCGATATTTGTTTACTTTTCTATTTTTTAGGTTATCTTCACTTACGGGTGGTAAAGTCCTTGTAGATTATCAATTAGAATTATATTATTGGTAATTAGTATTATTGAAGAAATAAAGAACTATTAAGTATTGAAAAGTATTAATGTTTTATTAAGTAACAGCAATATTGACTCTTATCGATTAGTATCGATTCTCAGGATATCGAAAAAAGTTACAAGTATATGTTATAAAAATTATATAGGGTTCTTTAAACAGCCAGTTATTACCAAAGTCAGAGAAATCGGGCTAATATTTAAAAAGTATAACGTTACAATCAAATTAATAGTTATTAATAAACACAGACATTGAATAATAAATTGTAAATATAATAATTGTTTTCACCAAACAGCTGTTCTGAACCAAGAAGGCGGGGTTCTGGCAATGATGAGACCAATATTGCAAATGGCTGCCGTGAAGTTAGTGAGATGTCATTCGTATATTGGACGTTCCAAATAAAAGATTTTCCTGTAGTATTCCTGTTCTGATGTCTGCGAATCTCTTGTAAAATGTTGTGTAGTGTCTAGTGTACTGTTTCTGAGTTGTATTTAGTGTATCCGTATAATTATTAGTTCAAACACTTTCCCCGGTTCCATCACTAATTTGGGTTAATGTATTACACAGTTTTCTTGTGTTTTGTGGTGTTTTTCAGAGTAGATTTATATTGTTCTGTGTTATGGAGTGTTACTTGATTGTTTCTGTTATAATATGATAGTTTTTAGAAGTATTCCACAAGTCACTCGCGATTTCACAATAACGTACTATACATTCGCTTGGTATGTCGATTATAGGTTAGGTTATCCACGTTTTCACACATATGTCATGTTAACCGTTCAACTACCAATAATTAACTAACTGTTTCCTTCAGTTTCAATTAAACTCTTAGCCCATATAATATTATCCTTAACATTGTTCAAAAATATTTTCACATCCTGTGTACATTTTACTATTTCACTATATGAATGCCTAAACTTTGGTTATTTGTCAATTTTATTCACTAGATTTGATTTAAATTAATCTTTCAGTTCATTCTGGTTATTTTCAGATTAAATAATGCCATTTTATAGTGTTTTCTGTCCAAAAAATAGTAATTTTACTTTCAGTTTGGGTATACTCTGAAGAGTCCAAAACATCAAAATTTACTTCCTGTCATTATATAAATTCAGCCATTTTATCAGTTATATTTAATATTAATAATCCTATATTGTATTAAAAGGTTCCTATTCCCTTATTTTCTGGTAATTAATTGAATTAGTTGTATTCTGAAACATTATTCTGAAATATATGACTCCCATGTCTAAATTTCTGAGTTTAGTCATTTTATTTTTATTTATAATTCTGAATATAATTTATTAAAATCTCTCTAAATGGTATGTGCAATTATATGGCATGATCTCAAGTTTATTTTGTCTAAACCCCTTTTGTTTATTTGCTTTTAAATGAGTAATTTCTCTGTTTTGATGAAGTTTGGTTTCCATTCTTTTGGCCTATGATTTTTTTTAACAATTTTTCTTACAAAATAATTTACAAACAATA
Organism: Magicicada septendecula; assembly: GCA_034769895.1. NCBI lineage: Eukaryota > Metazoa > Arthropoda > Insecta > Hemiptera > Cicadidae > Magicicada > Magicicada septendecula. The sequence continues at coordinate 281,618,426 of CM068368.1, read as the reverse complement.
TATGATGTGTGATACCCTCTCTGACTTTTTACAAATAGTATTATAAATTAAACATGTTTTCAAATTACACAAAAACAATTAGTATTGGTTACAATACAAACAATAGTTAACACAAAATAAAGAACATTTTTTTTAAATAAATGGTTGTCTTCAAATCAGACATTTTGCAACAAAATTCCCATTTCCAACATGGAAATATGGTTTACAACAAAGGTTTTGTACTAACTAACATCTTAATTACTCTCTACTATTTACAAGTGGTAATTATTTTTATAGTTCTGATGTTAGTTGTTTCAGACCCAAACAAATGGCCTTATATCTAAAACATTTTTAAACATTCTTGTACTATATACATTAAAACCTTATATTTATATTCTTATTTCTAACTATTATTATAAGTAGGATTTTACAGTTTTTATACAGTCTTTTATACCTTGTCTTTGGGGAATTGTACCCTGTCATTAACAAATAAATAGTATGAACCGTTCACAAAGCACTATGAAATCTGTTTTTCTTTTTTCATGTAAAACAAAAATGTTATTTTAAACAGATTCATGTCTTATGAACAACATATTGTCACCGTACATATTTTAAGTCATTGAAAAATGCATATTTCATTGCATCCAATGTTTGTGATTGCCAAGAATGAAACACAAGGTTCATTTTTTATAATACCCAAAACTATCACTGGTTCACTTTGCACTTATATATTATGTTAATGCTAAATGGTCGTATAGTCTTATTAACATAATAAATTGGTTAGCGTTTTTTCAATGGAGATTTGTTCCATGGGTACTATATTATTGTTTCATCTTAGTTCACAGGAAACTTTTACTTTGTTCACTTCTCTCTCTTAAATTTATATACATGTGGTTTTTATTTCGTTATACTTTTGTTTTTAGATATATATTTTGGGGATATAGGGATTTGGGTGTCTTTTATAAGAGCATGACGTCTTCTTCAGGATGCTGCCCTCTTCTTCTTTCTTCAGTCTTCTTTTCTCCTGCCTTCTGGGACTGGTATCTTCTCCATCTGTTCTTGATGCCATCAGGTTTCTTGGGATCTTCTCCATCTTCTTCTTTAATTCAGAAATACACAACCTGTATTGGTTGATCTTGGCTTATTTTAGGGTTTCTCTTTTATTTATTCTCCCTCGTTGTGGGTTTGGTCATATTGTGTACTGCTTTGTTATTTACTATTTTACCTTCCTGGGTTATACCTTGAAAACCTTTGGTTATAAGACTGGTTTTGGATGACTCATCACTAGTAACTCCTTTTATTTTAACTTGTATTTTCTTTATAATAATGATTTCTTTCCACAGTTGCTATGAATTAATCTATTTATATTAAACTTAATGCTTTCTTCCAAATTTAAATATTATAACTTCATTATTCTAATGATCAATTGCCATTCAATATTATGCTTATATCTGTCACGCTACAAATGGTACCGCTGTGAAATGGTGTACGAGCGTTTGTTTAAACACTTACACACGTTTATGTAAACCGTATACGACCGTTTGCTGAAATATTTGGAACGGTTATCTAAATGGTGTACGAGCGTTTGTTTAAACACTTACACACGTTTATGTAAACCGTATACGACCGTTTGTTGAAATATTTGGAACGGTTATCTTAACGGTGTACGAGCGTTTGTTTAAACACTTACACACGTTTATGTAAACCGTATACGACCGTTTGCTGAAATATTTGGAACGGTTATCTAAATGGTGTACGAGCGTTTGTTTAAACACTTACACACGTTTATGTAAACCGTATACGACCGTTTGCTGAAATATTTGGAACGGTTATCTAAATGGTGTACGAGCGTTTGTTTAAACACTTACACACGTTTATGTAAACCGTATACGACCGTTTGCTGAAATATTTGGAACGGTTATCTAAATGGTGTACGAGCGTTTGTTTAAACACTTACACACGTTTATGTAAACTGTATACGACCGTTTGTTGAAATATTTGGAACGGTTATCTAAATGGTGTTCGAGCGTTTGTTTAAACACTTACACACGTTTATGTAAACCGTATACGACCGTTTGTTAAAATATTTGGAACGGTTATCTTAACGGTGTACGAGCGTTTGTTTAAACACTTACACACGTTTATGTAAACCGTATACGACCGTTTGTTGAAATATTTGGAACGGTTATCTTAACGGTGTACGAGCGTTTGTTTAAACACTTACACACGTTTATGTAAACCGTATACGACCGTTTGTTGAAATATTTGGAACGGTTATCTAAATGGTGTACGAGCGTTTGTTTAAACACTTACACACGTTTATGTAAACTGTATACGACCGTTTGTTGAAATATTTGGAACGGTTATCTAAATGGTGTACGAGAGTTTGTTTAAACACACGAAACTGTTACAACCGTTTATGCAGACAGTGTACGTCCGTTCTTCTAAAAGTTAGGTACTCTTATAATGTGACCAAAACCGATTACCGCTGTTGATCAATTAATCTTTGTTCAAGACTAGAAACCCTTATTAGTCTTTCCACGCACAGGCGCATATACTTTCAAAAGTTTCATATTTCATGTCCGTGTAGACTCGATCGTCTTATTCATGCTTAAAGTTGTGATCGTCTAGCCTGAACAAAACTGTGGGGTTGGCGTTGTCTCTGTCGAGCTGTTTCGGCATGACACCGGCTTCCACGAAAGACCTGGAAGCGAGTAAAGATGACATTGGTCGAAGTTGTGGCAAAATCTTTTTTTCTTTGGGAAATACTTCGTAGTCCTGATGGAGCGCATCGCACTTCTTGTTGGTTTAGGCGCAAGTAAATGTGACGACGTTATATAGATAGAATTGTGGTCTCAGGGCCCAGAACGTACCTCGTTGCATTTACCCCTAGCTGCGGTATTCGAGCCCTAGCTCTCCCCCATTGGTCCTTCTGAAGAATTTTTGAACTTATCTCACACACTTCGTACGTGAGTTTTTTATATCTGGAGGTTGGATCTGGATTTGCATTTTTCATTTTATTTTTGTGCCATTACTATAGATACTAATGTAATTTTTTTTAAAATACGATGTATTTTTCTCTCTTGCCATGGCAGCACTGATTTTCGTACTTCTGTCACCTGTTTGTATTGATTCGTTTTGGTTATGCTACCAAAGGGGTTATGTTTACATTTTTCTGTTTTCCGACGAACTCCGAAAATTCATTTTTTCAGGACTCGAGGAAAATTTTATCAAAAACCGAAACAGACAATTTAATGAATTTTCAGGGTGCGTTATTCCTGTAAAAATACAACATAACACCAAGGAATTTTGTGATAAATTAATATGTTGTGGTTTTATGTGCGTTTAAGTTATAAATATTCAAAGTGTTCGAATACATAACTAAATTTTCTATCTAATTTACTTTCTGAGATATTTTAAAATCGTTTGGCCACTTTGTTTAGAATAAGGAAATAATGAAAAAATTTGACTGTAATACATTAAACACAGGCTGAGTTCCCTCTATTAGCATGGGGAATCATATTGAGGTACTAAACACTTACTGAGGTTAGCAAAGTATTGAAATCCCACGAGTACGGAGGTAATAAACAGACCACCGCGGCAGAATCCTTGAGTACTCCAACTAGGACTAAAAACAACAGGTTGGGTCCTGGTGCCCTGTGGCCATAATTAGCGACTCACTAACGTAGAGCCATCCATCCACTAGCATGATCGGTCCACCCGTGGGTTACCGTGTGTTTTACAGCGGATCACATATTCTTGTCAAAACACTCGGCCGCCATTTCCCTGTCAGCCAGCTAAAAAGTGACAGCTGTTGCCCGCCCCCACGAGACCAAGATGTTGTAGACCCGGCCGAAAGGTTTGATCTCAGGAGAGACATTATTATTATTGTCGCTAGAAACAGCAGTGATACTACCACACAGGTGAATATTTAAAGTTAATAGTTGTGTCACAGTGTATCATAATGGAAATGTATCGTGATATATGACTAGAGAAATGTCACAAATGACGATTTCTGAGCACACATTTCCAAATAAAGAGAAAAAGACGCGACACTAATTACTTGCTCGCTTCTTTTCGAGAACTAAAAATCAAGCCCCAGTAACCTAAACGGTATAAATTTGTTACATAATAATTAAAATAATAAAATTTTAAGAGAATAATTTAACCCAGTTAAATAAATTTTCTAAACATATTTAAGAACGAGCGAAACGTTTTTAAACTTGATGTTACTAAAAATATCAGTAAATAGAAATTGTCATCTTACTGATACTGATCAATTAATGTGTCTAGAGAAAGCAGTTCAAGCAGTTTTACGTAGTTGATGTAGTTCAAGGTAACCACGTGGTTGATGTATTCTTCGACTTGGAGAAAACTTTCGACAAAACATGGAGATACGCTACAATATCATGAAACAATTCCATAGTGGCTAATGAGGAGATAATCTGCCCAAATGTATCTCCACCCTTCTCAAGGACAGGACTTTCCTTGCTCGGATCAGGCAATCATTATCGGCCTGACACGAGCTGGAAAATGCAGTGCTGTAAGGATCTCTGTTGAGCCACACTCTTTTAGTATAGCGAACAACGGGATTTTTGAGGGTATAGAGACATTGGAAAGTGATTACATGCTTGTGCAGTTCTACTCAGCTAAAACAACGGCAATGTTCAGACGGAAAATGCAAGGTGCCATAGATATGCTGGTTGAAAATGCTAAAACCGTAGGTTTTAAATTTGACGTTACTAGTAATAATATCAATAAATAGAAATTTCATCTGAAATCTAAAAGACACAAGACGAATGACAATCACGAGTAGTAAAATGAACTGTGAAAACATAGTGGGTAGAGAGGGAGAGAAATATTAATATACAAGCAACAAGTAACATAGGAAGACTGTCTAGTAAAAACAAAAGAGTGACTCTTGATGAAGAGAGCAAACACTATGCAATCTGTTAACATGATTTATATGCTGATTGCTAGCACAATGCTTATCACGCCGTACGCGCGTGTTGTGGTGTACTGGAGGAATTGTCTGCTTTGTTATTTACAGTTATGTACCACGAGGTGTGTGATTGTCTTAACGTTTTGACAGAGAACGTCATTATCACAAAAGCAAGAGATATTTGCATGACTGAGGTTTTGTTGTTACTGTTCTCTCTACAGTACTCCGTACTTCAACGACATCGCGAAATAAACGTACCATTATTACATTGTGCATTCCAAGTTGAAGCAAAGTATATTTAAACCATTTCATTTTAATTATCATTCCCTGTAATTTATGTTGATTTATTCTTAATTTAGCTTTATTTTACAGCTTTTTATGTATTGAGGATTGAAAGTGTACTTAACGTGAGGTTGCTATAATTCTGTCTAGTTTATGTATTTTAAAATTAAGAACTATTTTGGGTTAGACTATGCTAGTCTCCAAATAATGAATAATAGTAATTTTAAAATGTGATGTAAATTCTCTATGTAAAATATTCAATAGTCAGAGGACTTCTAAATTATCCGTAGTCTGGACAAGAATAATAAATTGAGTTACTATTCTTAGATTCGAACAAATATATCCTATTACTGTAGAAGTAAAACAAAAGTTTGCAGGCAACAATTGAAGTATCCCGCTAACAATATTCCGGCATTAACGTGTGTTTTTGTGTATCCTAGGTAGAAACTTTACTTGTAAACCACTGTTCAAGTAAGTAAACTGAGTAGGTAAGGTAGATAGTATTTGTAGTGTTGAGAATTTTTTTACAATTATAAACAATACTAAAATCTTCAATTATATTAAGCTGTTGAATTCGCGCACGTGCGCGCGCGCGTGTGTTTTGCAAGAATATAAATTACATACAAAACGTACAAACTTGAACGTGTAAATTTGTAACAACCAGAAAATTTAAAATATTTTGCATTCTATGAATTTTAACTGACGATATCGAGCAAGTGTGGACAGAAACACCTTGATAACTGTAGGCCTAATCATTTGTGTGCATGAAATCTGCACAGGCAGGTAAGTTGCACCCGCAGAAATTATACGTTTTATGCGAAATATTCAAAACTGGATAATGCGATGAAAAAACGAAGGGAACCAAAATGTTTTTCACAATTTTACGCGCCCTACACAATTTCACAATCGTTAATTAGTTAGTCCGTTTCAATTGCGTTGATCCTTTGCATTCGTATACACGGATTGCACTTTTCTATTCTTCTAAGAAAGCTACATTTAAAGAAAATTATGTAATAAAATGTATAAAATCTTTTTGGGACTTAATGGCTTAATTTAACAGGAATATTGCCATTTATGTTATATTAAAAATGTAGGACACCTGTTTGTATTATTATAACATCAGAAAATGCAATATTTACTGTTTTTACTCACTTCCAGTTTTTGTTCGTACTAATAGTTGTAAAAATTTATGTAAAATATGTAGTCGTCATACCAAGTTATATACATATGGGATCTTATACGATCCGGCGTTTTTACTTAATGAAATGGACCCGGTGAATACGATATATTTTTTCATATGAGTATGTTGCATTTCACAGTAAAGTATAAAGGTAAACAATAGCCGCTTAAGCAAACCGTAGCATACAACATCAATTCGAGAGTGAATAAGTAATACCAAATACGCTACTCTTGTTAAATTGCTTTATCATATTGCAAATTACATTTATTGTTTATTGTATAATAGTTCAGCATTATAACCTATTTTAATTAAATTGTTTTTTGTTATCGTCAGTGACATTAACTTTGTATCTGTGTGTTTTGCTGTTTACTACTTAGTAGAGTATTTAAATTTTCGTTATGTTGTCAACAACGTACGGTGCAAAGTAGAGCCGAAAACCTCTTCACAAGAAGTCATAACGTACGTTAAGTTAAAGAATATTTAGTTATATCTACGGTCCACTATATTTAAGAGATTTACAATTCGGATTTAGGCCTACATGCTTTTAATAGATAACTATGTAATTTATTACCTTAAATTCTGTACTAATAGTGGTGGTGGTGTTGATGACAATGCTCATCGATGGTGATGATCATCGTCGTCATTAGGCCGATGTATACATTCTGTGAACTGTACTGCATACTAATAAGCCAGCGTGGCCAACAGTAAGCTTCAGCCGCCAATCCTTACTTCAGATACACCGTAAGTACTGACTTCTATACAGATTAGAAAACACAGCTTGATTTTAAGGCGCTACGCGCTCTTTAACCTGTAACTTCCAGATCAGTAGGTAAGCAACAAGCTCACTGGATCCAAAGCTATGTAGTACTTAAGTTCATTACGTAAAGGAGAATTGTTTATTACGTTATCATAATGCCGTAAGAACTAACTGGTCTTAATGTTGACTAGGACCAATGGCATTGTTTTATTGATAATTCTTTCTCTTAGGAAATTGTTCATTTTGATATGGTTTCTAAAAATAGACATAACAATTAATATATGAGATGGTAATAGCTTCCGACCAATAGGCTCTATTTTCCTTACGATACTTCAAATATCCGACACTCATTATTTAAAAAGCTTTTTGTGAAACAGATATGCCAGGACGCAACACACAATCACACTTTGTTATCAACTTACGAGATCAACTTGTCAAATTATTTACACTGAATATGTGTGTGTTTGTTTGTGTGCGCGCGCACAAAGAGAGAAATAGGGAGAGACAGAGACAGAGACAGAGGAACGCAAACTATAACTATAAAGTCGCTTACGTGCGTGGCACAATAGTTACTGCTTCTCACTTCCAAATCCTTGTGACGTAACACAGTTACGTAGAACCCTTACACTCTACAACCAATAAACAGTACCTACTCTCGTGGCCACTGAACATGGCTTAGAGTGTATAATACTTTCTACACTTATGTATGCATTTTGAAAACATAATAAATATAAAACAGGCAGGGCCGCCACTAGGGTGCTTGCCGCCCATGTGCAGTTTTACCTTTGCCACCCTCCTGTATATACTTTTCATATTCCTACTTAGCCACACTATTTAATATTATTATAATTGAACATTGGTACAGACATACATAGTAAAATCGACAAGAAAATAAGTATATTGCGTTAAAATTTTTCAGAAATAAAAATTTCTGCTTTAATTTTTCTAACGCACCACTTAATTTCTGTTGGTCTTCAATTTTCACCTTTTTTTGTTTACATTAAAAGCCCGACAGCCGTTTCGTTTTTCTGTCAGACATGTTGAAGATATTATGAATATAAACCGTATAGAAATACGACACGTCTCAGAATTACACCGCCAGGCCGTGACCAAAAACAAGACCGTACTTGGAAATGTCATAAGCATAACTAACAAATTTCTGTTACTGCTGAAAAACTGCTGTTGTTTTGAATACAAGTTGACAGTCCTAAAGGCGCCTGTCCACAAAACAAAACATAAATAATTTTTTATCTTATCAGGTAGGTACTTTATAGTTTGCCAGCGTCGACATGCACGCACCTGTCTTCAAAACCACAAAGAGACCGCATCTATAACTCAGAAATAAATGTCGCGCAACAATACCTACACGCTTTCTTAGCAGTCAAAACAAAAGCTGATGCGAGTACACTGCGGCAATGCCAACAAAACAAATATAAAAAACAACTCAATAAACGTTAATGTCATATTAACGTATTAAGTGTCACACTTAATTAGTATTAAGTGTTTTAATTTATTTTGCAATATGTGCTGATGAATTTGGCAGTCTAAGGCCGCCCCTTCGGTATGGCCACCCGTGTGTGACGCACATTTCGCACTTATGAATATATATTCAAACCATTTAATATTCCTGACCTTAGACTTCAATATTTAACGTTACATTTTGTTTTATTGATATTTAATTAAGGCAACAAGTGTGAAATATCCAACATCATTATAACCACTGTAGGCGTATTATATTATGTAAAATATATTAATTGTTACCTAATATCATCTTATAACTATTCGCACGCGCGTGTCTGTAGTCATAATGTTTGGGTGTATTAATACACTACGAATAGTATTGTTAGGAGAAGCGTACCGAACAATCCAGAACATTCTCCACTCCCCCCGTCCAGTGTGGCTTGTGTTGCGTCATTCACGTAGGTGGTTCTAGTGAGTTCCAGGAACACTTGAGATACGCATTAAGCCGCTGGCGTGCAGTAAGGAGGCACAGCTGTACTGCACCTCTGCAGGGCCTATATAAAGCCATAGCAGCCGGATTGTCAGTTCAGTTACATGAGCGATTTTCGCTAGTGAGGCTTAAGTGTTTGTCGAAGTGAAGTAGTATTGTGTTATTAATTCTGTGAAACTCTATTAATAGACATTGTTATTGCGTGTGGACAAATCTAACTGGAAATATTGCACGAGTTCATTATAAACTGTTTAATTGTGATAATTAAAGCTGGTGATTAGTGATTTAATTGGTGTCTTGTATTTTGTTTTCTACTGTACCATACGACGACCAAGTAAACCGTCGTAACAGTATATTTGTGCCGGTTTTTTGAGAAACCGGCCGTCTGTAGAAAAATATATAATTTATTAATAATGGGGAATCACGAATTATTATTCCACGAGACCGGCAAGCATCATGTACTGCATTGCCGTTTGGTTGCTTCACTGTATGCCAGCGCGATCTGTTTGTGAATGCGGATAGTTTCGTTGCCCGATTTGGCAACGCAACGAATCTTGTTTCCGTTTGGGCAAGATTCTTGGTCAGTCAGCGGCCATCATCTGTTCTGTAAGCAGCCCGTCCTCTCCGGCAGATCGACTTGGTTAATTCCGTATTTTTTCCTATTCTATCAAGGCAAGTTAAACGCTCTCAGGCCTCCGGTAAGTAGATTAAGTATATATTATTCATTTTATTGTAAAAAGTTTAAATTTAAATTATAATTGCCGTGGATGTGAACAGATACGTTTCATAAGCATGCCTCGTGTGTGTGTGTGAATCTAATGTATATTCCTTGTCGTATATTTTGAGTATTTAAACTCTGATACAGCCTTATTCATTGTATTTTGTAAATAGTAAGTGCCTATTTCAAAAGGGGTGTAAAAATTATGTATTTTGCGAGACTTTGATGAATTGACTGTGCGAGCACGTGCCGTATGAACTTGTAACCTGTCGTAATATGTTAACGTTGTATGCGCATGTGAGTGTGCATTATAAATCGAACCAAATCAAGTGGAATTGAGGTATGGTGTGTGAGATATGAATTTAAAATATAAAAGGGAAAATGTTGCACCTAATTTTAATGAACATTGTTGAACTGGTCAGGGGCGGGCAGGTGTTGATTCTGTTTGTACACGCTTTGCATGTGGCACATGTGTGAGGTTTGGGAATAAGTGGTTGTCAGGGAATTAATTATTATTAATGTCCAGGGTTCCCGATGCAGTCGGAGATTTGACTCCAGCATGTGGTAATTACAACTTCTACGATGACCTAAAAAAAACACCTAGACTCTCGTCCCTCGGCTGCCAGAGGAGGAACAACTGCATAGCATGCCACAGTAACCAACTGGGAACAATCTGGGCCAAATAAGGTGATATTTAACCAATTCTTATTTATACTCGGCCTCTACAGAAAACACCATGTTTTGTGCATTTAACAATCCATAAAAAACTCAAATTATACTTCACTGTGACTCACTATGACTTTCTACGTCTTAATGCCGTTTTGAGTGTGCTCCTGTCCAACTGGACATGATTTGGATGCAACTTTCTGTAACATTGCTTTCATAATATTTAGTCTCGAAAACAATTGTAGGCCTGCTCGCTGGCATGTGTCCGGCGGTCACTAATTTTATGCTGTTTTTTTTACTGTGGTATTGAATGGGGTTGTGAAAGTTTGATTTACCTGTATTTCAGTTAAGGAAGTGGGTGCTGTCTGTACATGCTGGGGCTGGACCCATGTGGTATAGTTTCTATTACAATCTCGGGTCTTTCTGCTTTTAATTATTTTTTTATTTCATAATAGGGTTGGGGGTTTTCATTATTCTGCTATCAGGTCGGGTTACCTTTAAAAATTTCACAAAATCAGGTGTAGGCACCTGTTGGTGCAGATCGATGCAAGTTCCGGGACATTTTACCCTATGTCGGGTCAGGCTATGGAACATGTCAGCGGCCGGGTCAATTCAGATTGTCTTTAAATTTATAAATTACAATTTTTATAAAATTATACAGGCTGTACTGACACTTTAAATTTGTAATTGTATTTTCTCGCTATTATGGCCAATACAGATTTTCTTTATATTTATAATTTTACAATTTTTATAAAACTATGCAGGCTATGCTGACATTTTAAATTTTGTAATTGTATTTCCTTGCTATTATGGGCCAATCTAATTTTTCTTGAAATTTATAAATGTGCTTTTCATAAAACCATGCCGGCTGTTACTGACAATTTTTAATGTTGTAATTTATACTTTCTTGTTATTATGGCCAAGCCGGATTATTTAAATTCACAAGTCGCACTTCTATGAAACTATCCAGGAGGTTTGCATGCATTTAAAAGTTATACATTGTGCTTTGACAAAATATACAGGCGGTCCCCAAGGTGCTTAAATTTATATTTGTATTGGGTATTTATATTTGTTATCTTTGTGAATTATGTGCTATCTTTGTGTTAAGTGTTATGTGAAGGAATGATATCTATATGTTATGATATTTGAAATATTTGGGAATTGTGATAGTAAAAAAAAATTTTATGAATCTGTGATATATGAATAAAAAAAAATTATAAATAGGTTATGAGATAAATGATGGTCACTGTTGGGATTACGATAAATATTTAAGAAAGATTAATATAAAATTATGTAATCCATTATGAATTAAAAATGAATGAAAAAGGGGATGAATTATAATTAACATGAATGTATATTATGTGAATCATGAAAACTATGAAGTTTAATGAAAGTTGTTATCTTGTTTGTTAATAGAGAGTTTTAATTGCAAGTCCCGTCTCACTGGACCCAGCACACCTTATGCTTCTTCTAGGCCTTCACCAACACTCTGCGTCGTGGCGGCAGTATCGACTCTGTCCATGGAGAGGTGCTGGACTTCTTCATACCCCGTCGATGACGTGACCAGTTGCGATTTAAGATGTTCTATCGTGTACAGGCCAACGGAGAGGCGTTGGCGGACTTTGTGCAGAGTATACGGAAAACGGCCCGGATTTTAAGGTTGGGGTTCCCCAAGAGGGACATTATCCAAGTAATTCTGGAAGGAGTAACTCCCCAAGAGAGATCACGTTTGGTGTTCGCAGACCGTCCACGTTGTTTTGCGGATCTGGACCGGTTGTGTGTGGTTTCCAGAACTGCCCAGGCGATTGACGAGTCCCGGGATCGAGCAGCAACAGAGGAATCGAAGTAAGAGACACATGGACGACGTATTGTTCCATCACTACACGGTGCTAAGGTTTTTGGCATTGGGAACTCCTGTAACAAGGGGCGTCGTATCTCCCCTAATAATAATGTGACTTGCTTTAAGTGTGGTAGATTGGGCCACATTAGACCATTTTGTACCGGGGTAGGGTCGAGTCCAACGCCCCTCACCAAGGCGCCCAAGGTCATTCAGAAACTAGTCAACAAGGAGAAGATATGTCGGAGGTCTTCTCCTCCCTGTCGCGGGTCTTCTAAAGTACGCGCCTCCAGGCCATTTGTAGGTCCCAGCTCTTCGGGCATCAAGGTCCTCCAAACCATTTCGAAGCCCACTTCGGTATGCCCCTTCTTGCTATTGGAGTTGAAAAGGAGTCAACTCAGAGCATTAGTTGATTCCGGTTCAGCAAGATCAATCATATCATCCAGAGTGTGCGAGGACCTTGAAAGACAGGGTTTGATTAAAAGGTCGGAACAGCCTTCCGTGGTGTGCATCCCAGGAAATTCTGCCCATTTCCCGGGTAGTTTCCTTTAAATTTAAGATTGAGGGATTTTCTTGGGTGTGGAGCTTTCTGGTTTCTCCTGCTCTGGGAGTTGAGCGCATTATTGGTGCCGACTTCATCTGTAAGAGTGGTCTCGTAATTGACATCAAAGAGCACCAATGTTATTTTAAATTCAATCGGGGAGTTGTATTCCCTTTCCTTGGATATCAGGGGACTAGGGAAGATATCCAAGAGGTTGAGTGCCCCGACACATCTAGAGACCACCTCTCCCAGTCCCAGCGATCCGCATTAAATCAGTTGTGTGAGCAGTTCCCCACTGTGTTAACTCCGGCCCTTGGGCTCACACATCTCTTGGAGTATAAGATCCGCCTAACGGACTCCAAGGTGGTACGCTCCCACCCTTATAAACTTGCCCCTCCAAAGATGAACATCTTAAGGGAGAAGGTTCAAGAGTTATTAGAGCAGGGGGTGATTGAACCTTCTAGTTCCAGTTATGCCAGTCCAGCGTTCCTAGTGCCCAAGCCTGGAGGTAAACATTGGATGGTGATCGACTACCGCAAACTCAACGCCAACATTGAGGTAGATTCGGTCCCACTTCCTGACCTTCATTTCGCGTTCGATTGGTTCAGTGAGGCGAGGTATTTTACCATCATTGACCTCAACTCTGCATATCACCAGATCCCGTTGACGAAGGAAAGTAGGCCCTACACGGCATTCTGTGTTCCGTGGAACCTCTGTCAATACACTAGGGTTCCCGTGAGTCTAGCGGTAGGGGCCCAAACTCTCACCCATTTACTTGACACCGTCTTTCACGATGTCAAGTTTAAATACATCTTTAATTATCTTGATGACTTGCTGGTGTACAGCAAGGGTTATGAGGAGCATTTGGGTCATCTGAACGAGGTGATGTGCAGGTTGAGGAGTGCTGGCCTCACTGTCAACTCTGAAAAGGTGAAGTTCGCCCAGACACAAATTTCTTTCCTGGGCCACCTGATTTCCCATAGAGGTGTCACTGTAGATCCCGAGGTAGACGAAGATCTGATCATACCATGGCGGAATTCCATCGTCCGTCATGAGCTGAACACACACGCAAACTCTCGTTCCCACCTGCCGGATGAGGACAATCTAAGCATGCCTCTGTAAAACACCATCAGCAAGACGTCTGACTCTCCCACAGGGCACGGATCTTCTGGACAAAAATAAGGTGACGTTTAACCAATTCTTACATAACTGGCCTCCATATAACAGCTGATATCGTGTGTTTGACATTCGTAAAACCTCCAGTTCTACTTTATTAACAACTGCAGCATAAACTCATTTTAATTGTGCGGGTGCCCTGCTGAACATAATTTTCATGTAATCGGACTTGAGAATGTACTTAATCTCAATATCAATTGTAGGCCGTTCGCTGGCATGTGTCCCGCTCCCTCTGATTTTTAATACTATACTTTGTTTTGCTATCTAGTATCTATCATTATCACGTTTTTTATATATATTTATACCAGTATAAATACCAGTATTTTACCAGTATATTGTACTGGTTTATTTTTTTATTACAGGTATTGTAATAAAGATCTGTACCTACTGTTATTATATTTTTTTTTTATTTACCAGTACATGTAAAGAAACTCTTTTTCTCAGGGTTAATGATTATTAAGTTTATTATCGTATTTACGATTATATCTATTAAATTCTTTTCTTTAAACCAACCCAGATTCAGTTAATGGGTAGTACTTTGGTAATTAACCATGTAAAAAATAACTAACGTATTAGTGTAACTTAACCGTCTCTGAATTCTTCTAGCTGCCACGGGTTCACTTCTGGTTGTTGTTTACCTTTCTTCAACAGCAATATTCAGCTTGGCAATCTGTTTCTTCACACGAATCTCTTATTGTTCTTACCGCTGGATACCGCTCTCCAAGATTACTGCAACACCGATGTCTCCTTTGAACACTTAATTATTCGTTAGGGCCACTGAAACTCTTCTCCAGTCCAAGATTTTACTCTTCTGTCGTCGTTCTATTCAGGATATTGTTATATTTTTTGTATTATTATTTATTTATTCGATATTATAATCAAACTCTGGAATCACTATTCAAAATCCTTTGCTTTATTTTCTTTTCCAAGTTACATTACTTTTATGATGTACAACAGTTATTATAATTTAATATTCTTAATGTGACTCTGATTGAATTACAAATTAGACTCTATTTACATAATTCCTCTGTTTCATCTTTATAGTATTCAATATAAAATTAGACTACTCATGTTACTTTCCTTAGATATAAATTTAGACTCCTTTTACATAATTCCTCTCTTTCATCTTTATAGTATTTGGTATTAAATTAGACTAATACATTTTTTCTTCATCACTCTCCAAAACAATCTCTAACAATTTACATATTTGCCACATTGATAATTCCCTACCTTCGTTACATCTTTTTATCATATACCTCTTAAAAACTTATATAACTTTTCTACTTCTTATTAAATATATTTATTTTATTTCTAATATTCTGAATTCTAGTTTGTATTTATAATATGATCATTCTCTTAATATTTGCTCTAATTATAAAATTAATTTCAAACTTCATATATTCTTTTCATAACATATATCTTTATACTGTTTTATCTTATATAGGCATCTACCTCTATGTTGATGGGTGAGTCGATACAATGTTTTTGTTTACATTTTCAAACATATGTTACAATTCTAATAAATTTATATATTTTTTTCTTTTAAAATTTATTATTTTCCTCTTAATTACTGTGTTGCATTTTAACAGCAGTACATAATACCTTCCCTTATTTCATAATCTCAGATACAACTTGATATGAGATTTTGAAATAATTAATTTCTTATCACAAACATGGTCGAACATTAATATTGAAAACATATGATTAATTCGCTAATTGTATATCACAAAATTCATTTCATAAATTGGTTTTTTCTTTTATTAACATAACAAGTATGGTTCATCACTATCAAGAATCACCATATCTTACACACTCATTTATGGCTTAAAATAACATTAATCAAACCAACTGGTTTTACATAAAAAATAATAAGTATACAATAACAATTGTGCCTCGTTTCATGGCTAAAAAACTCCAAAACATGACTAAACATTCTCTTTCTTTCGGACCTCACCTTTCCCAATCCGGGGCATACATTTCATTGGTTCTTTTTTGCAGAATTCATTTATTTCTTATCTGACTTATACGGGCGAAGTTGATTAATATTGTAGGCTCCTTTAATTTTTCCATCCTGGTATTTTATTACTACCGTATTGTTATCATTCACGGTATTAATTATGAATGGGCCTACATAACATAAAAATAATTTTTTCATCAACTTCTCCTTACTGCTGAGAAGTTGTCTGTTTTCGAACCAGTACTAAATCTCCTATGTGATAGTCTATTTGCTTATATCTCTTCTTGTATTGTCGTCTAGCTCTTTCCTCTGCCTTCACTTTAATCCGACTCTCCATAATAACTTCTATGTCCTTCTGTGGTTGAGTGAACCATGTAAAATCAACTAAACCTTCGATAATTCTGGGTGGGCGTTTCTTATACATTGCCTCATACGGTGACACACCAGTACTATCATGATTGGCTAAATTGATAAACTCCTCTGCTTTACTAACATATTCGCTCCATCTATTATGTTGATCATGGCAATATGTGCGGAATAAACTACCCACTTCTTTGAGCATTCTTTCGGCCGGGTTACTATTGGGATGGTAAACCGATGTTTTATACGTACGAATTTTTATGGCTCTCATAGCATTCTGCCACTTGACACCTTTAAATTGTGTTCCATGATCAGATATAATACTATTAGGCAATCCTACTTCCTTTATAAACTTTTCTTTAATTATTTTAACTATAGTGTAAGTATTGGCCTTCGTGATGGGATATAATTTTGTAAATCTAATAAAACTGTCCATAATAATCAATAGGTACTTGCTACGTCTCCTACCACTAGTTGGGAATGGTCCACAAATGTCAATAAAAACTTGTTCTAGCGATCTCAATGCTTGTTTATTTATCCACCTTCCCTCATATCTAACATTAGCTAACTTGACTTTTTGACAAATATCACACGTTTCTATGGATCGAATTACTTTTTTTTCTAATTTATTCATGTAAAAGTGTTCCTTAAGTGCTGACACTACTTTCTTCTGGCCTTGGTGTCCATATCTCTCATGGTAATCAACAATTAATTTATTACATACCTCTTCTGGCACTAAAATTTTCCAATCATTATTTCTTTTATCGGTGTTCCTAAACATCATTCCTTCATGAATCATATAATGTGATGTAGTGTTGGAAGTGCTTTCCATCCTTTTCCTCAACTTTTGTATTCTAATATCGGTTGGCTGTAATTTCTTTATTTCTTCCACGATGAGTTTTAATTCTCTTTTATTCCTAAAGCATGCCAAAACTTTACGTGCTTCTTTGGCCATTATTTCTTCTTGATCACCTACTCTGGATAATATATCCGCTACTATATTTTTATTGCCTGGTAAGTACTCCCATTTTATATGATACTCTTGTAACTGGAGCACCCATCTGGTAAGCCTTCCATGTGACATCTTACAATTTTTAAAAAAGGTTATTGCTTGATGATCTGTTCGTACTACTACCTCACTGTTTAATAAGTATGTTCTGAATTTAGTTATTGCAAAAACCACACTCAATGTCTCTTTTTCAGTTATTGTATAATTAAATTCTGCTTTAGTTAGTGTACGGCTTGCAAAAGCTACTACCTTTGGTTCTCCCTTGTCATTTTCTTGATATAACACTGATCCTAAACTTACTCCACTGGCATCACAATTTAAATAAAAAACTTTACTAAAATCTGGGTGACTTAACATGACGCACTGTAAAAATCTCTGTTTCACTTCCTTGAATACTTCCTCATCCTTTTCGGTCCACTTCCACTTATTCTTCTTACAAATTAAATGTTGATAATGATGTGTTAAGTCGGAGTAATTACTTTGGAAACTTCTGTAATAATTACAAAGACCTAAGAAACTTTGTAATTGTTTTACATTTTTTGGACATGGGAAATTCTGTATTGATTGTATTTTATCAGGATCCGCCGATATGCCGGTATCCGAAACTATAAACCCTAAAAACTTAATCTTGCTGGCAATGAATGTTGACTTGTCTAATTTTAGCGTAATTCCATGTTCTCCCAATCTGGTGGTAAGTACCTTATCAATTCGATGACAGTGTTCTTCCCAACTGCTTGATGCAATTACCAAATCATCGACATATACTGTAGTAAATTCCAAAATTTCCTTACCCAATACTTCATCAAGACATTTTATAAATATAGCCACACTATTGACCAGACCAAAAGGTAATCTTTTAAATTGATAATTCCTACCGTTTACTATGAAACTCACATATTTTCTGCTTTCTGGATGCAATTCTACTTGCCAATATCCAGATACAGCATCCCAACTACTAAAAAATTGTACGTTATTAAAACGTTTTAAAATTGTTCTCAGGCGACGTCTTATCAGCAATTATCATCTGATTAATTTGACGTGCATCTAAACACAATCTTAAGGACTTATCTTTTTTGGGAATTACTACTAATGGGCTAGTGTGTTCTGACTGACTTAGTTCAATGATGTCTTCACGAAGCATTTTGTCGATTTCTTCCTGTACTTGCTCTCTTAATTTGTAGGGTATGGGATATGATCTTTTGTTAAATGTCACATTTTCTCTTAGTGGTAACTTACATTGCACTCCTACTATTTTGCCAGGTTTATTTGAAAATACTTTATAATGTTTCCAATAAATTTCCGTTAACTGATCTATTTGCTCTTTGTTTAGTTGATTATTATGATTACAGAATTGTCTGATTTCTTGCATTTTCTCCTCCCACATTGGATTATTTAGTGTTAACTGCTGTAGTGACTTTCTATTGATTGGTCTATCCTTATATGAGTATTCAAATTTATCACTTAATTTTGGTTGAATTGACCATTTTCCTTACCTCTTCATTTCTATTTATAATTTTTATAGGTATTTTTTGTTTATCATATGTAAATACCACCCGATTAGTTTCTAAATCAATAATAGTTTCATACTTCCGCAAGTTATCACATCCGACTAATATTTCTGTTTCTATATTTTGATATACTACAAATGTTAATGGTATCACCCTTCCATTGAATTGTACATTCATCATTATTTGTTTGCGAGCAGTTCGATTGGCTCGTCCTGTTACACCCACTATAGTAATTTTGCTCACAGGTAATTCATAAATTCTGTTGGCCTTTCCTTCGTATGACGTGATTCCCTTTTCCATTTCTTTTAATTCATGGTATTTAGTCGTACTCATCAATGATATTTCGGCACCAGTATCAATAATAAAATTTTGATTGGTTTTCCCATATTGACCGGTAATAGACACTACATCATTTTCAATTATATTTCTACTGATTTTCTCGTTGTCCATAAAATCCTGACCTAAACTGGTTATCCAAGACAGTGATCGGCTATTTGACTGTGGCTGACCACTGCACTCACTCACAGTCTTCTCTAGTTTTCCTGATTTTCATTTATGGTTACTCCCTCTTCTCTCCTTCCTTCCTGTTGACTATTTTCTGATTGGGACAGGGAACTATGTTGCTCTCTATTTCTTAACTGTTCATAGTTGTTGTTCACCTCACTCTGTCTCTCCTCATTGCGAGAATATTCATTTCGATCAGTCTCCCTCGGGTAACGACTATTGTAAATTCGGGAATAATAGTTTCGGCGTATAAAATTTGCTCGATAGTTATTTGAAGCGTAGTTGTCCCTATAATTATTATTGTAATTATTACTACCATATCTCCGGTCATTCCGGTTATCGTTTCTGTAGTAATTTCTTCCACCTTCCCTATCTTGGTATCTTGGAGCATTTCTTTGGTCGTTCCTTTCTACTATTTGATTCCTATCACGGTTTTGTTCTTCCGGATATCTATTAGGGTAGCTGTCTCTTATCATATTCCCTTGTTTAGAGCGATTGTCATAATTCAATTTCCTCTCATAATCAGTGAGTAGTAATGTCATTGCTTCTATAGTATTGGCTTGACTGGCAAATTGTGCTAAGCTTACCGTTTCAGGAAAATGATGACTCAAAGCTTCCACCACATATCTGTCATCCATGGGTGGGTCTAAATATCTTGCCCTGCAAACATGCGATAAAAAATACGAGGTTGGTGTTTGTCCTATACTTGGATTGTACCTACCATATACTATGGTCTCCCGCACCCTTGTCTGTATGGATCGCGTCCAATATTTATTTTTATAGCTGTCCACAAATTCCTGGTAGCTATTCAAGGTGTTTCTAACAGCATCCCACCAATAATCATTCATTTCATGGAACCCTTGATCTAACATTAGCTTAATTCTCTCCCATCTATTTTCCTTGGTACTATTCAAATATTCCTTCATTCTATTTAAATACTCCATAGGATTTTTTATATATCCTTTCATATGTGGCACCTCATGACTAATATTCTTGTCTTCTCGTATAACACACGTTCGATTACCATTTTGCTCTATTTCATTGACCCTTACTACTAATTGTCCCATGGTATCCTCTATTTTGGTATTATTGCTGTCCAACTGTTGTCCCATGGATTGAATATTGCTCGTTACTTCCTGTTTGTGTTTTACCAATTCTCTCGTCATCTGTTCTATGACTTCTTGTTTATTTTCTCCTAATTTCTCTTCCACTTGTTCCTTCAGTGACTGTTGTTTCGTTTCTACACTGTCTAACCTATTTTCCATTGTTTCCATATTCAATTTCACCTCTGCAAATTGTCTAACATTCCCTTCCTCATAATTTTTCAATATTAACTCAACTTCAGCCTTTTGCTGGTCTAATTTATTATTCACCCCATTGATTTGTTGTTGAATGGTCTCCTTTAATTCATCATTATTTTGTTTTAATAAATTTTCATTATCTAGTCTCATTTGTTTAAAATTTTCGTTGGTTTTGTTATTCCCTTCTATTATAATTCTCATCATCTCCTGGAAATTTGCATCCATTGGTTGGTTTGGTTGCTTTGGTTGGTCCCCTTGGGCATCCTCTACTATTATTTCCATTTCAGTTTCTTCCTCTTCAACACTATTACTCCTTAATTCATATCGTTGCTCTAGTTTGTTAGCCATTTTACAATATTGAACTTAATTTAATTACAAGGAGATTTTTATACTAATTAAATTTAACAAAATTGTGTTATTTGGTGCTGGTATAAAGAAAATATTTGCTTTCACGGATGGGCGCCATTTTGTACAGGTTTATTTTTTTATTACAGGTATTGTAATAAAGATCTGTACCTACTGTTATTATATTTTTTTTTTATTTACCAGTACATGTAAAGAAACTCTTTTTCTCAGGGTTAATGATTATTAAGTTATTTTATCGTATTTACGATTATATCTATTAAATTCTTTTCTTTAAACCAACCCAGATTCAGTTAATGGGTAGTACTTTGGTAATTAACCATGTAAAAAATAACTAACGTATTAGTGTAACTTAACCGTCTCTGAATTCTTCTAGCTGCCACGGGTTCACTTCTGGTTGTTGTTTACCTTTCTTCAACAGCAATATTCAGCTTGGCAATCTGTTTCTTCACACGAATCTCTTATTGTTCTTACCGCTGGATACCGCTCTCCAAGATTACTGCAACACCGATGTCTCCTTTGAACACTTAATTATTCGTTAGGGCCACTGAAACTCTTCTCCAGTCCAAGATTTTACTCTTCTGTCGTCGTTCTATTCAGGATATTGTTATATTTTTTGTATTATTATTTATTTATTCGATATTATAATCAAACTCTGGAATCACTATTCAAAATCCTTTGCTTTATTTTCTTTTCCAAGTTACATTACTTTTATGATGTACAACAGTTATTATAATTTAATATTCTTAATGTGACTCTGATTGAATTACAAATTAGACACTATTTACATAATTCCTCTGTTTCATCTTTATAGTATTCAATATAAAATTAGACTACTCATGTTACTTTCCTTAGATATAAATTTAGACTCCTTTTACATAATTCCTCTCTTTCATCTTTATAGTATTTGGTATTAAATTAGACTAATACATTTTTTCTTCATCACTCTCCAAAACAATCTCTAACAATTTACATATTTGCCACATTGATAATTCCCTACCTTCGTTACATCTTTTTATCATATACCTCTTAAAAACTTATATAACTTTTCTACTTCTTATTAAATATATTTATTTTATTTCTAATATTCTGAATTCTAGTTTGTATTTATAATATGATCATTCTCTTAATATTTGCTCTTATT
The DNA here is from genome assembly GCA_034769895.1 of Magicicada septendecula. Lineage (NCBI taxonomy): Eukaryota > Metazoa > Arthropoda > Insecta > Hemiptera > Cicadidae > Magicicada > Magicicada septendecula. Next base: position 281,596,251 of record CM068368.1, on the reverse strand, counting down.
ATAAAATTAATTTCAAACTTCATATATTCTTTTCATAACATATATCTTTATACTGTTTTATCTCATATAGGCATCTACCTCTATGTTGATGGGCGAGTCGATACAATGTTTTTGTTTACATTTTCAAACATATGTTACAATTCTAATAAATTTATATATTTTTTCTTTTAAAATTTATTATTTTCCTCTTATGTACTGTGTTGCATTTTAACAGCAGTACAATATATATATTTGTTCATTTCATAATAGGGCTGGGTTTTTTTTTTTAATCTGCATCAGGCCGGGTTTCTTTCTTAAAGTCACCGAATCTGGGGTAGTCACCTGTTGGCGCAAACCCATGCAAGTTCCCTGACATGTTACTTTCTGTCGGGTCGGACTCTTGTCCAGCTTTCTTCTACCCTGTCCGGCCTTGGGGGTTTTTATAAATTTTTTTTTGTAATGGTTTATGGATTTTTTTGATGTTGTGTGGAACATGTTAGCGGACGGGCCAATCCAGATTTTCTTTAAATTTATAAATGTACTTTTTGTAAAACTATACAGGCTGTACTGACACTTTAAATCTGTAATTGTATTTTCTTATTATTATGGATAATCCAAATTTTCTTTAAATTTATAAATGTACTTTTTGTGAAACTATACAGGCTGTGCTGACACTTTAAATTTGTAATTGTATTTTCTTATTATTATGGCCAATCCAGATTTTCTTTTAATTTATAAATGTACTTTTATAAAACTTTACAGGCATGTACAATTTCTAAATGGGGCTGTGATAAAAATATACGGGCTGTCCATCAGGCTTTATAATTGTAATTTGTCTGTGATTCTGTGATTTATATGTATGTATGTTAACTATGTGTTATTGAAGGATGGGGGAAATGATGAATAATATTTATATGTTGATCACATATGAAACAAAAAAGGTTGTTATCTTACTGTTTAATCGAGAGTATTAATTGCAAGTCCCGTCGTATTGGACCCAGCTCACTTTATGCTTCTTCTAGGCCTTCAGACTAGTCCTAAATATCTAGTAGCCCCTTTAACAAAAAAAAAAAAAATTCACAAATAAAAAAGGGGTTACAAATGGTAGCAGAGCGTACATATTTTTATGTACAGTAACGAATTATTATGTTACAAAGTCATACTTTCAGTATTATAGAAACCGGTACTCACAGCTGACCATATCATTCATCATCATCAGCGGCGCAACAACCATTACTGAGTCAAGGCCTCCTTTAACAGCCTCTGCCAGTTGTCCCGGTCAAGTGCAGCTGCTCTCCAGTTCCGGGTCCCAAGGATGTGGCGCGCATCATAGCTCACACCGTCTTCCCAACGTAGTTTGGGTCTACCAACTCACCTGGTGCCATAGATCTGTTCTGTGAGTGCCTTTCTTGGTATTTCATTCTCCCCCATTCTGATCACGTGTCCAGCCCACCTGAGTCTACCAAGCTTTATAATTTTCACAATATCTGGTTCATTCAGAAGTGTGTTCAGTTCTTGGTTGTTCTTTTCCTCCATTCACCTCCCACACATATTGGACCAAATATGCTACGGAGGATTTTGCGTTCATGAAGTAGCAGGCTTGACTCAGACTTTCTAGAAATGGTTCAGGTCTCAGAACCATAGGTGAGAACTGGGCGGATCAGTATTTTATACAAAAGCAGCTTGATGCTCCTGGCAATTATTCTGCTTTGGAACAGGGGTCTGAGACCAAAGAAGCACCTATTAGCTGAGGTGATTCTTCGCTTTATTTCCTCTGTTGTTTCCCCATCAGCGTTAACTTGGCATCCTAAATAAACAAAGTTGTTGATATTTTCGAAGGAATAGATGCCAATTTGGATGTGCTCTCCTTCTGTAGCCTCCTGTCCTGTGGCCATATATTTTGTCTTGCTTTCATTTATTATGAGACCCAGTCTCCTTGCGGGACCTTCAAGAGCAAGAAAGGCTTCAGTAACTGCTCGAAGGGACCGCCCGATTATATCTAGGTCATCAGCGTATCCTAGGACCTGCACTAACCTGTTGAATACAGTCCCAGAGGAATCTATTCCAGCATCTCTCATAGCTTATTCTAAGGCAAGATTGAAGAGGAGGCAAGCAAGAGCATCGCCCTGGAGGACTCCCTTTCCATAGTCAAACTCTCCTGATAAGTCATTCTGAATCCCCACCATGCCCTTCACTGTCAACATTGTCATCCTACACAATCTTATTAATTTCTTTGGTATGCCCAGTTCTTCAAGAGCAGTGTAAAGTTCTTTTCTGTCAATGCTGTCGTATGCATTTCTGAAATCTATGAAGACGTGATGGGTTTGTAGCTTATGTTCCCTACCTTTCTCTAGAATTTATCGGAGTGTGAAAACCTGGTCTATTGTCGATTTTCCTCTTCTAAATCCACACTGATATCGACCAATCACCCGATCAGCATGTGAAAGCAGTTTTGGGTACAATATCTGGGACACTATTTTATACGCCACAGGGAGAAGAGAAATGCCACTGTAATTATTACAGACCATATCACAAAACGTAATTTTGTTGCTTCAGTATAGTTATTTTATCCTTTGATAAACGTGAACATTTTATGTCATTTTAGAGTCCCATTTTAAGAGTAGACCATTGCAACTTCGTTACCTACAGCGTTCAACTGAACCGTGTCGATAAGGATGTAAATGTACGACTCGCCAAAGCCCTGTACGTACAGTGTTTGCTTATATTCTGAACTGAGACAGCACCCAGTGCAAAGGCAAACGAGTGAGACTAGCAACAACACAGCATTAGGTAAAAAGAATTGTTCATTTGTAATAAAGCTGCAACAACGTTTATGTTTCAATTAATAATCCTCGTGTGCAGGAACGGATTGTATTCAGGTCTTGTTGCTGTATAGATTAACCATTTGTTCTACTGAATAATTCAGTATTGTTACGATGGTATCACTGATCGTCGTATGGTACAGTTGAAAATAAAATAAAGACGCCAATTAAGTCCCTAATCACCAGTTTTAATTAATCACAATTAAGAGTTTGAAATCCACAAGTTATTCAGCAAGATTATACTCGAGCAATAATTTAGTTATCTTTGTCCACACGCAACAATAATGTTAACTGATAGAGTCCCGTACTATAATCACTTTTCACTAATAACTACTTGAACGCACTGAGTAATCGCCCGACGTAAACTGAACACTAAGCGGCAGCTGCTGTGTATTTATACCCTGCGGGGTTCCACTAGATGCGTCCTTAACAGAGGGGATATACCTTCTTCAGTGCAGCCTTGGCAGAAACACGCACGTGCGAGAAACGCGTAGAGCAACGTTCTCCATTGTACCCGAACGTTTCGTATTGAGTAACAGTATGTTACAGGTATACAGATATTAAGTAAGGACATTACACCTGAAATTACCAATTACGGAACAGAGATACCAAGAAATAATCAAACAAAACGGCAATGAGTAGTGAATACAACTTTTCAAAATGTGAAGGAATATTGCGACAACAGTCGGATTTTTATTAATTTTTATGTAGATTCAACAATACTCAATTGCAGTTGCAAGTATCTCATCTAAATCCCTTATATCGTTACTAGGCTTAGAAACGATTCTTCCTTTGATAAAAGTGCTGTATATTCTACAAGTATACTACATTTCATAAAATTAAATCCATCTTTAATTTATGCGCTCTTTAAAATTTACAACATGTTGTGTTATTACAAGGATTATAAAGATTTCAGTGACTACACTTTATGGCTTAAGTCTACATTGATTTTATACGTACGTACTGCAGTAGCTTCCAAGAGAAAACTATGGATTTTTTGCAAGACGAACAGGGTCAGTTTGAAATACGGCAGTCGCGTTTGTGTATACAGCGGAGTACACGCCTTTGCAAAAGTGTAGGTACACACTACGTTATTTTGAATGCTTTAATTTTTAGTCTTTAGTTGTGGATAACATAATGATTTCATTCTCTGTCGTTGCAACAAGATATTTACTGAAAGTGTCATAAACAATTTTGAAACAAACAGTGTATTCAGGAAGCTATATTTTAAAACAACACAACGGTTCATTAATTAAATTGATAGATCAGCTGTTTTACTATGATATTTATAAATTTCAGAGTTCTTGTTCAATTGTATACATTATTCGGTTTTGTAAGTACAATGAAGCGGTGTAAATTTTGCATTGTCGTATTTAGGAGATTATATCTGTCGTGAACTTGTACCCACGACGCATCAGCTGTACCCTGTACCCTGTACATATACCCATGATACAGCCCCTTATCAGTACTGTAGTACGGATAAAGCTGTTCACAGACAATTCTATCTATAGGCCTACTGCTAGTAGTACTAATCACAGAACGTTCTAGAATATCGAAACTAATGCCAATTGGCTTTTGCGGCAAATACAGGGACAGAGAAAAACGTGAAGATAATATGTTGCGTAAGTACCAACAGTGGTATCTCTTCCTGACGGTAAATCCGAGGTGAACAGGAGGTATAGTGGACCCAGGACACTACCCTGCGGTACACTTGACCCTACTGGAAGTAAAAGAGAAGTAGCACCCGAGAACTACTTTAAACACTCTGCCCACAATATAGGAATGTAGAATATAATAAAAATTATGTGATAAATATTTCTTTATTTTGTATAACAGTCAAAGATTCCATAATTTATCAAACGGCTGAGAAACATCGAGGAACACATCGGAGCACAACACCTTCGGTTCCAGCGATTTATTTATAATATTGGTTATTCTGTATATTTGATCTACTGTTAAGTGCTTTCTCAAAAGCTCAATAGTTGATCCGGATAAAGATTTCGTTGTTTTCTTTAATCGTTGGAATAAATCAGTTTACTAGTAGTTTCTCAAAGATCTTACCATTTACCGGTAGAAGGAAGGTCGATAGGAAGAAGGTTCTTGAAGATTTTTATTAGGTTTAAGAACATCATTAATTGAGTTGTTTTCCAGAGAAGACAAAGGCATTGAAGTCTGAGTATGCCGTTGAAGAAGTATGCTATTAGTAAGAAGCCTCTGTGAGACAGCTCCTTTAGACTTTTTCCCGACAGCAAATAAATTCCAGGAGCCATTTTACTTTTCAAATTATACTGGATTATTTCCTTGACTTCACTAACTTTAAAAATCTTAACTGGGAGAGGGAGATGACTCGGTGAGTGTAAATATCTTAGTACTTCTTCATCAAAAAAGATGTTTTTGCTCCTTTTATGTTGAAAAACGTTGACCAAATGTTCGACAGAAGTCCAGAATTTCTCTATGTTGCTTTGGGCCCACCTAGCGTTTGGCTTATAGATTGTTGGTATTTGTAATAGCGGCCTATTTAGTAGTTTCATGGTCTTTCACAAGAATTAATCAGCCTACTTTATTAGGTGACAGAGTTTCTAGATATTCCTGAATGCCTTCATTCTTCAAATTTCCTAACAATTGTTTTAGTTTTCCACTTTTTATCTCCATGTCATGTCATTCTACTTTTTATCATCCAGATCCAGATGGTGAATATATTGCCAAATACGTCGCAATCGTCGCTTCTCAGATTTCTCTGGAACAACCAGAGAAAGATTTATTTCCTTAGTATTCGGTGTAACGGTGGATATAGCCTCCCAGGTTAGACAATTTACAGCCGAATCCAATTCAGCAGGCGTATAGAGTGAAAGTCAAGCGAGGTATTATCACTTAAGAGCTCTTTAAAGTAGTCCCAGTCAGTATTACGGTTAGGGAGTGTTGGTAAACTTTCAGACTGTATGATAGTACTAATAAATAGTAGAACTAATTGGAGTGTGGTCAGGGCACAAGTAAAGCAAGAGTCAACTTTTCATTATTCACAAGGCAACTCTTTTTGTAAATAAATCAACGAGATCTGGTATTTTATTTATATCAGAAGTCCAATAGGTTCGTTGACCTGTGGACAGAAAGGAAAGTGATTCTTTCTTTCGTCTGAAAGTCTACCAACGCTCCCTAACCGTAATCCTCTGACATTATATAATATCTTATGACATTAAATAAAATTCTGCTCTTGGAATTTCCTAGTCTTGAACACCATTTCGGGTGTTTTGCATTGAAGATACTCCTCACGACAAATCGTGTAACAAAAGTTGTAAGAAAAATTTGAAATTAATTTCTTTGATTCTATGCTCCGGGGGACAGTAGACTGCAGAATCAATTAGAGGGACTCTTTTATCTTCAATTAAAACATTTTTCGCCTCTACGTAAGCAGTTTTGACTTTAAAGAAGAGATGATGTTTTATATAGTTTTGGATCAACAGAGCGGTACCCCCACTAGCTATGTCGTCAGGATGTTGGGTATCATAAACAGTAAATTCTGGAGTTTTAATATGGCTTCTTTCTCTTAAATGTCTCTCATTTAACGTGACGTCTAAACTATTTTCAATAAGAAAAGAAAGCTCTGAGGACTAGGCGGCGTTGTGAAAGTTGGCGCTGCATAGTTCAATCTTGTAATCGTTATTCATTAGTTAATTAGAAACTTTATTGACAAGTGTTGTAAGGAGATAGGCCTCTGGCATTACGCTATTTTGCTGAATGAGATGACTGAAAATAGTCTTAAATTTTGTCAGGAAGTTGCTACCCACCGAATTTACCCAGGCTAGCTAGTGGAGAAGGGGTGGGGTTCCTTGGTAGATATTAACACCACCTACGTCAGTATCAAGAAGTGTGAGTGGTAACCAGAAATCCAATTCACTTATATATAGTTTTTTTTTTTTTAAGGGCGCCACTCCGTGCAGGGAAAACCAACGGGCGAACACGGAGATTCAATCCCGTCCCAATAAGGTTGATCACTAAACCACTTGATAAGGCAGTTTGCTCAAATTTACTATACCAATCATGTAAGGCTTACAAAATATACAAACTAAGAAATCATATTCTATTTTATTAAGTTTTGCTTGTATCTCCAAACAACAATGAGAGTAAATGACTGTATATCATTAGCTGATGCCGCAATAATAATAAATGTTTAAACTGACGACAACTTAAATCTAAATAACTTATGTAATACGCTCTACTAATGTATACAGTTTTTATGTGGCGCAGAAGTGATAATCCCTCGAAGAGTAACTCTCCGCAAGTCCGTGTCAAAACACCAGTCGTGACACAGTTTAGGAAATTAATCAAGGAAAAGATACACTCACCACAAGTTCTCCGCGTAATGCACGCACAATCGAACAGTAAGCGTATCGGAAATCCAGGTCGGTCGCGGAACGCGGCGGCGGAATGCGGAAATCCGCGGCGGCAGAAAGAAGTCTCCAGATGACAGCACGAAGCCCCAGGTGTGAAAATGCTCCAAAGTAAAAGCAATCAGGGTCCCAGACAGTTCAGGAATCAAAATGAAAACCCTTTTCGCACTTGGCTAAGTGCATAGATCCTCACGTCGAGAAAAGGGTTGTACTGCAGCGCTCGAAACGTTGACTCTCAGTAGTAGGCGAACTTGACCAGCAATGACTCATTTCAAGACTGCCACAATCTTGGGTTCCTACATAGTTAGGCTCCCTACCGAGTTGGGGTCTTATCAGTTGCTGATAAGAACGGACCGGCTGGGTAGATCGTAACAGCTGTGCTCTAGATATCGACATTGTTTGCATGCACAACAATGATAACTATACTCAGGTTGATCAGGCCTGATTTCGACAAAGTATTGAGCTATTTTACTGTTACAAATTACCCCCCAACTCGAAGAAAATTTCCTGAAATTTTCTTAAGCAATGAATCGCTTCAGATCAGAAACATGCCAATTTCCCAAGTTCGATCCATCTTCCTTTTTAAGTTGATAGACCAGTGGTGATACCTTCTTAGAAATGATAAACGGACCTGTAAACTTTGGTGCCAGCTTGGTGGAAAAGTAGTGTACAGCGTTTGACTGGGGAAAGTTCCTCTTCAAAACCCTTTCACCTACTCTGAAGTCCTGTTGTCTTCTCCGTAGATTATACCTCACTGCGTTCTTCCGGTGTGCTGATTTAAGCCGGGTTTCAACCTCCTGGTACACATTCTTCAACTCTTCCATCTTGCGCCCATAAGATTCTGTCTCGTCTACTTCTGGTGTCTCTCCATTTTCTTCCGCCTCCTTGGTCCTTAATGTCAGCTCTCGCCCGAAGTTGAGAAATGCTGGAGTATATCCCGTTGCTTCATGCTTGGCCGTCCTCAACGCAAACCTAATCTTTGGCAGCTGTTGATCCCACAAACGGTGGTTGTCGCCGACAAAAGCCCTCAACATATTTCCAATTGTCTGATTGACTCTTTCAGTTGGATTTGCTTGGGGATGCCTACTAGCATTGTACAATATCTTGGTCTTGTATTCGGTCGCTAAAGTCTTTAGTGCTCTTCCAGAGAATTCCGCTCCATTGTCACAAATAAGATATGTGGGAATACCGAACATGAGGAAAATATTCTGTTCCAGGTGTTTGGCTACGAGAGATGAAGTTGCCGCTCGCAGGGGAAACAAAACAGTAAACTTGCTAAAGGTGTCAGTGACCACAAGAATGTATTTATAGCCTGAAGTGGACCGAGGTAGTGGCCCTAACAGGTCCGCCTCAATCATTTTCCATGGTCGATCTACTCCTCTTCGGGATCCCATCATTCCCGCTGGTCGTTGGTTGTCACTCTTTGTGGTCTGACAGACTCGACAGCGTGCAACGTATTTCGAAACGTCCTGTCGCATCTTTGGCCAATAGAACTGGTTTTGTACTCGTGAAAATGTCTTGAAGGATCCTAGGTGACCTGCTGTAGGTTCGTCATGACACATATGGATGATTTTGGCTCTATCCTCTTTGGGGATGACTCGCTTCCATTCTGAAGTGATATCCCATAGCGCTGTTCGACTAGGGATGTGTTTCCACAAAAGGTCCTTTTCCACTCTCCAAGTGGGATACTGGTCACCCTTTTCGGTCACCTCCCGTAGCATCTTCTTGTACCATCCATCTTCAACTTTCAGAACTTCGGAGACCACTGGAACCATCTCCTGCTCCTGCTCCACAGATCTTGATAACATATCTGGAACCACATGCTCTTTCCCTTTTCTATGGACTAGAGTGTAGCTGTATGGTTGAAGTCGAAGTGCCCATCTGGCTAGCCGACCTTGGGGGTCTTTTAAGTTATGCAACCACAAAAGGCTGTAGTGGTCAGTAATAATTGTAAAGTGACTTCCCTCTACATAAGGTCGGAATTTTTCCACCGCCCATATGACGGCCAAACACTCTCTTTCTGTCGCCGAAAATTTTTGTTCAGTTCTTGACAGAGTTCTAGATGCATAAGCGATTACTTGCTCTCCTTCTTGAGTGAGAACAGCTCCCAATCCTACACCTGACGCATCACATGATATAATGAAGGGTTTGTTAAAATCAGGGCATGTCAATATAGGAGCTTTAACCAGGCAACTGCGTATGTCTTCAAAAGCATTTTGGGCCTCATCTGTCCATGTAAACCTCTTGTTTTTCCTTAACAGGGACGTGAGTGGATAAAGTCTACTTGCAAAGTCAGGGATAAACCTGCGGTACCAAGAGGCCGTTCCGCAAAATTGTCTAACTTCCTTTTGGTTTCTGGGTACGGGAATCTGAACAATAGCCAGAACTTTTTCTGGGTCCACGCGTAAACCTCTACTATCAACCACGTATCCGAGGTAGCGCAACTCCTGGCGACAAATGCAGCACTTTTCCTGGTTGAGAGTCACGTCCACAGCTCGAAGTCGATTGAATATCTTCTCCAGAACTTCCAAGTGATGGTCAAAATGTTGAGTCACTACAATTATATCATCCAGATACACGAAAACGTGTGGTTCTAGGTCCGCTCCTATGATTTGATCGATGAACCTTTGCCAAGTGGCAGGCGCATTATGTAAGCCAAACGGCATTGTCACAAATTCAAACAGTCCACGACCCTGTACTGTAAACGCTGTTTTTTCTCTACTGTCTGCGGCAAGCGGGATTTGCCAATAAGCAGATTTTATATCCAATGAGGAGAGGTATCTAGAATCTCTTAGTCTGTCAAGAATCGTCGTAACCTGAGGTAGAGGATATGCGTCTCTTTTTGTTACAGCATTCAATTGACGAAAATTAACACAAAATCTTTTCGATCCGTCAGGCTTGTCTACCAAAACTATCGGTGAAGACCATGCGCTTTTTGATGGGGTAACAACTCCCAATTCCAACATTTTGTCCAGCTCCTCATTCATAATCTTCTGTATACTAGGGGACATCGGATAATACCTTTGTTTTATGGGTTGGGCGTCGCCCGTATCAATCCGGTGTTCTACTACACTTGTCCGTCCTAATGGTTTTGTCTGTTGTTTGAATTGGTTTTCAATAAATTCCTCTAGCCTTTCTTCTGCTCAGGATCAAGATGTTCCTCAGACTGCAGTCCCCCTTTTGTCCAAATCGATGCCAGTCCCACTTTTGTCGGTGCAAATTCCCAAGTCCTGTTGTAAATGTCTGTGACAATTTGCATAAGGTTCCAGAAGTCTATGCCTAGGATAAGTGACTGGTTCAAACTCGGTACAACAATGACTCCTAGGTTTCTTGTCCTAGCCTCAAGAGTAACAGGAAGGTCAACAATTCCTTCAATCACATGTTTTTGGCCATCCGCTGTTTCCACATATTTGTTCTCAATAGGTTTCAATTTGGCTGGGAACCTCTCTAATATCCAAAGTCCTTCCTTACCCAAAACTGAGTGTGAAGCTCCTGAATCAAGTAAGGCTCTAATTGTTTTACCAAATACCCGCACTTCCAAGTATGGTCGGGGATCTCCAGATTTAGAATAGAGAATGTAATTGATTTTTATATTAATTAAACTGTCTTGGAAGCCAACTTCAGGAATCAAGCTGACTTCCTCGTCTACAAGTTTTTTGGCCCGCATTTTTGGCATTTATTTTTGATGGTATCTGGCTCTCCGCAGCCGTAGCAAAATTTCTTTTTAGCCTCCTTGCAAGTAGCATATCGATGTCCTCTTGCTCCACAGTTCCAACACTTAACACTTCCTTTAGTTGGTGCAACCTGTCTGATACAAGAAATTTGTGGGGTTCTTCTTTTATGGGGTTCAGCATATGCTAAATCTGGTTCTAAAACACCCATAGTTCGATCTACATTGCGGGGTACAGTAACCCTAAAACGTCCTGCTTCTGCCTTACGTCCCATCAGGCGTAAATCTTCCAGAGTTTTTATGTCACACAGTGCTAGTCGATCTTGAAGAGTAGGGTGCAGATTGTTCAGAATCTGAGCAAGTCTGACTGATTCTGGGGTGTTTATTGACAGTCTGCTATACAACCCCTCCATGGCAGCAATAAACATATTGATTGACTCCTGCTCTCCCTGGAGGCGATAAAATATCTCTTGTTGCAACCTAAAGTCATAGTCAGGAGTTCTAAAAACAATTCTCATCTCCTGACATAAATCATTCCACGATTTAACCCTAGATATGGTTGACCTATACCAAACCAATGCTTGTCGAGCAAATAAATCAACAGCTGATTTAAAGAGTTCTTCCTGGGTTACGCCCCTAGCTCTACGAATCTCTTCTACTCTCTCAAGAAAAGCACCCACACTTTGACCACCCTGACCATCAAATCTTAGTCCCCACTTGTACACGGGAACAGTTTTTGTGTTTGCTGCCAAGCTCTGAGATTGCTGGATCAGTTGGGGTCTATCCTGGTTGGCTAGTACAAGTTCAGACGGTGTGCCGCTGTGCCGGTTTGTAGTATCAACTGGTTTCGCCAAAGGGAGAGTGCTGGGTCCTAGTGATGACTTCTTACTGTGACCAGCAACCGAGGCTTCTCTAATTGGTAGAGTCTCTTGAGTAGCTGTAGCTCTGGCTGGTCCTTCACCTATCTTCGGTTTCTCCACTTCAGGTGTGACAAAAGAATCCAATAGACTCTTCACCTTGCGTTGTAGCTCCATCCTCTTCTCCTGCGATTCCTCTTCTTGGGTGTCCTCAGCATCTGGAATCGGAATGCGTTCAACTCGAGGGTAGAGATGCCACAGCCTCGCCACTATCCTCTGATATTCGTCATCTTTGAAGTTTCCCTCATATTGTTGTACTAGGTCCTCCAAATCATCTACAATTAAAGTACACCCTTCCAGCTCTTCATCAAATTGAAGTGAATTGATGGAAGCCTCATTTATTGGAGTGTTTTTCGACATCGCCTGCGTCAACCGTTTCCTAAGATCATTAGCCGAACCATCAGTTGAAAGGCCTCGGATCCTGAGCTCATACGCAACTTCTACTTTCCTCAACTTGTAGGCAGACATATTTAAAGTAGCAACCAAATTTAACAAAGAAGGAGAAATGCTCATAAGTTATACACAAAACCAATGGCTATATATCAAGCCAATGACAAGTTCTTATCCAAAAATCTGATAACGAATGTCCAAGTTCAACTTTACCAAATGTAGCTTTAAGGTGGACCGCAATTCTACAGCTAAATACAGTCCCAATAGATATTTCAAAATTATCAAAACTCAAAACATTTACAATAAAAAATCTATAAAGAATTCAAAGATTTCAAGCATAAAATAACCTGAAAAAAAATTCCAACACAATTGGTATAGATTTATCTCAGATGTTACGGATATAGTTGTCTTCACCAGAGAGAAGGGCCCCACGTTTTGCGTCATTTGCTACCCACCGAATTTACCCAGGCTAGCTAGTGGAGAAGGGGGGGGTTCCTTGGTAGATATTAACACCACCTACGTCAGTATCAAGAAGTGTGAGTGGTAACCAGAAATCCAATTCACTTATATATAGTTTTTTTTTTTTTAAGGGCGCCACTCCGTGCAGGGAAAACCAACGGGCGAACACGGAGATTCAATCCCGTCCCAATAAGGTTGATCACTAAACCACTTGATAAGGCAGTTTGCTCAAATTTACTATACCAATCATGTAAGGCTTACAAAATATACAAACTAAGAAATCATATTCTATTTTATTAAGTTTTGCTTGTATCTCCAAACAACAATGAGAGTAAATGACTGTATATCATTAGCTGATGCCGCAATAATAATAAATGTTTAAACTGACGACAACTTAAATCTAAATAACTTATGTAATACGCTCTACTAATGTATACAGTTTTTATGTGGCGCAGAAGTGATAATCCCTCGAAGAGTAACTCTCCGCAAGTCCGTGTCAAAACACCAGTCGTGACACAGTTTAGGAAATTAATCAAGGAAAAGATACACTCACCACAAGTTCTCCGCGTAATGCACGCACAATCGAACAGTAAGCGTATCGGAAGTCCAGGTCGGTCGCGGAACGCGGCGGCGGAATGCGGAAATCCGCGGCGGCAGAAAGAAGTCTCCAGATGACAGCACGAAGCCCCAGGTGTGAAAATGCTCCAAAGTAAAAGCAATCAGGGTCCCAGACAGTTCAGGAATCAAAATGAAAACCCTTTTCGCACTTGGCTAAGTGCATAGATCCTCACGTCGAGAAAAGGGTTGTACTGCAGCGCTCGAAACGTTGACTCTCAGTAGTAGGCGAACTTGACCAGCAATGACTCATTTCAAGACTGCCACAATCTTGGGTTCCTACATAGTTAGGCTCCCTACCGAGTTGGGGTCTTATCAGTTGCTGATAAGAACGGACCGGCTGGGTAGATCGTAACAGCTGTGCTCTAGATATCGACATTGTTTGCATGCACAACAATGATAACTATACTCAGGTTGATCAGGCCTGATTTCGACAAAGTATTGAGCTATTTTACTGTTACAAATTGTCAATGTGTGATGTTCGCTGATCTTTAATTTGATATGTATAATAAATAATGTTTTCATCCTGTAGGTGACGGACTAATTTTCTGTAAGAAACAAGTGTAAAAGTATTGGTTTTCACCGTATTATCATTAAAAGATTTAGTACTGTACTGTACTGTTGATATTTTAAACTTTTTGTGAGATTATCGATCATTTCATTGTAATTAACGAAAGGGTTAGGTACTTTCGGCTGTGCCAAGCTAAGATTTGTGCCGGTTGAAGAGGTTGAAGATCACTCGGATCGTCAGTGGGTTGATTAAGCTGGGTGTGTTTCAGATCTTCTAAAGACTGGGGTCTTCTTTTTCTTTTTTTCACCACCTGTCAGCTGTGGGGTCCGTGTGTGTGAAATCGACATTAACATTTTTGCCTGGCTGTTGACTGTTTTAGAACTGACGGGCACTTCGCGACACGGTTACTGAAGGTAAAATAGATTCCACATTTGGCATTAGTGAGAGGGTCGTAAGAAGATGTTCCACATTTGTTGACAGGGGTGGTTGCTGATAATTCATTATTATCAATTACTACCAACAATAGAAAGATAAATTGAAATAACTGTAAACTTTCAGAATAATAGTATGGCCTTGTTTTTATAGTGTCCAGAGAAACGGGTTCAGACAACCACAAGCCGCAGACAAACACACAGTCCTACACGTACAAGCAGACGCAAGCGCGGCCCCCTGGCCGGTCGCATGGATTAAAATCCATACCCGTATCCGTATTACAGATAAACTGTCTGTCTTCTTTGTTACAGGAATACTAATAGATGACACTGTAGTTAGTAATAAAGACAGGAATAACTTTCAATGACCGCACTAGACTGAACAATCTCACTCTGATCAACAGCTCATACAAGACTGTCATAATTACATCATATGGCAAAACAAACTTATGATTATTAATTGACTATAAAGTCACCGTTCTAGCTATGACGGAGATGAAAAGTATACAGAGGGCAAATGTTGGGGTGAGGTAACACTTTAATGAATTTTTACACATACATTATAGAGGCCAATAAAAGAACCTTAAAGACGAACATGTATGTTTACTTAATGATACCAGTAGAACATCTGTGGGCCTACATCAAAACAGACATTATCAGTGTTGCAAACTTTATAAACTAAATGTGAAAAAGACTGTAGTAATATGGAAAATTATATTTGAACACTCACAACTTAAATTCTAACAAACAAAAATTTAGAAGAAGACAAGATCTACGATTACTGAATTTACGACTTAAAATAATAAATTAAAAAAAAAAGTAATTCTACCTAAACTATATTAATATACTTGTATTCAAAACAAAGATCTTTAAGATTATTACAAGCATAAATGCAGGTTTTCGTTTTACAAACAGAGAAAGATTGGAAAGACTGGAGGAAGACCATAAAATTAAATTCAATAATAAAGTTTAGTAATAATGTACACTTATAAAATAATAAAAATGGACACTGTTTTGTAAACAAATTACTTTGCATTAGAATATTAACATGTATAACTTAAAACACATGTTTAGTAATTACAACATGTAGTCACGTATTGTGTGTTAGGACTAATCACTCGCAGATCTAGCAAACATGTTTGTAAGATTGCAATTATCTAATACAAGTAAGATTCTTTAATAACAAGGTATGTCTTCAATAATGGAATAATTGTTCTCAATACAATTACAATGTTATGCAGCAAAGGGTGTGTGTATACACAGTCACCGCATTTTGCATGAATGTGCTATAACCACATTGATAATTGTTTCAGAGTATCATAAGTACTTATGGATAAAAAACAAGAGAACCTATTTTTAATAGGTGTACTTAAATCTTCATAACTATTTATAGTTAGTGACTAGCTCCTCATATTCTTGCTGTTAATAAATGCTTATTTGCACTACATGCCTTCTTTCGCTTTTTAAGTGCACATTTTGTTAACATCTCTGTTCCTCTTCTCGTTTACATTATATTACCTTAACGTGCAATCAATTGTCTCTGTCCGAAAACACAAATAGATAGACAGAGGACAGGTAGGATTGAGGATGACATGACGCCACCGTTGTACCTTGAACGTTTAAAGCTCCAAAGGCCCTTGCTAACCCTTAATATTTCTAGCTATCTTCTGCTACAAACCACATAAACGTACCAAGGAAGAGCAGGAAAAGTTGCCGCTCACCATCAACTGTCTACGTCTGAGTGGGTTGGGAACCTCTTATTAAAACAGGCATTTACATACTTCCCTGATTTGGCATGTAAAAACATAAACTGATGATAGAAGACATAACGCTGCACAAACAGGGATCTCGTGGAGGTAGCGTTGCGGACGGGGCAGGCCAACACCCCTAACTCGAGACACGTGCGCCATTCAGGCAGCTACGCTGCGACTTAACCCGAACGGTCCTCCCCCTTCTTAGCAGTTGTCTCCCATGTGTGTTGCTTGCACAGACTGTGCTGCTTCTGTTTACTGTGATTTGATGTTAGAGAGGAGTAGTTGCATGAGTGGTGCAGTGGTGCTACTGTTCCAGTTTGCATGACTAGCGGAATTCTGCATGAGTGGTTGCTTAGGGCTAGCTATGTTCCCATTGCAGGAAATTCACGTTAGCCGGGTTACATCGGCCACAATCCAGCCAAAACACCGGTTTACCCCGGCACCCGGATGAAGCAGTGTGTACTGTATGTCTGGTGGGGATAAAAGAAATGGAGAATCGCCGTGGATGGTGGTATAGGTCCATTTCCTCTTGCCACCAGTGCTTAGTCCACACCCATTCTGTAAATTGTGAATATTCTGTGAATATTCACAAATTCACATATTCTGTGAATAAACACCTAGAAATACAATTCACAGAAGAAAAAGAAAAACATAACAAAATCAACTATTTAGACATAACAATTACAAGAAACAATAACCAGCTACAATATGCAATACACAGAAAACCAACCACCAATAACATCACCATACCTCACCATACCTCACCATTCCAACCACCCACCACAATTTAAAAAGGCAGCTTTCTACTCACACTTCAACAGAATGTGCAAAATACCCCTAATACGCACAGGAAATAATAAAGAAATAAATATAATTACCAAATTGCTCATAAAAATGGATACAGTAAAAACACTATACACAAAATAGAAAATAAAAACAAATATAAAATAAAGACTAAACATTTAAGAAATGATCAAAATGAACAACACATAAATAAAAATAATAACAACTATAATAAAAGATGGGCTACATTTAAATACATAAATAATAGGATAACAAAGGTTATGAAACTATTTTAAAATACAGACATTAAAATAGCTACAAAACAAACAAAAATAACTTACAAAATTAAATAACCCACACAACAAAGATAATAAAATGACCAATAGAATATAAAAAATGGAATGCCAAGATTGCAATAAATGTTACATAGGACAAACCAAAAACCGTTAAAAAATGTTATTTTGAACACTTAAACGCATACAAAAAACCAGAATTATACAATTCCAAATTGG
This sequence comes from Magicicada septendecula, assembly GCA_034769895.1. Classification (NCBI taxonomy): domain Eukaryota; kingdom Metazoa; phylum Arthropoda; class Insecta; order Hemiptera; family Cicadidae; genus Magicicada; species Magicicada septendecula. The sequence continues at coordinate 281,579,020 of CM068368.1, read as the reverse complement.
CAACACAATAAATAAATACAGGAAATGAATTCCCAGACGTAAGCAACATGACACTGATAAAACATATACCACACAAAGGCACAATAATGAATATATGGGAAAATGTAAATACAAAATACAATACAAACTAATACCTGAACAAATACACGACACAAATACCAGCAACACAAAACACGACACAATTTTCAAATTACCCAACATTGAAAATACTGAAAAAACAAATATATACTCCACACTCACACACAGTAATACCAATTTAAACTACCAAAAGCCAACAGGAAGCAATAGCAACAACTAACATGAAAACAAATATTCAACAAGGTCCGAAATTAAGATGGCTGAAGATGGAAAAAATATTTGATTCCCGAAATATTTCCAACTAAAGAAACAATATATCTTGATATAAAATAGTTATAAATATTAAGTAAATAATATACTCTCTCTCTCTCTCTCTCTCTCTCTCTCACACACACACACACACACACACACACACAGAGAAACATAAATTGTAACGCAACAGAAATGCTAGCATCCGTGTTACATAAAAACAAGGTTAACAGAATAATAAACAAGTCAATATCTAACCCCATGATAGAACAAAGATCTAATAATTACATTTATAATTATAGATAAAGGTAAATAAGGATGCAAGGTAGTATTAACAAGAATAAACGAACCTGTAAGTTAGATAATAGTTGATGATATATGTTCAGTGAAGAGCAAACAAAAAATGAAACAATAATTTACTTTATAGTAATAGCAAATAAGAATTTTGAGTTAAGAGATATTATTTTGTGACAAAAATTTTATGATAAAGTTTAAGTTATGTTATACCAAATATGTGTTGAGTTAATGAAAGATAATGAAACAAGATGTATTATTCAATGACTGTTGTAGAATGAAGTGTGAAGCAGCTAATTAACGTTAATAGATTTGAATTTTCTTATATGTGATCCATAGGTCAAGATAAAATTGTTATTAGATATAGAAAAATAATTGTTTATGTAAATGTTAATAGTTAAGATTTGATTATATGTATGAATTTATGTAAAAGGGGCTATAGATGTTTACCAGTTATAAACACAGGTAGATCCGTTTACAATAAAAGGCCTAACATCCAAAACCACTATATAACCACTCATAACATAAAGGTTAGGTACATCAATTAATAATAATTAATGAATACGATTTAAAGAGCTAGAAAAAAACATTAAATTAATAATGATATATAATAAAATTTATACAAATTATGATAATGCCATAATGCCATGATATCGATTAATAACGTTTAATATCGAAAAGGTATTAAATATAAAAAAGAAAAAAAAACAGGCTTATATAAAAAAACCAGCAGAATATGTGTAGAAAATAATAAACCAACTATCTGTAAAGTTACATTCCGATAGGACAGCAAATTGATTAGGAATAGACAAAAAATATAAGAAATAAACACTATATTCAAAACATGTGGAAGGAAGAAAAATCATGTGTTGCTAGGGACGACAGAAAAAGAGGAAGTTGTTGATTTGACAATAATTGCTTTGATGATCTGAATGTGATGAGATTAAAAACCCAAGAAATGTCTATTTAATCGGAATATTCTAAATTAGCAACCACTATTATAAAACACAAAATCCTAATGATAATATTTATGACTCTTACCAGTACAGTTTAACCAAATAAGACTATAGTATGAAATCACAATAGAAAATAAATAACTGGATTCTACAAGGAAGGACTTGAACTGTCCCATATCCGAAGGGAATTGATGATATATTAAACAAATAGAAAGAATTAACAGTATCACAATTAATAATATACACTACACCAGAAGTTATAACCTTTCAAATACACGGAACAACACTAATTGCTTCAACCGAGAGAAGAACATATTTGGATCCTGGAGTTGCAGAAGAAGCATCAATCGGGCTGTAAATCAATCCAAAGAGCTGTATTTCCGAAGTGGACAGGACAAGAATTCCATTTTATTAAACCGAAGAAAGAATATCGTACGGCATAATTGTCCAGAACAGTAAATTTATCAATCAACCGCCTACACGATTGGATTCGTTCTAGTCTGGTAAATTATTATTATATTAATCATACTAACTACACAACACTTCAAATTTGTAAATCTTGCATTCTTATCTATGTATTTTTAATCTTCCCCACAGTTACAAGAACCTTCACACCCTGAATTAAATTAATGACAAATTAAAACACACTATATAACTGAATTTAAATAAAGGATCGGAATAATCAACAATCAATTCACGCAATCTATAGCCCAAGCATATGTTAGTTAGAACATATCTTATTCAATGTTAAAGAAGTAAACAAATAAAGAACCTTTATATAATTGCAAAATCTTGTCATTTGGAGTATGATTTAATGAGTTGGGAATAAAAAGTAACTGAATAAGTATAGAATAATTGGTTAACATAAACAGTGAAATAACCTATAAGTTTCGTTGAGCCGATACTACAGCGCTTATAGCGGAATTATCTGACACCAAAGAGAGAGCGTAAAAATACAAAATTAGATATAATTCTCTTCAAGGTATAATAGGGTTGAACGAAATTACAGAATAACGCATTAATTATTTAAGTTTCAGGTACACTAACACTGATATTTTTTAGAGAGCTAAGTTAATATTAATTAATTACATCAATATATCCCACAACTCCAAATATCTCAGATATTTAAATAATTAAAATAATTCAAAACACATTGGCATAGGTTTAGTAACAAATTGGCGCTCAACCAGTGTAGGGCTTGAGTTAAGTAATTATAAGTATAATAATATTACTTAACCAGAGCAGGCAACTGTGGGAGAATAAACATGCATACCAGAGGTAGATCAAGGATTAGGGCAGGAGAAACGGAAAAGGAAATAGATGAACAAGAACAGGAAATAGAACTAATAACAGATAGTGAAATAGAACAACAGACAGACGAAATAACGGAACCTGAAATTATTATGGACAAGGAAAAGGGAGTAATTGAAGAAGTTGCCCAAGGGGACCAACCAGATAAATCCAACAAAAAGGAAGACATGAGTATGCAAGAGCTGTCGAGGATCATAATGGAAAGCAATAGACAAATGAAAGAGGAGATTAATGAAAACTCAAAGGAACAATTTAGGAAACAGGAAGAAAACTCAAAGAGACTGGAGGAAAAATTCGATAAAACAAATGAGGAAACTAAAGAAACATCAAAACAAATGAACGAAAGATTAAACCAAATTCACGAAAGGTTAGATAGGAATGATGAGGGTTTAAAACAAATGAAGGAAGATATCCTACAAATACATGCAGAGAATTTAAGGCAAATTAATGAAAAAATGGAAAATATCCACGTGACAATTAATCAAAAAGTAGACCAAAATAATGAGGAAAGAAAACTAGAAATAGCCAAAACAAATGAAGGGTTAGAAAAAACTAACGAAACAATAGTACAGGTTCGTGAAAAATTACAAAACAAAATTAGTGATATAAAAATTGAGAGTAAAACAATGGTCGAAGAAATCCAACAGGAAACTGTCGGAAAATGTGAGCAAATTAAAAACGAAGTACATCAGGTACGGGAAGAGAATAAGGAAGGAATTACGCAAATACAGACAGACATGGGCGAACGACTCGAAAGAGTCTATGGCAATTTAAACAGTATGGAAGGTCAAATTAATACCAGTAAAAATAAAATAGAGGAAATTAGTAGACGTGAATTACAATTACAAGAAGAAGTAGATTCATGGCGGGATAGGACATGCCAACATAGTCATACAAATAACCACGAGAACCGGGAGTCGATTAATTTTCGTAATTACAAGCGCAATCCGATGGAACTTTTAAAGAGATTGGAAGAGGTGATCGCAAGAAATAGAGAAAATCGCTGGAGTATTATACGCAGTATAATTGATGAAACGTTTAAAGATCCTTATGATAATTGGTGGACAGCGGTGCGCCCGGATATACTGGACATGACTGAGTTCAAAAAACAATTTAAAGAGAAGTATTGGTCTGAATCGACCCAGAACATGATTAGGAATAATCTGAGTAACGGTCGATACGAAACAAACATAGGCCAGTCTCCTACTTCATACTTTCTAGGAAAAGTATGTATGGCGCGGAACTTAGAGCCCAGAATTCCCGAAGAATGTTTGGTGATACAACTATCCTACCATTACGAGGAAGGGATAAAAAATGCACGTATGTGTAGTCAAATCAAAACGATCCCAGCCATGGCCAAATTCTTGGAGAATTATGAGCACGAGAACCAATACCAAAGAAACAGAATGTTAAATTATAAATATCAGAGGTATAATAATAACGCGCCACCAACCAATTCTCACAGTAATGATCACAATCGACCTGCGCAGAACGTTAATGCCAATAGAACCCAAAATGAGCACGCGAATAATAATTCCAGGCAGTAATAATTATCGTGGCAATAATAATTATAATTACCGCGATAGTCGCAGCAATAGAGGAGATGGGGACAGACGACCCAATAATTATAGGCATAACGTCAATTATATCTACTCCAGGCCTCAAGGTAACCAGCGACGGTATTACCCAATGAGTCACCGATATGACAATCATTATGACCAGTCCCGGCGTGAAGACAACTATCCACCTGAAGGAAATTATAGGATAGCGGAACCTAATACGGAGGATCGCACTGAAACCGTACAAAATCAACACAGTAATCAAAATGAAAATAGAGAAGGGGGTAAGCCCTCATTTAAACTAATAGAGGCAGTGAAAATTAATGAATACCCTTCACTGAACCGTAATCTTGGGATGAACATTGCGAGCGGGTGGAACAGGTACTGAGAAAATTATCTGAAAACAACATAACACTCAAGCTGAATAAATCTAAATTTATCGCCAATCAAGTAAAGTTTTTAGGTTTTAATTTGTCTGAGGAGGGTATCACACCTTCAACAGAAAAAGTAGAAGCAATTCAACTGTTCCCTACTCCAAAAAATAGAAAACAGCTACAATCCTTTCTTGGAATTTGTAACTATTACCGAAAATTCCAAGATAACTATTCAGAAGTAACTGCCAAGTTTCAGAAACAATTATCATCCAAAGACAAGTGGGCATGGGGACCAGAACAAGATAAAATTCTGCAATTAATCAAGAAGAAATTTTTAGAAACAGTTATGTTGTACCACCCTGATTTTAACAAACGCTTTTATTTAAATTGTGATGCGAGCAATGTTAGCTTAGGAGCTACCCTATATCAAGAAGATAAAGAAGGACATCATATGGTAATCAGCTTCGCCAGCAGGGTGCTTAACAACTGCGAACGCAATTATAACGTTACCGAGAAGGAGCTGCTAAGCGTAGTGTACGCATGCAATAAATTTAGAACTTATATACTCGGATACCCAGTGACCGGAAGAAGTGACCATAAATCAATTTCATTTCTAAAAAGATGTAAACTTAGTCATGGCCGGCTAACTAGATGGGTCCTTGCATTGCAAGAGTATTGCATTGATTGGGAATATATACCTGGAAGAAAGAACATAGCAGCCGATATCTTGTCCCGAATAAACATACAAGATCAATCGTTCGAAGGAGAAAAGGAAGAGATTGCGAAAGTGTACCATGTCATTAAGAGTCGGAGGGATTTGGAGATTATTATAAATGAAATTAATCAACACCAAAAATTGGATACCAAATTAATAAACATACGCCAGAAGATACAAAATGCTGATGAAGTTATTACTAAATATTACTGTATACATGATGATCGATTATTTATTAAGGTCACCCCTAAACAAATAAACTGGAAATTAGTAATTCCCACCGCTGTGGAAAACAAATTGATATTGGATTACCATGAACGATATGGACACATGGGAGCCATGAAAATCGTCATAGCCCTGGAAGAACAAGTGTACATAAAAAATATAACCAGAAAAGTACAAAAATCCATACAGGCATGTCACATCTGCCAGATGGTTAAACATAATAATGAGAAGAAGGAGGGAGTCATGATCCCTATAACATCCAAATATAAGCTGGAGAAAGTATTTCTAGATATATGTGGGCCATTCCCACGCAGTGGAGGAAACCACAGATATAAATTCATAATAATCATTTTTGATCTCTTTTCCAAATACACTAAACTCTACGCTATTAGCAGAGCCACGACCAAGAAAATTCTGGAAATAGTCATCGGACATTACATAACAGAGGTTGGTAAACCGTCATCTATTATCACCGATCATGGTACGCAATTCAAGGGCTATAAATGGAGAAATAATCTTTTAAAACACAACATTAGAACATATAAGACTTCAGTATACCACCCCAGCAGTAATCCGGCAGAACGTGTATTGAGGGAATTTGGCAGAATACTCCGAACTTACTGTCATGACCAACAGAGAAGGTGGTACGAATACTTGTCACTAACCGAAGAGTTCTTAAATATATCTTACCACCAGTCCATTGAAAATACCCCTTATACTGTTATGTTTGAAAGGCTTCCACCTAGAGAAATCCAGGATATAATAAACTTTCCAAATAACCCAGAATATCAATTTGAAACAGTTAAATTTTATAACCGAGTTATGGAAAAGGCGGAAATGAAGAAAAGAAAATATGAAAAGAATAATCCAAAACCAATTAAGTACCAAGTGGGTGAGAAAATATTAATAAGAAACAGGGAGCTACCAAGCACTCTAGAGGGAATAACTAAAAAATTATTGTTATTATATACTGGGCCATATGTGATAACAAAAAATAATAATAACAATACGTATGAAATAATGAACCCTATCACGAAAAGGATTAAGGGAACGTACAACCAAGAGTCCATAAAGAAATATAATGAATAAATTCTAAAATATAATAAGAACAACTTATTACCAGTCTTGAAGAGAAAATACTTGGAATTTAAAAAGAATTTGAGTTGAATACTACCACTAAATTCTAAAATACAATAAGAACCACTTATTATCGATTTTGAAGAAAAAACACTTGTAAATAAAAGAGAATTATTATTAAATGTTTATAAAGAAATAGTGTGAATAATGAATAACAAACCCCAAGATTACAGAAGAAAGCGAGAATTATTATTAAATGTTTATAAAGAAATAGTGTGAACAATGAATAATGAAATCCCAAGATTACAGAAGAAAGCTAGAATTATTATTAAATGTTTATAAAGAAATAGCGTGAACAATGAATAATGAAATCCCAAGATTACAGAAGAAAGCGAGAATTATTATTAAATGTTTATAAAGAAATAGCGTGAACAATGAATAATGAAATCCCAAGATTACAGAAGAAAGCGAGAACTATTACTAAACGTCTACAAGGAAATAATGTGAATGATAAATAATGAAACCCCAAGATAAAAGATTTTACCTCAAATCTACCTATGCAAAATAAAGAAAGAGAAAAATCATATGACCTAAAATACATACCACATTGCCAAATGAAGGAAACAACTTCAGTAAACGATTGAATGTAACCAATGTAATGTTAAAGAAGACAAGAAAGAAAGATTATTTATGAACATAATTCATTGAAAAATAAACAGCCAAAATAATGAAATACGATAAGAAGAAGAATAGTTGGGCTAAGGAATGTATTTAGTCAGAAATACAGTTATAATGATCATCACACAACAACTATTTAGAAAATATTGAGATCAGAGAAAAAACAAATGAAGAAGATACTTAGCATTACAATCACAACAAAAATGAAAACAAAAATGATTACAAATGATAACTGTCAAATTTAATAACAAAGAATGTTTAAGGAACTAAAATGGAATCACAAAATATGAAGGATAGTAATGAAGAAATATAAAAGCAACAAAGAAAAAAAAAATGTTTCCCAAATATTTATTATTAAATAATTAAAGAGATTATTAGGAGATTATTATATTTTATAGCTGACTGTAGATGAATTCCAGCAGTACTATATTAAGATGTGGTGTGGGCAACAGAGTATGAAGCCAAACAGTGCCTCTCTGAACTGTACCAACGCATGTATTAGGGATTGTTAGGGAAATTAAATATTTAAGTATTTAAGGAATATTAGAATAGTTGCAAGAATGACTTCAGTTTCCAAAAGAGTAGGACGAAGAAAACAGAAAGAAATGAGTTGACAGAAGAATAATTGAGAAATACAGTGATTATAGTAATTATAAGTAGAAGAGATGTGAAACTAATGTATCATTGAATATTGTAGCCAACTATCAACAAATAATGTTTACAGAAATTAAAAATGATCAAGAAGGTTAATTGAATTGATGAAATGTTATTAAATAAAAAAAAGTATTAATACTAGTCTAATGAAGTTACATTGAGAATCCCATCGTCAACCATTAACAATGAAATGAAGAAAAGGCATGTGAAAAAGACAAGTTTATTTGACCTAAACTTCATTCAGGTAAACTAAACTTTTTTAGGAGGGGAAGCATATGTAACGCAACAGAAATGCTAGCATCCGTGTTACATAAAAACAAGGTTAACAGAATAATAAACAAGTCAATATCTAACCCCATGATAGAACAAAGATCTAATAATTACATTTATAATTATAGATAAAGGTAAATAAGGATGCAAGGTAGTATTAACAAGAATAAACGAACCTGTAAGTTAGATAATAGTTGATGATATATGTTCAGTGAAGAGCAAACAAAAAATGAAACAATAATTTACTTTATAGTAATAGCAAATAAGAATTTTGAGTTAAGAGATATTATTTTGTGACAACAAATATTATGATAAAGTTTATGTTATGTTATACCAAATATGTGTTGAGTTAATGAAAGATAATGAAACAAGATGTATTATTCAATGACTGTTGTAGAATGAAGTGTGAAGCAGCTAATTAACGTTAATAGATTTGAATTTTCTTATATGTGATCCATAGGTCAAGATAAAATTGTTATTAGATATAGAAAAATAATTGTTTATGTAAATGTTAATAGTTAAGATTTGATTATATGTATGAATTTATGTAAAAGGGGCTATAGATGTTTACCAGTTATAAACACGGGTAGATCCGTTTACAATAAAAGGCCTAACAGCCAAAACCACTATATAACCACTCATAACATAAAGGTTAGGTACATCAATTAATAATAATTAATGAATACGATTTAAAGAGCTAGAAAAAAACATTAAATTAATAATGATATATAATAAAATTTATACAAATTATGATAATGCCATAATGCCATGATATCGATTAATAACGTTTAATATCGAAAAGGTATTAAATATAAAAAAGAAAAAAAACAGGCTTATATAAAAAAACCAGCAGAATATGTGTAGAAAATAATAAACCAACTATCTGTAAAGTTACATTCCGATAGGACAGCAAATTGATAAGGAATAGACAAAAACTATATGAAATAAACACTATATTCAAAACATGTGGAAGGAAGAAAAATCATGTGTTGCTAGGGACGACAGAAAAAGAGGAAGTTGTTGATTTGACAATAATTGCTTTGATGATCTGAATGTGATGAGATTAAAAACCCAAGAAATGTCTATTTAATCGGAATATTCTAAATTAGCAACCACTATTATAAAACACAAAATCCTAATGATAATATTTATGACTCTTACCAGTACAGTTTAACCAAATAAGACTATAGTATGAAATCACAATAGAAAATAAACAACTGGATTCTACAAGGAAGGACTTGAACTGTCCCATATCCGAAGGGAATTGATGATATATTAAACAAATAGAAAGAATTAACAGTATCACAATTAATAATATACACTACACCAGAAGTTATAACCTTTCAAATACACGGAACAACACTAATTGCTTCAACCGAGAGAAGAACATATTTGGATCCTGGAGTTGCAGAAGAAGCATCAATCGGGCTGTAAATCAATCCAAAGAGCTGTATTTCCGAAGTGGACAGGACAAGAATTCCATTTTATTAAACCGAAGAAAGAATATCGTACGGCATAATTGTCCAGAACAGTAAATTTATCAATCAACCGCCTACACGATTGGATTCGTTCTAGTCTGGTAAATTATTATTATATTAATCATACTAACTACACAACACTTCAAATTTGTAAATCTTGCATTCTTATCTATGTATTTTTAATCTTCCCCACAGTTACAAGAACCTTTACACCCTGAATTAAATTAATGACAAATTAAAACACACTATATAACTGAATTTAAATAAAGGATCGGAATAATCAACAATCGATTCACGCAATCTATAGCCCAAGCATATGTTAGTTAGAACATATCTTATTCAATGTTAAAGAAGTAAACAAATAAAGAACCTTTATATAATTGCAAAATCTTGTCATTTGGAGTATGATTTAATGAGTTGGGAATAAAAAGTAACTGAATAAGTATAGAATAATTGGTTAACATAAACAGTGAAATAACCTATAAGTTTCGTTGAGCCGATACTACAGCGCTTATAGCGGAATTATCTGACACCAAAGAGAGAGCGTAAAAATACAAAATTAGATATAATTCTCTTCAAGGTATAATAGGGTTGAACGAAATTACAGAATAACGCATTAATTATTTAAGTTTCAGGTACACTAACACTGATATTTTTTAGAGAGCTAAGTTAATATTAATTAATTACATCAATATATCCCACAACTCCAAATATCTCAGATATTTAAATAATTAAAATAATTCAAAACACATTGGCATAGGTTTAGTAACAATATATATATTATAACAATATTAAACGTGTGTTCGTTGCAATGTAATGTTTACTGTGTTTAATGAGCACCTACCTGCTGTCCGATCTTGCGGTTTTCTTCCGACTAGGGCGTGTGGATTTTGGATTTGATTTCGCAAGTATGTAAACTCAAGTGTATAACAACAGCAGACTAAATTTGTTATTTTAAAAGTGAAGAGCTTTGTGAGGTCGGTAGGCTCCGTAGTACAGCAATAAAAATACAATGTGGAGTAATAAAAACGGGGTTTATTACTCCAATCACACACAAGAATGAAATGCTTATAAGTTCAAATCTTCTTACAAACTAAACAGTAAATAAATCTTGTATAATGTTTTCTGAATGATTAATAATTTTCAGAAGCTGAGCTCGTTATTTTCAAAGAAGTTATTTTAACTGAGAATTTAATTAATCAATTTAATTTAATTCAATTTAATTTCAATGATTTTAAAAAAAGATTTTAATGAAATTAAAACTCTAAAGTTACTTGAAAATATTCAAAAATATACTAGCCGTGACAATCTAGTTCACGCCCCTTTATTTACTAGTGATCTGACTCACGTATACTGCAGTATGAGCAAATTATTTAATTCTTTGTTAAGATTTGTATAGCGCTTTTCTCTGTATCTACTACTAATTCTTAACTAATGCTTATTAATTACTTATACTGGCTATACATATTATCACACGTGAATAATTCTTATTTACTTAGAGTCTCTGATTTATGGCATCTGAATGATTTATATTACATTGATTTTAATTAAAAAGAAAGAAAAATTGAACTGTTGAAAAATGAATAACGTGATTTTGACTTTCCTGGTTCTGAAGAGGTTGTAGAGATGCTCCGGAAGTCCCTCGCTGTCCTTGTCCAATCGGCTAGCGATGGTGATCTACTGAGCGTCCTGGGTTTTGGCGGTGAGCTCGGAAATCAGCAACACTCTGCTCTCCTGCTATTGATGAAGTTTTTACGTCTGTAGTTTTCTGCGAGAACTGCTTCAGGTCCCTCGTCGATTCACGTTCCACGTCAGCGTGTGTGTCTCATTACAAGTTGTCGCTCTGCTCGTCAGCTGATTCGCAAGTGGTTTAGACGGCCTCTCTGTCGTATTCTTGAAGTAATGTCTTGTAGTCTTGTAGATCTCTTGCGTGCGTACGCCAACAGTTAATGTAGTGCGCGATACGCTTGTTTGTTGACGTGGAAGAGTATCTTGACTGGACGCTGTAATTACGAGTCGTTACAGTTGATCTGTTTTATGATGATCGTAATTAGGCGTGTTGACCACGTAGAGTCTTCAGATGAGTCTTCACAAAACTATGATTTTGAGACGATTGAAGTCTGTTCTTCTTGAATACTGGCAGTCGAGTGTTTGATCAGCCCAAAAACTCCGCGTTAGTTCCAATTTCTTCGAATGATTTGATTGGCTGACACACTCTCCCTACTACCCAAAATTTGAATCACCTCACCCCGTGAGAACGAAACTACTTTCCCACAGACTGAGAATTTATATTATTATTAATATTCTTAACACAACGGAACTGAATTGTCGTTCAGGATTTCCGGTGGCACTTTATATTGCAATTATCTTGGCTGCAAGCCAAGTTATGCTAATTCTAAAATATACATTTGGTAGATAATTCTTATAGCTATAACGTATTAAAAGCTCTTTTATGTAGCTCAATTATTACGGAAGTTAGTAACATAAAATTAATTAACTCTGTTATTATTTAATTATATTGCATAAAATTCGCATCCCCTATTATTAATATTTCGGCAAACATTTTTGCTATAATGGATTTCGCCTGAATTTACCGGTTTCCGAAATATTAATAATTGAAAGTTTGGGCGTGGCTCTATTGGTTTATAGCGTGTGTGTGTTACGTAAGCGGCAGCTGGCATAGCCATGTGGCTGTGTACAATGCGTTGAGATGCACGCTACATTATAAACGTTGAGTTTCAATGTTTTAAATTTGTGTAAGCATTAATATAGTAAACTTTAAAATATAACTCCAAATCAATGAGATTTGGTGATGTTATAATATATATATATATACACACAGGACAAACAAAAAAACAACTGAAAAACCTTTATTTTGAACACCTTAACCCATACAAAAAAACCAGAAATATATAAATCTAATTTGTTCGCATATGCAATAAACATTGGACATGAATTCACAGACATAACCAACATGACACTAATAAAACACATACCACACAAAGGCAATAATAATGAACATTTGGAAAATTTACAAATATACAAACACAAAACAAACTAATACCTGAACAAATACAAATCAGTACAAAACATGACACAATTTTCAAAGCACTCAACATCGAAAATACACAAAATACTAATATATACACAACAATCACACACAATAACCAATTTAAAATACCATAAGCCAACAGGAAACCATAACAACAACCAACCAACACACAAGTACTTCACAAGATTAAAATTAGGAAGGCTGATGATGGGAACACTGATGTCCCAAAACATGTTACAATTAAGGGAAAAAACATCTTGAGGTAAAGTCATTATGAATATTAAATAAATTATATACATCAAGAAATAGACTGTAGCAAAAAGTGTTTGAATATATATATTCATATTTACTTTCTTATATTATCTGTAACTCTTGTTATATTTTTGAATGGTTTAAAAATGTATTACCTTTGAAAAGCGACAAAAATAACATTCAATTTTTTAAGGTCGTAGTTAAGGTAGTAGTATTATATTATTAGCTGTGTATTCCAGAGATAATGTAAGCGGTGCAAACCAAACAAACTTTAATACAGTCCACAGAAGACATAGTTTCGTTTAGAGGCAAGAAACGAAAAACTAAACGCAAATGAAAATCTCATATTCCTCAGTGTAGAAGATCCTAAAAAGTATAATTGACAGTCACTGTATTATACATATTTTTTTATGTGTTCTACATCAGTCTTCATAAATGGACACGTTACACTAAACCATTAATAGTTCATTCGTCATTGAAACTATAAAAACATAAGGCCATTTTAATATGGCAAGTCTACCAGGTTTTATAATAGAAAACAAAACAAATTTCGATGTACATTTTAAATATTAACAAGTAAGGAAGTTAACATTAGCAATATTCCGCCACCTGTTAACCACCACCAATTAAACACCTAATGTCAAATGTATGTCTATTAAATTATAACAAAGCTAAAATAGCTGAAAGTAATGTACAATATCATTCCAAGTTTACCATTACATATTATATTAAACCAGCGAAAAATTAATGCTAAACGCCGTTAAACCTCCAGCGTTCAATTTAATCTGCATAACACGATGGAATCTTTTCCAACACACTAGAACAACGGCAAGCTTACACTTGATGCACACCTGTCACAACAGCCTCAATAAACATGAGTTTTTTATAGTAATGGATAATATTACTTTCCTTCTGCTTTTTGAAAACTAGGTTCCAAGATGTAGGTTCCGCCTACATACATCGTGAAAATTGCTGGTGACACAAGATATCTTTGAAGTCGACATGTACCACTTCTAAAGGGTGGTGGTCAAGGTAAACAAACTTTTATTTGGTACATGTCCTGACACGCTTTCTTTATAGCTTTAATCAAAGAGTCATTGAAATTTCCAATACATTTTTACTTGGAACACTGGCACATTCCTTTTTAGATCTAAGAAGATTAGGTCTGAATCAATAACCTTCAATTTTCATCTTTAGTCGTTGGTTATTTTTTAACAAGTATCCACGAATTATCTTCCTGATGTAAAACCGATCTGCTCTTTCAGATCCTCATAGTATTTTTGTATCCTGTTCTGCCAACTTTTCAACAGTAATCACATGTCACATTCCACAGTAATTTTGGCATTTATTTTAGTCTCCTTTCCTAAATTTTTGTATGATACTTCCAACTTTATTTCTTCCAGTATACGCCCCTCCAGTATTATTGTATTAAACAGTCTTCGCAATCCGTACTATTTTATTTCTTCCATATTTGAGAATATCCAAATTAATTCCTCCTAATCCTAATGATATGTTATTTTCCCCGTCTTTTTCACGTATCCTACTCCATTTCTTCATACGTTTCTTTCAAATCTATCCAATTAAGTATGACATATTCTTGTTTCTCATACTACTGTATTTTTCATAATAGTTGTCAATTTTTTTATCCTTATAATTTTGATCAATTATCGGCTGAATATTTAAACAAAGAACTGAAAACAAACTTTATAAAAACAAAATATATCACCAATGATCCTGATGCTCATCAATGGAAAAAAATCAAGACGGTGGACAATTTTGTTGTCTGGGATTGATAATAGAAAGAAACGAAACAAAAGATAGTAAAAATATTGGAAATAGGATAAACAGTGACAAAAAACCAATGCGCATGTTAAACTTGACATTATATAAGTACAGTACTATTATCTACAGAATAAAATATTATTACGACGGTCTCACTGATCGTCGTATAGTACAGTGGAAACAAAATACAGATACCAATCAAATCACTAATTACAAGCTTTAATTAATCACAAATGACAATTTGTAATCAACAAGGTAGGTTCGTACAAAAATTCAAGTTAAATTTGACCACACACAATAATAATGTCAAGTAATAGAATTCCGCACTAAATATAATACAGTAATCACTTTCCACAATATATCGACAACCACTCGATCCGCACTAAGTAAATCGCTCACTGTAACTGAACTAACAAAGGCAGCCGGTCGTGGTTATGTAGGTCGCGCTAATGTGTATTTACAAGTGCTTTCTAGAAACTCTACATTCCTCTACATTAGGTAACACACAAGAAATGGAAAGGTGTATTAACTGTATTTGAAATGGGTTTGTAGAGAAGGGTAGCTGGTACATCCAGAAGAGGAAAGATAAAACAAGATAAAAAGACTGATGGAGCGGAAAACTATAATGAGATCTAACAAAAGAACGTATGATAAGATACATACAGTAAGATGAATGGGAGCTGAAAGAATACTAATGGCAATTTGAGAACTGGAGTGCTGCAGGAAAAATACAAGACACAATATAGAATATAAGGCCTTTACTTCGTAGACGATAATATAGAACAAACGACAGACAAATTCTATGGAACGGATGAAGCTGCAGTAGATAACAACAGAAGAAGATTTATGATTGGCGGTTATATTTAAACTACACATTTATTTTGAAACATAGATGTTAATTAAATATATATTTAATTAAATTACAATATGTAATGAATTGAAGACGATTTTCAAAATACAAAATATTACTTACTTCACATCAATTACACACATACATCATGAGGACTAAACATCCTACTTCACAGAGAGATGTTCAACTTATATCTCATGTGACTTTATTATTGTTTACATTACAAGACTACTGACCACGTTTTACTTGACTGCATTACGTTTTACTCCATCCATGCACACGGAAGTGCATGACAGCGTAGGTGCGCAGTCGATTCAGATATTATTCTTTGTGTTTAAAGTTGTACATTTAATTTTACAATTTACTGTTAAGGCTCTGCCTTAAAAATTAAGCTGTACAGTACTCATTATTCATTTTTATTTAAAACTACTTAACTCTGAATATGGTATTGAAATCCAAACAATATTATGTACATGCAGCTATTACCAGATTGCCAAGTGTTACTTTGCACAACTATATCAGACGTCAGTGTACTTAAGTGCATATGAATATTTCACTGAAGAAATAAGGTTAGCGGATACAGTCACGGCTTTACACGTGAATGAGTTAATGACTCTGTCTGTGCTATTCATCTTCTCATCCTGTTCTCAAACCTCTCTCTCTGTCTGTCTGTCTGTCTGTCTGTCTCTCTCTCTCTCTCTCTCTCTCTCTCTCTCTCTCTCTCTCTCTCTCTCTCTCTCTCTCTCTCTCTCTCTCTCTCTCTCTCTCTCTCTCTCTCTCTCTCTCTCTATCTATCTATCTCGCCCTGCGTTACTTCCAGCAGTTTCACTGATACTACAGTCGTCTTAGAAAACAAAAACAAAATCAACACACTCTAAGAGAAACAAAATAAATTTCTTAAATCTAGATCAAGATTTCCAGTCTCTTGTGATGTGTAGGCTTAAAACTTTTCTAAATAACAAAAACAAATCGTGCATCAAAGAATGCATGCCGTCGTTTGGGGTTACTTTGCTCCTTGCAGGGAGACTTTGCTCCAATTACGGAAAAAAAAAACATGAAAATGTGACGGGATAATTTTTTGCTGTGAAGTTGGCACCACTGTGTGTCAGTTTGATGAAGAAAGAACAGTTCCCGCCATTTCTACTGTGTTTGTTCTGGTTGTGAAAGTATTGCTAAATTTTGCTTAGTTTTTACAGTGCCAAAATTTCATATCTAGAGCCAAATTAGATATCAAGTATTAATTAGATTTGCATTAGATATCAAGGTGAGTGTTATTAATTTGTTATTCTAGATTATTTCCTCCAATAAATAAATACTCAGATTTGTATTTTTGTGTTTATTTAAGCTAGACATCAACTTTTGAGAGAAGTATGGTTAGTTTGCTCCTCTTTTGGGGAGACTTTGCACCATTTAGTTTGTGGAGCAAAGTCTCCCCGTTTACCTTTTTTAACAATATAATCTGAGTTAATTCTTATATAATTTGCATCATTGTTATATATGTATCATAATGAACTGTGTTCTGAGGGATCTAGGGCAGTTTATTTGGTGCAAAGTATACCCAGTTCACTCTTATCCTTAGCGTACTGTACCGTATTATTTACGCGGTCTGTAACTTCTTTTGTTCCAGGATGCCAAGAACATATAAAAGGCAGCCTGCCTGTAGAAGGTATTGTGACTAGAGTGAAGAAAAACTTAATAAATGTCTGGAAGCCATAAAAAGTAATGAAATGTCTCAGCGACAAGCAGCTGTGTTTTATGACATACCAAGAACACTCATTAACAAACTAAAAAATCATAAAAATCCAAGAAAGCCAGGATATCAGCAAATCTTTTCTAAAGAAGAGGAAGATATGTTTAAAAAATGTTTGATTGGTTGCTGTGATTTTGGTTTTCCATTGAGCACATTTGATTTAAGAATGATTGTACAATCATATTTGGAAAAAACGGGCAGAACAGTAAAACGATTCAAGAACAATGTTCCAGGCAAAGAATGGGTCTTGTCATTTTTAAAACGTCATCCAGATCTTAATGGATCTAGATTTGCTGCAAATATTAAACGAAGCCGTGCTGGAATTGATGCGCCAGTTCTTAAAGAGTACATTGACAATTTATCTGAAGTTGTAAAAGATGTTCCAGCATCCCACATATTTAATTACGATGAGTCTAACCTTACAGACGACCCTGGTAAAAAAAAGTAATTGTAAAACGAGGGATGAAATATCCTGAGAGGATATGTAACCATAGTAAAACCAGTATTTCCATAATGATGTGTGGAAGTGCTGATGGGGAACTCCTTCCCCCATACGTGGTTTATCGATCTAGTAAATTATGGGATACCTGGACTGAAAATGGACCGTCAGGGGCCCGTTACAACAACACATCTTCTGGTTGGTTTGACTCACAAGTATTTACAGATTGGTTTCAAAGCCTGCTCCTTCCTAGACTGAAGAAGTTAGAAGGAAAAAAAGTCGTCATTGGTGACAATCTGTCATCACACCTAACGCCACAAGTTTTAGCAATGTGTCAGCAGAATAACAGTGACTTTGTGTGCTTCCCACCAAACAGTACGCATTTGACTCAGCCACTAGATGTGGCATTTTTTGCCCCGATGAAGAAAGCATGGAGGAGTCTCTTAATGGAATGGAAAGAATCTTCTGGGTTTTCAAGCTATGGTCTCCCAAAGCAAGAATTTCAAATTCTTTTGAAAAAACTACTGGAAGCAATAGCACCCACATCCAAAGAGAACTTAGTTTCTGGTTTTAGGAAGTGTGGTGTACATCCTGTTAGCTTGGATGAACTGTTGAAAAGACTGCAAAAATCAACTGTTAACATAGTACCAGATGAAAAAAAGATTGAAGATTCATTTCTAAAATCGTTAGAAGGAAAAAGGAAGCAGTGGACTGAAAATAAAGGAAAGAAAAGGGGAAGGAAAGCGTTAACAGTGCCTGCTGGTAAAAGTATTGGACCAAGTGATTTAGATCCTGAGAACGAGCCCAAACAAAACAGCCCAAGTACTTCTGCCGAATCTGCAAAGAAGAAAGGGAGAAAAGGGATCACTGTTTTCATGTTCACTGGCATTAAAAAAAAATAAAAATTTTGGTAGTACCGATACTGGTAATGGAAGTTCTGATGAAGAACTGCTGCATGACTTTGATTTAAACAAAGAAGTGGAGGAGTTTGAAGCTGAGAAGCAGCGTGACGAAAAACTCATATCAGTCGCTGAAGGAAAGACAGACTACTACGATATTTTTAACTTACAACAAGTTGTCAGGACAGTTGGTGAATATGTAGTATTTAAATATGAAGAAGAACTTTTCCCAGGGAAGATAAGTTCAATAACACATTTCAATAACAAAGAAGTTAATATAAGTGCTATGCAAAGATCTCTTCATTCATGGAAATGGCCTCAGCCTCAAGATCTGCGCAATTACCCTTGGGAGGATGTTCTCGGACGGATTAATCCACCAAAGAAGATCTCCCAGAGAGGATTTTATGAAGTTCTAGAACTGAACAATGTTTGGTCTTAGTTTAAAACAAGTTTTGTTTTGGAAAAATGTTGTAAAGAATTTTGTTTTGGTTTGGTTTACACAATGATTATTGGTTTGTTTGTGGCATTATTATACCGTATGTTTTGTTTCATTTGTCAGAAGAATTTTGTTTGTTTTGTTTACACGAGCTTGTAACCTGCACTTAATTAATTAATTATTTAAAAGATTATTATTTTGGGTCTTATAAATATTCTACTACTATATTTGATAATTAGGTAGTTTAAAAAACATTGTGTAAATTAGAGTAGTAAAAATAGTGAGTAAAAGATAATTTTTAATGTTTCTTACATATTTTTGAATGTTTAATTAATTAAATAATATTTTTTTCAGTGTATATTGAATATTTGGTTCATTTTAAACCCTCCACTATTCCTACATTGCACCATTCATCAAATAACACGTTGATTTAAGCATAAGATTTAAGGTGGAGCAAAGTATACCGCTCTTATTGGTAGACATTGCTCCAGTTTATATGATATATATAATATTTTATGAAAAACATCTAATTAAAAAAAAAGTTAATAGCTACATTCCTTGAACATTTCTTAATGTAGGAAAAAAATCAGCATTTTTACATCAGTTTAACATATACTAAATTGAATTTTTTCAATTAGACTCTTAAAAGTGGAGTAAAGTAACCCCAGATGACGGTACCTATGGTTGTCCAAATAGAAGGTTGTCCCAAATACACGACAAAATTAATGGCCCACTCAATCTGAGCGTTTAATTTTTACCTAATTAGTGGTTGCTGGCTTAATTATATTGTTAAGTTAGGTATATCGTAAATAGTCTGTACGGTAAATAGTTCGTATTGGTTTTTGATATTTATAAACATTTGTGGAAAACTGTATAGACATTAAGTTAATAATGGCTTCCATGTGTATCACCGAAGTAGCTTAGGAGTAAGCAGGGTAGGCTGCCTTATGAAAGCCTTGTAAGCCGTACAGTACACAAGGATGGCAGTGTGGCCAGCACTACATTTCAGCCGCCCATTATTATCCCCAGGATGATATCCGAGGTACTAATTTTCAACAGGCTGAGTCGATCTGGGGGCTGAAAAACATATCTTGATTTTATGGTGCGGGTCCGGGACCTCTAGATTAGTAGCCAGGTGCCATACCCACTGGTACATGGTAACAATTTTTGTTAATGTCACGCGTATTTACACACTACAGTCATAACAACTGTTGTCAGAACTGAAATCGACGTGGGTGCAACCCTTAGACAAAGATAATGCACGAGCATTATTACCTTATTATTCGAAAGAAAAATTGGTGGATAAAGCAAACATTATTCAAATATTATTTACATTTGAAGCGAGGAGAGGCGTCTTGCTGCAGTCAAAGAAACTAAACACATAGAAACAAAATCTCGATAATTAATTAGCTGATGAACGACACAGTAACGTAAAATAAAAACGATAACAGGGAATAGCTAAATACAAATTAAACAGAAAACGCTTGATGAAATAATTAAATATTACAACACTAATTACTGGTGTCGAATCCGATTGAACTGCTTATGCTAAGTACTAGATGCGATCACAGGTAGGGTTTGAGAAGAAGCAAGAAAGGAGAAGTAGATTGCAACGAAATTTGATGAGGAACTCAAACAGTTGAAAGAACAGCGAAGGGAATGGTAGGAGATGATGTTACACATAGCTATAACTATAGCTAGCTAGTTCTGATACTAAACTTTTAGTCACAGTCGTAGAGAACTTTAAGGAACTGAAATTTGTAATGTTCAGTAACAGAGAAAAGACTTCAGCAACAGTCTTTATATTGAAAACTTTAACGAATTTAGGAGACATAATTGAAAAACTATGTCACCGTCTTTAACCTTTAATCTTATAAGTAAAATTTTCTATTTGTTAAATAATTTGTAAATTATAATCTGTAGAATATCTTTATCATCATTTTAACTGTTCTGGTTTCCGAGGCTACTGTTGGAATTGTGAGTTGTTGATTGAGACCACCGTACAGGGCAACCACCCCTACGCCGGATAGATTTTTTATCGACCTTCTCTGGTCTAGATCCGTAGTGTTGTTCTGTTATAGGAACACCTCAAAAAGAGTGTGGCTCTGCACCACGCACGACGGTCTTGAGTAGGTAGAGGCTCTGGTTCTAACGGCTCTATCTTCCGCATAGACATAAGAAAAGGTGGACTGTGGAATAGGAACAAGCCGCTAAAGCCTAAAACCGTTAAAATGATGATGATAATAATCTGTAGGTATTGTGCTTATCTGAATAACAAATCTTGGATTAAATATGTGAATGTTAAATATTGATTTAGTTCCTTTTGTTGTCTCCGTTGACGGTTTGATTTCAGCAATGAGAACTGTAACAATCCAAACAGCGTCTCGTGAAACGAATTTTGATCATCCTTCAAAGAGTTAGCAGTTTTAAAATGTTTAAAGAGTAAAAATTTTGTCACAATTTTTTCTCATGCATTAAAGACATTCCCCGTAGCAATTCATGAGTCCGTGACCCGTCTACTTTAAGCAAGGTAGTTTCAAGTTAACATGCGCTTCTTCAATACGCACACACGAATTCTGTTGTACATGTGTGTACCATATCAGTGTAACACTCTTGTGTATTCTGTATATTCAATAATTTGCACATGTACTGTTTATTCATATCCGTGGAAGGAGCCAGTATACAGACTAAACCAATACTGAGAAGCGGCGAACGACGCTCCCAATACCTTCTTTTTTCATTTCTTGTTATCCTATTGGGTGTTGGATCTCCCCAAGTATCAAACTTAAAAATCACCCGTGTCACGTGAGTAATCAATAGTTGAAGGTTAAAAAATATAGACCACTGACAATTCTTAGCATGGCCGCGCTACATCTCCGCTCGACCTCTCTACAACTCCGCTCGGGTCTTATTTTATGAGTTTAATCCCATATAACACCTCCGCTCGGGTTGGCAGGTAAATTCAAGAGAAAAGAGAGTAAACACGTCCCCCTCCCAGCATATTGAAACTAACTTTCAAAGTGCTTGTCAAACGAATTTCAATATTTTAAACTAAAATAGAAAGCATATTTCACGCTTATTAGCCATCATAAGTTGGAGATATCCGCTGAGCGGAACTACAATATATACATTTTTATTATTTTTTTATTCATTTTTATAATTTTTTATTTTTTGTAATTTTTATAATATATTTATAAATAATTATAAAATAAAATCAGTACTGTTTCGTATCATGCACCGTACCACTTAGACACAATTTTAGCATATTGCAGCCTTGAAATATCTTGTCGCCTATACATGTCTATTGTCCTTTGACGCAGCTGACTTTGTTTTTCACTTCTAATGTTATTCGGCTTTTCCGAACTTTGGAATTTTATGTACGTTTCCATTTGTATACTCTGTGTGGCGTCTATAAAAACAAACAAAGATGAATGACTATGATAGAATTTTTGATTAAAATGACTATGAAAAGATCACAGCCATTTGTGGTCCTGTTACTGTCTGCCGATAAAGGAGCCCATATGTGCGGTGGGAATTCTGCTTCTTCGTCCACATACATTTCAACCAAATAATCTGCATAAGCGTCAACTCTACAGTCGTTAGGTTTTGTTTCAGCTAATTCCATGGCGAAAAAGTCTCCCACTTCGTCAGGTTGTAAAAAGATCATGCCAAATGTTAATTTTAACCAATTTCCTACTTCGGAATCCCTATTCTTATATTCACAAACCAAACCTAAGTTTTGTATTTTTCTCCACCAAGATTGTGTTAAGTGAAAACGGCAACCAATTACATGTGACTGAGGTAGAACTTCTTCGAGTGCCCGGTGTATCTCTTTCTCAAAATCAATCATCACATTCCGGGGACTCCAAAGTAAATCTTTTGAATTACACACCTCTTTTATTAATTAAAACACATTTCTGTAAGATTCAGTCGTCTTATTTCCTAAAACACAAAACACGAGTGGTGAGTAATGATTATTTCGAAAATCGTGGATTGTAAAACTTGTGAAAAAAATTTTGTACAAAATTTAAATGTTCCGTCCATATAAATAGTAGCTGACTCGCACAAGAATTTTAAGTTCGTATAACGTGTAAATATAATAATATGTTTCTGTCTATCAACTACGTATACGAAATTTTCCCCGCGATTTGTTTTTGGTTCAAGTGTTTGTAAATCATCGAACACTTCGTCCTCACTTTTTGGTAATTGTGGCAAAACTTTCCTCCTAGCATGGTAGCACGGTTTGTCTAATAGCGCGCATGTCACTCACACATATGCTGCTGGAATCTGTATTTTCGGCTGCGGAACGGAAAATTTTCGATGGTCTTTCACGCACTTCTTCAGCTTTTCGTTTCGCGGCAGCACTAATAACCTGACGTTGAATATCTTGCTGGCTAACGGCAGGATGATTATGGTTACCGTCTCTTCTTGAAATTATTCCTTCTTCTGTAGTTCTGATTGAATAAATTTTAGCGTTGCACGTTTTTCTATTACATCTCCACTTCACTTCGCCACTCTGCATATGCTTGGCCTTGTAATACTTAAAATTATGTAAAACTATTAATTCAGTTTTACGCTGACTTTCGACAGATGCCATAATAACCACTGCACGACAGCTCTGCTCGGTATGACCACGTATATTGTAGAGGTGAGCCGATGTACCTGTAACAGCTATTTGAGACGTTTACTTTTGTGGAACGGTTGAAATGGGACTGAGAGTGGGCAATACCTAAGGGGTGGTAAAGATGGGCGAGCGGAGTTGTTATATCTCGTTTGGGGGCATTAACACAAGGCGAGTGGAGTTGTAGTATGTAATTATAAAATGTTTACCTAGCCGAGCGGAGGTGTAGCGCGCCCCTTAGCATAAATGCTAACGTATTTTAGAAAAGTAAGATAAACATTTTTAATCCAAATTAATACAAACTAAAACGTAAGCACAGAGCTTGTAAAAAAAATAAACTGTTCAAATTATAAAAGAAGGAAATATTTTACTTGAAGTCTCTTTGTAAAGTAGTTTTCATTTAGCTAGTACTGTTTTTCACGTATAAAGGAAATGAGAAAAAGAGAATGAGAGAGAGTAAGAGAGAGAGAGAGAAAGAGAGAGAGAGAGAGACAGACAGACAAATATATAGAGCGAGAGATCGAGGGGCTTTTTGAAATCCTGCAGTTGGATATTCTTTTCCTAAATATAATTCAGATATGTTTTTCCTTTTCTAAGTTTTTCTCAACGTACGCAGTTGAAAAATAATTCTTTTCTTACAGTTTCATTACTTACAATTAACAGTTATAGTACTAATACTAATAGTAGTTTAGTACTAAAACTAATATTTATAACTATATGTATAATATGAAGGTCATCTTAAAAGAAAGTTTCCCTATTTTTTTTGAAAAGGAAATTGCAGGCTGAAGGTTGCAGAACTTTTATTTGTGTGCAGTCCCAGTAATGTCAAAACTTCATATGTCAATAGTCTTTCACTCATTATTTTCGGTAGTTGCTACTTTAAACTCCGATTTGTGCGAAAAACGTGACATGATGGATCGTGAAAGAAGAGCCGTTCCGATGAACCCATCCCTGAACTTGGCATCGACGACTTTTTGTGACGCTTCTGTCACCAGCTTCACACATTGCTCCATTGCTTGAGTATGACATGAAAACTTGTCAAAATTGCACTCAGCTGCTGTTCCTGATTTTTTTATAGATGAAATCTCTTCATCGATTACTCCTCGCAGCAAACGTGGCGGTGTACGTCAGTGGTGATCGGAGTAAAGCTTCTAACATTTCGGTGTAGTCAGTGGTCGCAAAATTTAATTTTGGTGTCACAAAGCTCCTAACTGACTTTCCCTTAAGAGCTTAGTTTCTCGCCTTCATCATTCTTCTGAGGCCTAATTCCTTGATATGTTTTCTTTTCATCAATAATCGTACTCAAAAACCAATTGTTGGGGTGAGCAAAATAAAGAGTTACGTTTTGTCACAGGGTCCTACTACTTGAAGTAAATTTTCACGTAAGAACCTTGATGTTTCTATAGCTTCAAACACATGCTTAGGGTTATCTGTAAAGTACTTTCTTTCCTTGATATTAAACCAGCCAGTCATGTGGGACTTTAAAATGAAAGAAAGTAATAGCTTATGTTCATCTGAAGGATTTATCACACTCTTACAGACTGAGAACTCTGTTTGCCGTACTTAACCGTCTTGAGTGTAAACGAGGGCCGGGATTACGAACACACAAATTTTCTGGACATATACCTGATTTTACTGCAGTACTAATGTCAAACAGGAATTGCTGATATTTTCTTAGGACTTTCTGGTCAATTTTGGGAATCATGCACTGAATTCTATCAAAATTTACCACATTGCTTCTGAATACTGTCAACCTTGCCAATATCGTCTAGACGCCTATTCTTGAATAATAAAAAGGAAAAGGTGATTTATCATGTTTATCTTTAAATGGTGTTCACATCTGTCAAAATCCAGCATTCCTATCCTTTTGGAACGCAAGCGCCCATTCTGTTGAATAAATTTTCACTATTGTTTCCTTTTCTACAATTTTGTAGAAAACTTCTTCACAAAATAGATTTCTACGTTTGTTTTCCTGTGTCCTGTGTGCATTTGTAACTAAAATAATTCTGTGTGAAAGGAAACACGATAATTCAACAATCGGTTAAACATTCAATGTTACTCTTTGTCCAAATCAGTCATAATTTGTAATGTCCTGTAAAGCAGTGTAATGATTTCCATGTACATCATTCTCTATAATAAAAACATAGTTATCCCAACTAATGCGATAGAGTTTGCGTAGATCCCTCTTAACCATCGCACAGTTGTTTTATAAACTATTTTTGTAATCATGTCTGTTACTTAAAAATATTTTATAGAAGCTTTCTTTTTTGCATCAACCAACTGAGAAAGATCTTGATTCCAAATTAGCAGTTGTTTCCGATTTCTAATTTTGACCGTCCACCTAGCACTTTAAGAGCTATCTTATGTATGATATTTTAAGATTATTCCATTCAACGCTAACATCCTTACTTAATGCTCTGTCCCCTAAATAAAGGTTCAATCTTCTCCTGTACTGTTCTTGTCTTGTATTGTTCTAGCCTTTAATACTGTTCTTGAATAAATCTATTTTTTAACATTTTTCTGTTACTTAATTTTTACTCCTCGGTTTGTACCACATTGTTCTCAATATTACTTTCGACATTACTACGAAATGATCACTATCTACCAAACTTCCTCTAAACACCCTAGGATCCAATACTTCGTCAAACAATTTTTGCTGAACCATTATACGAGCACTATACATTATAATCGTATAATCAGTAATTGACTGGCTTCCTCTCTCCGACTAGGTAAACGTATAAATATTTTATGTACAATAAAGGAATCTTCAACTCACTGAATGTAGCAAAATGTTGCAATCTCCTTCCATTTCGTTAATAATAACGTCGATATTATTCCAATATCCCTCCAATATCTATCATATTTTGCATTGATGTGTTGCCGATCCTGGTATTAAAATCCTCCTGCCTTCCTTATTATTGATTTTTGCAATCAAATAATAAATAGTTGTGAAATTGTACAACAAATTTATAGTATTGTAAATCTTTTTAAATATCTAATGTAGTAAACGTAAAAGACTACATATTCTACCAAAACGAGAAATAGTAGTTTTTAAACGTATACCAATTTTGAAACATTTAAAGAAAAAGAAGGAGACCTCAAGAATTAGATTTGTTAGTTTACAAAAGAACGCATTTTAACGTAACTCTCTGTCAAAGCCACATTGACTAACAGGAATTTAGCTACATACTTAATTCAAAAAACAATTTACAATTAATACAAGTGAATGGAAAAAAGTAAAATATAAAAAACATGACCGAGCTAGTGAATTTAAGAAAGAACTGAAGAAACATTATATACTAATTGCTAATAAACTTGCAGAACAAGAGAAACTTATTAAACCAAAATTACGGAACTACAAACTAGGTAATATAAAGAATTATCCATTTTAAACAGTAAATAGAGTGAATCCATTTTAAACATAATAGAACAATTGTGACTATGAAAATTAAAAAAAATTATCAACGACAAATCGGTGACAATTATTGACACTGACACACAAATTACAATTCACAGCGCAATTCAAATAATATAATATTAAAAATAAGATGTATTTAGTGAATTAGTTGTAAGGAATGACTCATTTTATTTAGTTTAATTTTACTTAAAGTCAAACAGCGTGTTTATATTTGATGTGAGGTCAGTAACTTTGATTGTCTCACACCAAAGATAGTGGAATAGAGGCTTGAGAGGCTATTTTGCTGAGGCTATTTTGTTGACGTGTCAGTGACTGAACTAACAATAATATTTTTGTGTGTATTAAATATGTTTAGTCTACATTTGGTATTTAATTATTTTATTTTATTGGAATATTTTATATTTTAGTATCTCACAATTACTTTTTACATTTGGTATTGTAGTATTTTATTATTATTATATTCTCATAGTTTTAGTAATTTACATCTATATTAATAGAGGTATTATTAAAATAAAGGATTATTAACATTAGAATAGTTAATTTAAATTATAATTATTATTATTAGTAGTAGTAGTAGTAGTAGTAGTAGTAGTAGTAGTAGTAGTAGTAGTAGTAGTAGTAGTAGTAGTAGTAGTAGTAGTAGTAGTAGTAGTAGTAGTAGTAGTAGTAGCAGCAGTAGTAGCAGCAGTAGTAGTAGTAGTAGTAGTAGTAGTAAGTTAGTAGTATTTAACAATAAATTTCGCTGCACGCTGTGATACTCGGAGTTCTGGAAACATGTTAAAATATAAATTTAAATAAGCACAGTTTTCCAACTAATAGTAGTGAGTGTCTTTTTATGTAGTCTTGTATTGACTCAATTATTCAAATTCTTATAATTTTTTTACGTAAAGTAAAACAACGTAATAAACAGCACAATACAAAGAGAGGAGAGAGAGAGAGAGAGAGAGAGAGAGAGAGACTCCTTTGCAACATTACAAGTTGGGGTAGTTATGGGAATTGGAGAAATTCATATCAAGAGTCATTAATACATTTGCTTCGACAAATTTTATAGATAATAATTTTATTGATTGGTTTTTCGATTGAATAATCGTGTTTTTCTTTTTTCTGTGGTTTTAAGGTAAACTAAAATAATGTGTTAAGTTCAAAGTTCTTTAGCAATAGAATTAATGTGATAGATACACATAAATAAAATAGTATAATAAATACAATAAAGTTGCTTTATTTACAAAAACATTGCAGAAAACATTTAAGAAAATGAAAAAAACAAGAGCCTTTACTGTATTTACAAGACTGATTTGAATTATAATACAACTAAAGACTTTGAATACATTCATGAAAATGATAGCTTTAAATTAGTAAAAATGTTTATAAAAGTTTACGAATTTTTTTAATGTTCCTGTTAAACAATATTAATGAAATAACTGTTTTCTCACTTCTCAGGTTTTGAGTACTCAGGATGAAGCGTGATGAATTCGAGTCCCGTTCTCCTGCGTTCCTGTGATCTTGAGATGTTACTTGAATGCCTTTGTCGCTCCATCCTCCGTCCTAGGATAATTAGATACCAACAATTGGGGATGCTCTTCCATAGTTGTGATAGATCCTGGTACCTTGCTGACGAACTTGATGACATTACCTAATGCGGCTTTCTTGCACCATGGTATAATATGGGTCAAATTCTTGATTTGACGTCCAAATTGAAACTATACATGATTTCGAATTAAACATCATTGACGCGGTAATGTCTAGTGATGTCATGACGCATTGCATAAATCTAAATACTACAATCTGATTAGCGTTATTAAGAATCTTTAGTCACAAACCAAAAATTTTCAAAATATTTTCTAACATTGTGCAGAATCTGAGAGAGATCGGCGCGTGTACGGCATTTAACGCCAAAGGACGTAAAATACGGTACTGTATTTAGCGGTTGAGATACGCATACAATCTGCAGCTGTGATAATCAATCTGCAGCTGTGATAATCAATCTGCAGCTGTGATATCAAGCTGTGCTTGATTGGTGCTGCACTCTAGTGCAGTATACTGATTGCGGGCAAACTATAGTTGGAATTACGTTCTAAACGGTTGTCTCTGGCTGGCCGACTAAACGTTCGCTTCGCCTGCATTTTCCTCCGACAGAAAGGAGCTTTTGTTGCACCATCTACTACCTATGGCAGGCTAAACAAATACAGATCTGCGGTAAGTTACGGCAATATGATTATATACATCAATTTAAAGTAATACGAAAGAAAAAATTGTTTAATAAGCCCACATTAAGTAAATTCAGTTAACCTATTACGCCACGTGGTGAGTTGTGAAATGCGTAATTTAAATGTAACTTTTATTTGTAATTATAGTAATACTATATTAATTTCAGAAGTCTTAACTAAGGCACCAGAATTGAGAATAATGTAAATGCAAAAAGGTATTTGTTTATTAAGTACAGAAATGATTGTAATCAGGTAACCTTTCACACCACGTGGCCAATAAGCCTATGTGTAAATTTTATTAATTGTATAACAAACGGAATAATTGTATAACCGTAATTGAATTATGTTAACCCACAGGGGTAAAGTTTATAATATGAAATTTAACAAAACTAAATGTTTTCAAGATAGGGCCAGGTGGCCATATAACCGTTGCGAAGTGTGTAAAACTATCATTTTAAGTATCCCTACAGCTGTGTTAATATTATATATGGGTTTTGGTGCGCGTGAGGTTTCTGGGGGAATTAGCTGTGAGAACTTATCGCTGATAATATGTTGTATGACTAGGGTCCCTCGCTGAAGACGGGGAACAGCTCCATCCTGAACCATTAACATCAAGACTCTCTCTCTCAACTTCATCTGCCGGAGGAGAATAGCGAGGATAGGCCACCAACACACTAACATGAGACCAGAATAACACCACTTCACACCCATGGAAAAAAATAAGGTGACATCAATCCATATTATTTTTTTTACACAGTGTGATGTAACCCACTAGAACCAGTGGACATAGAGTCACTCTACAACAATGACTTTAAGCTTTAAACATTTTAATTGGGTCCCCGGTTAACGGGACAGAATAGTGCGTGGGCTTGGGGGTGGATCTTTTGTACATTTTGTAAATCTGTTGTATAAAATGTGAGCCCATAGGTTGGCATGTATCTGTGGCTGCTTCCCATTCAGGCGTGTAAATTTCCTTCTTATTTTCAGTATAAGGGTTTCATTAGTGCTACTAATTCATTCAATCAACATGTAATTTCACTGGTTCAATTTAGTTTTCATTATATATTTTAATTTCTCATTTTTAAATTCAGTTTGGATCATATAGGGATAGAAGTTTCTTTGGTAGTTAAGTCGGATCACCAGTTTAATCCTGTATAGGTGCATTTTCATGCAGACTTGAACATGCTCTTGGGACAGGTTGAGTTATGCACTATCTTGCCTAGGAAAATGTCGGACTTTGGGCCAAATTACTTTTAAAAAGGTTGTAAGGTTTATGACACGTTACTATTTTCAAGACTTAACAAAATTCATCAATATTTAAATTCTTTTAATTGATTATGATCACTTGGGTGTTTACTGTATTCTTATTATAATTACTCCAAGTCTAAGTGCTCAATGTGGCAGCACTTTATAATAGTATCAGGCACTATGCCAACTCTTGAATTTAGTATGTCCTGGGCCCACTGGTGTTACATATATAATCAGATACACATGTAATATGTTATACACATATTAGGTATTAAAACCTAATATGGATATTTATAGATTGTTAATTATGTACCTCATGGCGTGGAAAAGGGTGTGGCAAGAGATAGATGTTATAATTGTCCTGTGTTGTGGAACATGTATATGTATTGTATATTCGTGTGTATTTTGGGGGGTTATATATGTATTGTACATTCGTGTGTATTTTGGGGGGTTAGATATAGGGCTGCAAGGAAGAATATGGATTTTATAATTATTAATTTCAAAAGACATTTTTAAAAAGCAGAAAATATAGATTTTATATTTATTAATTTCAATTAATATTTTTTTTAGCGGAGAATCTAAATGTTATATTCATTGATTTTGTAAGTAACAGCTTCGAAGGAGATAATGAGTTTTGTTATAATAAAAAGATTTATTGGTCGTTAATTTTGTGAGTTTTAATTGCAAGTCCCGTCTCACTGGATCCAGCGCATTTTTGGCTTCTCTAGGCTTTGGCCTAGTTTTAATTATCTTGTGGCCCCTCTAAAAAAAAAAAAAAAAAAAAAAAAAAAAAAAATTACAAGTCAAAGTTAAAGAGGGGTTACATTTGGTAGCAGAGCGTGGTTGAGATTAGGGTCAACCCTTGGTCCTTTGGGTGTGACGGGGCTTGCAAACTCAGGAAACATTTTGGGGTTCGAATAGAACTTAGAAGAATCTCTAAAGTCCCTATATCTAAAAGTGACTATGTCTTGTTAGGTTTAAGGTTTTGTGATTATATGTGTATATACTTGCCCGCCTGTTTATCGTTGAACGGTAGATTTCCACGCGGTGTGAAATTCTAAAGGGGGAAATTCCTTTGGAAACGCGAATTATCGCAGATCTGTGCCTAGGTGGAGAAATGGTTCGCGTATTACCTTGCCCATAATAGGGGAGGTGTTTCATTTATGCGGTATGGCCCGATCGGCAGTCGGTCTCCTCCGAGATACGGGAGCCGAAGTCATTACAAATTTTTTGAGAATTTGTCGTTGGTCGGTAATTTTGTCATGTTGTGTGATAGTGTGTGTGTCGCGTTCCTTAATGTGTAGTGTTGTTGAGAGCAGTTCAGGTAAGTGGGCTGGGTCCTCGCAACGGTAGGGGGACTCGCAGTCTGCTTAAAGGAAGAACAGTACTTAAGTATTTCCTGTGTTCTTATTGTCATTTGTTTTTCTACGGTGTTGTGTTTTTGTGTGCCGACCGCGAAGCTCGAGGATGAGTGTCCTACACCCCGAGCTGTTTTTGCGCGATGAAATAGAGTTCGAGCTACGGGCCCGGGGGAGAGACCCTAGAGGGACGGTTCTTGTATTACGACGGCAGCTCAGAGAAGCGCTGTCCGCGGGTGAAGCGCTCTCGAAGGTCACCATCGCCGACAAAGGGAGCGAGTTAGAGATTTGTAATGAGAAGTGGGAGGAGCTGCGAGAATTAGCTCGCTGCGTAGACAGTTTGGAGGAGGGACCGGGGTGCTCCATCGGCGTCCAGCGAATCCGGCAACGCCTGCAGAATCTTGAAGAACAATGGGGCGATCTTGAGCCGGCCCATGATATAAAAGATCTCATACAACAGATCACCTCGACCCTGCAGGGGTCTCAACCGGCTAGACCACCTACGCCGGCTCCAGTTGCTGAGTCTGTGGTCTCAGCAGTAGCTTCGTCATATAGAGCAATAAAGCCTGCTGCAAGTACCCCGGTTCTCAACGGTTTGGGGGCGGCGTAATATCAGAAACTGCCCAACCCACTGTCTCATATCATCCAGCAACTACCAGTCGTGGATGGACTGGATGTGGAAAAATTATTACCATTTTTCAAAACCGTTTTTCAGTTGGTCGATTACCCGGGCATGTCCGATCGCACGGTGCTCGAACTCGTTTTCCCTTATTGTCGCGGGCCCATGGCTGAGAGGGTGGCGGATGTAATGCGTCGTAGAGGTGGAGTGGCGGAATTCCACCAGCAGGTGTTGGGGGCGTTCGTGCCCGGTAGATTAATGGAGCAGTTATGGCATCGACACTTTTATCGAGTGCAGGCGAGGGGCGAAAGTCTGGCCCAATTTGTACAACGCATTCGAGAAATAGCTCGAATACTGGGACTGGGCATGTCGGAGGAGGAAGTAGTCCAGAATATTCTTGACGGCGTCTCCTCCGAGGACAGATTGCGTCTGGTTTTTGCTGAGCGGCCGCGGTGGTTTGCGGACTTGGACCGGCTGTGTGTAATGACCAAGGCCATCCAGATGAGCGACCAGGCGAGGGGAGACAGCAGAGGGGAACTACCCAGACCTCCGAGATCGGAAGGACGCAGTGAGCCTTTCTTCCCCCGACAGGCCCAGTCAGTTCGAAATCGCGAGCAAAAGAACGAAATAATCTGTTACAATTGTAACCGCCCGGGACACGTGGCTAGATCTTGCACTCGAGGGCGTGCGCGTCCAGCACCTCCTTCGTCTAGACCCTTACCGAAAAACTAAGTAGGCAGGGGAAGATATGTCGGAGGATGTCTTCCCCTCGCTCTAAATCTGTTCAACTTCCGACGACCTCCAGGCAATTGTTAGAATCCGACTCTTCCGACATCAAGGTCCGCTCCACTACCTCTCAACACATTTCAGTATGCCCCTTTCTGTAGCTCGAGATAAAAGGGGGTCAGCTCAGAGCCTTAGTTGACTCCGGTTCTGCCCGATCCATCATCTCATCTCGGGTATGCGCGGACCTTGAAAAGCAGGGCTTGATCAAGGGGTCGAACCTGTCGTCTGTAGTATGCTGGACTGCATCCCGGGAAATCTTGCCTATCTCCCAGGTGATTACCTTCAAAATTAAAATCGATGGGTTTTCTTGGGTGTGGCCTTTTCTGGTTTCTCCTGCTCTGGGAGTGGATTGTATTATTGGTGCCGACTTCATCGCGAAAAGTGGTCTCGTGCTGGACATCCAAGCGCACCAATGTTACTTTAAGTTTAATCGGGGAGCTCTTATTCCGTTCCTTGGGTACCAGGGAGCTAAGCCGGGTATCCAAGAGGTAGCTTGTCCCGATTCTGCACGAGATCATCTCACTCCATCCCAGCAGAGGGCCTTAGACCGATTGTGTGAGGAGTTTCCCGAGGTGTTAACTCCTACCTTGGGACTCACACACCTGCTGGAGTACAAGATACGCCTAACAACTCCAAAATAGTAAGGTCACACCCTTAAAAATTCGCACCTCCGAAGATGACCATTCTGCGAGAGAAGGTTCAAGAGTTGTTAGAACAAGGGGTGATTGAACCTTCTCATTCTAGCTATGCCAGTCCAGCATTTTTAGTACCAAAGCTTGGGGGTAAGCAACGTATGGTCATAGACTATCGGAAGTTGAACTCCAATATCGAGGTGGATTCTGTTCCCCTCCCAGACTTACATTCGGCCTTTGATTGGTTCAGTGGGGCCAGGTATTTCACCATAATCGATCTCAATGCGGCCTATCACCAGATTCCACTGGCCAAAGAGGGTAGACCATACACGGCCTTTTGTGTACCCTGGAATTTGTACCAATACACAAGGGTTCCCATGGGTTTGGCTGTGGGGGCCTAGACACTCACTCGTCTTCTCGATACCGTTTTTCACGATGTGAAATTCAGGTTTGTGTTTAATTACCTAGATGATTTGTTGGTATATAGTGAGACATTCGAAGATCATCTGGGTCATCTCAGAGAAGTGATGTGTCGGTTAAGGAGATCTGGCCTCACTGTCAATCCCGAGAAGGTTCGTTTCGCCCAAGAGAGTATTTCTTTCTTGGGCCACTTGGTTTCACACCGGAGCGTTACTGTCGACCCCGAGAGGACACAGGGCATCCGTGACTTCCCTCCCCCAAGGGATGCGAAGGGCATAGCGAGATTCGTAGGTATGGTCAATTTTTACCGACGATTCATACCTAATATCGCTGAGATTGCCGCACCCTTGAACGAACTGAGGAAGAAGGGCGCTAAATTTACATGGGGTGAGAATCAACAGAAGGCTTTCCACACCTTGAAGGAAGCCATCATCTCCCCACCGGTGTTACGGATGCCCGACTTTTCGAAGCCGTTTATACTACAGACGGACGCGAGTTCGGTTGCGCTCGGGGCGGTTCTTTCCCAAGTTGTTGATGACGCTAGGCAGCCTGTGGCTTTTATTTCCCGGACATTGACCCAGCAAGAACGAAAATCATCTGTCTATGAGCTAGAGTGTTTAGCTGTTGTGTACGCTCTAGACAAGTTCAGGCGTTTCCTGGAACATGCTGAGTTCCTGCACGAGACCGACAATCAGGCTCTCTCTTGGCTTCTGGCTCATCCCCGGCAACTGGGTAAAATTGGTAGATGGGTGGTAAAGATCTCATCCTTTAAGTTCAAAGTGCAACACATTAGGGGATCTCAAAATGTAGTTGCAGACGCCTTGTCCCGCATGTTTTCCCAGCCCAGTGATGCCCAATCTGAGCAACCCTGTTCCGTTCTGTTAGACTTTCCATTAGCTTTCACTGATGTGTTACCCCATCAGTTAAACGACGAAGAGCTGGGTCCAATCATCCAAAATATAAAGGAGGGTAACGTACAGGCCCCTTACTTCTTGTCTTGTCCAAGGGAGTCCTCTGTTGTAGAGAAAGAAAAGGACGTGCCCCTAAGATCGTGCTGCCTAGCAAGTTAGTGCCCATGGTCTTCAGTTATTACCATAATTCCCCAGTAGGAGGCCACAAGGGAATTTCTAAGACCATTTCCAGTATTAGGACACATTTTAACTGGAAGGGCATGGATAGGGACATCGCGACCAGGGTTAAGAGCTGTCATCTATGTGGCTTGAGCAAGCCTGCCCAGAACACCAAGTTAGGGTTGTTGTCATCTGAGGTGGCGAGCAGTCCGATGGAGAAGTTGTTCATCGACTACGTGGGGCCTTTCCCCCGTAGCAAGTCAGCTAATGCTTACCTGCTTGTTTGTGTGGATGCTTTTTCAAAGTTTGCCTGGCTACTGCCCTTACGGCAGGCAACCGCTCGTTTAACCATAAACGCGCTCCAGAACAATGTATTTCAGCATTTCGGTCTTCCGACCATCATTGTCTCGGACAATGGCTCGCAGTTCATTTCGGGTGAATTCCGGCGAATGTGTTTCGCCAGTGGGATCAAACACGTAACCACTTCCCCTTATTACCCACAACCGTCCCATGCGGAGAGATTCAATCGGAATCTCCGGTCCGCCCTGATTGCTTATCACGCTGAGCAACAAACCACCTGGGATCAGAATCTGAGGTGGTTACAATTAGCTTTTAACACGGCCCGACACGATAGTCATCAGGCCGTGCCCTTTGAAATCCTGTTTGGATTCTCGCCCGCACTCCCGTTGACCAATTTGTGGAATATCGAAGAGCTTCTGCCA
Organism: Magicicada septendecula; assembly: GCA_034769895.1. Classification (NCBI taxonomy): domain Eukaryota; kingdom Metazoa; phylum Arthropoda; class Insecta; order Hemiptera; family Cicadidae; genus Magicicada; species Magicicada septendecula. The sequence continues at coordinate 281,542,541 of CM068368.1, read as the reverse complement.
CGGGAGCCCGATAATAAAACTGCAGAGAGGTGGAAGGAAGCTCGGAAGAATTTGCTGCGAGCGCACGATCGGGTCCGTCGACGTTATAATCAGGGGCGAATTCCAAACCCCTTCCGGATTGGCGACTGGGTGTATTGCCAAAGCCACCCACTCAGCTCAGCCGCAGACAAACGTGCCGCAAAGTTGTGTTACCGCTGGTCCGGGCCATATCGCATCCTGGGGTTCACGTCACCGGTGACGGCCCGGCTGGGCGTACCGGGGGACGATTCTAAAATCATGGTAACTCATATTTCTAAATTGAAGCTCTGCCGGAGGGAATTTACCGACTAATAGAAGAGGGGGGGTAAGATTGAGGGGTTTCCATGTGTGTAGGAACGGTGATCCTTCGGTGGTGTGTGTTCCGGGGAACATGTAAGAACCTGATATGGTAGCGGGTAGATGTTCCCCACAATCCGGGTGGTGTATGTCTACTTCAGGGATGCGCCCCTGCCTGCGCGAGCCTTGGCTTTCTCCATTCGTCCTTATTTCCGGAGGGAGCCATGTCCTTACCTTAAGTCCCAGCTCATGACCGTTCAGAAATCCTTGCCCTTTCCATCTTCCCGATTTTCCTATCCTTCCCCTTATAAAAAAAATAAATAAAAAAAAATATTAGAAAAAGAAAGATAAAACAAAAAAAAAAAGGTGTTAGAGAGTGGAGCGAAACGTGTCGCGTGGATGAGGTCGGTCGAGCACTTCACCACTCGATACGTTTTGGGCATGCCCTTGGAGCACACATGTAATAGGTTATAAGAAGGATATTAACTTGAGTAGACAAATCATTGTCATGGAAACCTCCTCCCCCGTTATCCCCCTGGTCCTGTGGGACGTAAGTGGATTATGCTTAATTAAGTTTGAAGGGGTTAGTCCCCGTGGGTTATAGGGCATGGGTCCCTGTTGAGGTAGTCTCGGAGTTCCCGCACAAGTGGTCAAGCTCAGGAGTTCAGTACTCAGGGTGCACCCGAACAACCTTTCTTCTTTTCTTCTTCTGTCTTTCTTGCTGCATGCTGGCCCTGATCAGGTCAGCGTGTAGTGCCAACACTCACGCATACTACACGTCGTCTTTCTGTTTTTTCGACTTCCTTCTGAGCCACTGCTCTCCTGAGAATAAAGGCGACTGGGAAAACCGAGGAACACCTACGTAGTTATAAAAAAAAAAAAAAAAAAAACATTGGGGTACACTGCAGGGTGCTCCTCTATCTAAGTGTGGGGCAACTATGTTGCCCTTTTGGGGTGGGGGTGTGCCGAATCTGAGAGAGATCGGCGCGTATACGGCATTTACGCCAAAAGACGTAAAATACGGTACTGTATTTAGCGGTTGAGATACGCATACAATCTGCAGCTGTGATAATCAATCTGCAGCTGTGATATCAAGCTGTGCTTGATTGGTGCTGCACTCTAGTGCAGGATACTGATTGCGGGCAAACTATAGTTGGAATTACGTTCTAAACGGTTGTCTCTGGCTGGCCGACTAAACGTTCGCTTCGCCTGCATTTTCCTCCGACAGAAAGGAGCTTTTGTTGCACCATCTACTACCTATGGCAGGCTAAACAAATACAGATCTGCGGTAAGTTACGGCAATATGATTATATACATCAATTTAAAGTAATACGAAAGAAAAAATTGTTTAATAAGCCCACATTAAGTAAATTCAGTTAACCTATTACGCCACGTGGTGAGTTGTGAAATGCGTAATTTAAATGTAACTTTTATTTGTAATTATAGTAATACTATATTAATTTCAGAAGTCTTAACTAAGGCACCAGAATTGAGAATAATGTAAATGCAAAAAGGTATTTGTTTATTAAGTACAGAAATGATTGTAATCAGGTAACCTTTCACACCACGTGGCCAATAAGCCTATGTGTAAATTTTATTAATTGTATAACAAACGGAATAATTATATAACCGTAATTGAATTATGTTAACCCACAGGGGTAAAGTTTATAATATGAAATTTAACAAAACTAAATGTTTTCAAGATAGGGCCAGGTGGCCATATAACCGTTGCGAAGTGTGTAAAACTATCATTTTAAGTATCCCTACAGCTGTGTTAATATTATATATGGGTTTTGGTGCGCGTGAGGTTTCTGGGGGAATTAGCTGTGAGAACTTATAGCTGATAATATGTTGTATGACTAGGGTCCCTCGCTGAAGACGGGGAACAGCTCCATCCTGAACCATTAACATCAAGACTCTCTCTCTCAACTTCATCTGCCGGAGGAGAATAGCGAGGATAGGCCACCAACACACTAACATGAGACCAGAATAACACCACTTCACACCCATGGAAAAAAATAAGGTGACATCAATCCATATTATTTTTTTTACACAGTGTGATGTAACCCACTAGAACCAGTGGATATAGAGTCACTCTACAACAATGACTTTAAGCTTTAAACATTTTAATTGGGTCCCCGGTTAACGGGACAGAATAGTGCGTGGGCTTGGGGGTGGATCTTTTGTACATTTTGTAAATCTGTTGTATAAAATGTGAGCCCATAGGTTGGCATGTATCTGTGGCTGCTTCCCATTCAGGCGTGTAAATTTCCTTCTTTTTTTCAGTATAAGGGTTTCATTAGTGCTACTAATTCATTCAATCAACATGTAATTTCACTGGTTCAATTTAGTTTTCATTATATATTTTAATTTCTCATTTTTAAATTCAGTTTGGATCATATAGGGATAGAAGTTTCTTTGGTAGTTAAGTCGGATCACCAGTTTAATCCTGTATAGGTGCATTTTCATGCAGACTTGAACATGCTCTTGGGACAGGTTGAGTTATGCACTATCTTGCCTAGGAAAATGTCGGACTTTGGGCCAAATTACTTTTAAAAAGGTTGTAAGGTTTATGACACGTTACTATTTTCAAGACTTAACAAAATTCATCAATATTTAAATTCTTTTAATTGATTATGATCACTTGGGTGTTTACTGTATTCTTATTATAATTACTCCAAGTCTAAGTGCTCAATGTGGCAGCACTTTATAATAGTATCAGGCACTATGCCAACTCTTGAATTTAGTATGTCCTGGGCCCACTGGTGTTACATATATAATCAGATACACATGTAATATGTTATACACATATTAGGTATTAAAACCTAATATGGATATTTATAGATTGTTAATTATGTACCTCATGGCGTGGAAAAGGGTGTGGCAAGAGACAGATGTTATAATTGTCCTGTGTTGTGGAACATGTATATGTATTGTATATTCGTGTGTATTTTGGGGGGTTATATATGTATTGTACATTCGTGTGTATTTTGGGGGGTTAGATATAGGGCTGCAAGGAAGAATATGGATTTTATAATTATTAATTTCAAAAGACATTTTTAAAAAGCAGAAAATATAGATTTTATATTTATTAATTTCAATTAATATTTTTTTTAGCGGAGAATCTAAATGTTATATTCATTGATTTTGTAAGTAACAGCTTCGAAGGAGATAATGAGTTTTGTTATAATAAAAAGATTTATTGGTCGTTAATTTTGTGAGTTTTAATTGCAAGTCCCGTCTCACTGGATCCAGCGCATTTTTGGCTTCTCTAGGCTTTGGCCTAGTTTTAATTATCTTGTGGCCCCTCTAAAAAAAAAAAAAAAAAAAAAAAAAAATTACAAGTCAAAGTTAAAGGGGGGTTACATTTGGTAGCAGAGCGTGGTTGAGATTAGGGTCAACCCTTGGTCCTTTGGGTGTGACGGGGCTTGCAAACTCAGGAAACATTTTGGGGTTCGAATAGAACTTAGAAGAATCTCTAAAGTCCCTATATCTAAAAGTGACTATGTCTTGTTAGGTTTAAGGTTTTGTGATTATATGTGTATATACTTGCCCGCCTGTTTATCGTTGAACGGTAGATTTCCACGCGGTGTGAAATTGTAAAGGGGGAAATTCCTTTGGAAACGCGAATTATCGCAGATCTGTGCCTAGGTGGAGAAATGGTTCGCGTATTACCTTGCCCATAATAGGGGAGGTGTTTCATTTATGCGGTATGGCCCGATCGGCAGTCGGTCTCCTCCGAGATACGGGAGCCGAAGTCATTACAAATTTTTTGAGAATTTGTCGTTGGTCGGTAATTTTGTCATGTTGTGTGATAGTGTGTGTGTCGCGTTCCTTAATGTGTAGTGTTGTTGAGAGCAGTTCAGGTAAGTGGGCTGGGTCCTCGCAACGGTAGGGGGACTCGCAGTCTGCTTAAAGGAAGAACAGTACTTAAGTATTTCCTGTGTTCTTATTGTCATTTGTTTTTCTACGGTGTTGTGTTTTTGTGTGCCGACCGCGAAGCTCGAGGATGAGTGTCCTACACCCCGAGCTGTTTTTGCGCGATGAAATAGAGTTCGAGCTACGGGCCCGGGGGAGAGACCCTAGAGGGACGGTTCTTGTATTACGACGGCAGCTCAGAGAAGCGCTGTCCGCGGGTGAAGCGCTCTCGAAGGTCACCATCGCCGACAAAGGGAGCGAGTTAGAGATTTGTAATGAGAAGTGGGAGGAGCTGCGAGAATTAGCTCGCTGCGTAGACAGTTTGGAGGAGGGACCGGGGTGCTCCATCGGCGTCCAGCGAATCCGGCAACGCCTGCAGAATCTTGAAGAACAATGGGGCGATCTTGAGCCGGCCCATGATATAAAAGATCTCATACAACAGATCACCTCGACCCTGCAGGGGTCTCAACCGGCTAGACCACCTACGCCGGCTCCAGTTGCTGAGTCTGTGGTCTCAGCAGTAGCTTCGTCATATAGAGCAATAAAGCCTGCTGCAAGTACCCCGGTTCTCGCCGGTTTGGGGGCGGCGTCATATCAGAAACTGCCCAACCCACTGTCTCATATCATCCAGCAACTACCAGTCGTGGATGGACTGGATGTGGAAAAATTATTACCATTTTTCAAAACCGTTTTTCAGTTGGTCGATTACCCGGGCATGTCCGATCGCACGGTGCTCGAACTCGTTTTCCCTTATTGTCGCGGGCCCATGGCTGAGAGGGTGGCGGATGTAATGCGTCGTAGAGGTGGAGTGGCGGAGTTCCACCAGCAGGTGTTGGGGGCGTTCGTGCCCGGTAGATTAATGGAGCAGTTATGGCATCGACACTTTTATCGAGTGCAGGCGAGGGGCGAAAGTCTGGCCCAATTTGTACAACGCATTCGAGAAATAGCTCGAATACTGGGACTGGGCATGTCGGAGGAGGAAGTAGTCCAGAATATTCTTGACGGCGTCTCCTCCGAGGACAGATTGCGTCTGGTTTTTGCTGAGCGGCCGCGGCGGTTTGCGGACTTGGACCGGCTGTGTGTAATGACCAAGGCCATCCAGATGAGCGACCAGGCGACTCGAGACAGCAGAGGGGAACTACCCAGACCTCCGAGATCGGAAGGACGCAGTGAGCCTTTCTTCCCCCGACAGGCCCAGTCAGTTCGAAATCGCGAGCAAAAGAACGAAATAATCTGTTACAATTGTAACCGCCCGGGACACGTGGCTAGATCTTGCACTCGAGGGCGTGCGCGTCCAGCACCTCCTTCGTCTAGACCCTTACCGAAAAACTAAGTAGACAGGGGAAGATATGTCGGAGGATGTCTTCCCCTCGCTCTAAATCTGTTCAACTTCCGACGACCTCCAGGCAATTGTTAGAATCCGACTCTTCCGACATCAAGGTCCGCTCCACTACCTCTCAACACATTTCAGTATGCCCCTTTCTGTAGCTCGAGGTAAAAGGGGGTCAGCTCAGAGCCTTAGTTGACTCCGGTTCTGCCCGATCCATCATCTCATCTCGGGTATGCGCGGACCTTGAAAAGCAGGGCTTGATCAAGGGGTCGAACCTGTCGTCTGTAGTATGCTGGACTGCATCCCGGGAAATCTTGCCTATCTCCCAGGTGATTACCTTCAAAATTAAAATCGATGGGTTTTCTTGGGTTGTGGCCTTTTCTGGTTTCTCTTGCTCTGGGAGTGGATTGTATTATTGGTGCCGACTTCATCGCGAAAAGTGGTCTCGTGCTGGACATCCAAGCGCACCATTGTTACTTTAAGTTTAATCGGGGAGCTCTTATTCCGTTCCTTGGGTACCAGGGAGCTAAGCCGGGTATCCAAGAGGTAGCTTGTCCCGATTCTGCACGAGATCATCTCACTCCATCCCAGCAGAGGGCCTTAGACCGATTGTATGAGGAGTTTCCCGAGGTGTTAACTCCTACCTTGGGACTCACACACCTGCTGGAGTACAAGATACGCCTAACAACTCCAAAATAGTAAGGTCACACCCTTAAAAATTCGCACCTCCGAAGATGACCATTCTGCGAGAGAAGGTTCAAGAGTTGTTAGAACAAGGGGTGATTGAACCTTCTCATTCTAGCTATGCCAGTCCAGCATTTTTAGTACCAAAGCTTGGGGGTAAGCAACGTATGGTCATAGACTATCGGAAGTTGAACTCCAATATCGAGGTGGATTCTGTTCCCCTCCCAGACTTACATTCGGCCTTTGATTGGTTCAGTGGGGCCAGGTATTTCACCATAATCGATCTCAATGCGGCCTATCACCAGATTTCACTGGCCAAAGAGGGTAGACCATACACGGCCTTTTGTGTACCCTGGAATTTGTACCAATACACAAGGGTTCCCATGGGTTTGGCTGTGGGGCCCTAGACACTCACTCGTCTTCTCGATACCGTTTTTCACGATGTGAAATTCAGGTTTGTGTTTAATTACCTAGATGATTTGTTGGTATATAGTGAGACATTCGAAGATCATCTGGGTCATCTCAGAGAAGTGATGTGTCGGTTAAGGAGATCTGGCCTCACTGTCAATCCCGAGAAGGTTCGTTTCGCCCAAGAGAATATTTCTTTCTTGGGCCACTTGGTTTCACACCGGAGCGTTACTGTCGACCCCGAGAGGACACAGGGCATCCGTGACTTCCCTCCCCCAAGGGATGCGAAGGGCATAGCGAGATTCGTAGGTATGGTCAATTTTTACCGACGATTCATACCTAATATCGCTGAGATTGCCGCACCCTTGAACGAACTGAGGAAGAAGGGCGCTAAATTTACATGGGGTGAGAATCAACAGAAGGCTTTCCACACCTTGAAGGAAGCCATCATCTCCCCACCGGTGTTACGGATGCCCGACTTTTCGAAGCCGTTTATACTACAGACGGACGCGAGTTCGGTTGCGCTCGGGGCGGTTCTTTCCCAAGTTGTTGATGACGCTAGGCAGCCTGTGGCTTTTATTTCCCGGACATTGACCCAGCAAGAACGAAAATCATCTGTCTATGAGCTAGAGTGTTTAGCTGTTGTGTACGCTCTAGACAAGTTCAGGCGTTTCCTGGAACATGCTGAGTTCCTGCACGAGACCGACAATCAGGCTCTCTCTTGGCTTCTGGCTCATCCCCGGCAACTGGGTAAAATTGGTAGATGGGTGGTAAAGATCTCATCCTTTAAGTTCAAAGTGCAACACATTAGGGGATCTCAAAATGTAGTTGCAGACGCCTTGTCCCGCATGTTTTCCCAGCCCAGTGATGCCCAATCTGAGCAACCCTGTTCCGTTCTGTTAGACTTTCCATTAGCTTTCACTGATGTGTTACCCCATCAGTTAAACGACGAAGAGCTGGGTCCAATCATCCAAAATATAAAGGAGGGTAACGTACAGGCCCCTTACTTCTTGTCTTGTCCAAGGGAGTCCTCTGTTGTAGAGAAAGAAAAGGACGTGCCCCTAAGATCGTGCTGCCTAGCAAGTTAGTGCCCATGATCTTCAGTTATTACCATAATTCCCCAGTAGGAGGCCACAAGGGAATTTCTAAGACCATTTCCAGTATTAGGACACATTTTAACTGGAAGGGCATGGATAGGGACATCGCGACCAGGGTTAAGAGCTGTCATCTATGTGGCTTGAGCAAGCCTGCCCAGAACACCAAGTTAGGGTTGTTGTCATCTGAGGTGGCGAGCAGTCCGATGGAGAAGTTGTTCATCGACTACGTGGGGCCTTTCCCCCGTAGCAAGTCAGGTAATGCTTACCTGCTTGTTTGTGTGGATGCTTTTTCAAAGTTTGCCTGGCTACTGCCCTTACGGCAGGCAACCGCTCGTTTAACCATAAACGCGCTCCAGAACAATGTATTTCAGCATTTCGGTCTTCCGACCATCATTGTCTCGGACAATGGCTCGCAGTTCATTTCGGGTGAATTCCGGCGAATGTGTTTCGCCAGTGGGATCAAACACGTAACCACTTCCCCTTATTACCCACAACCGTCCCATGCGGAGAGATTCAATCGGAATCTCCGGTCCGCCCTGATTGCTTATCACGCTGAGCAACAAACCACCTGGGATCAGAATCTGAGGTGGTTACAATTAGCTTTTAACACGGCCCGACACGATAGTCATCAGGCCGTGCCCTTTGAAATCCTGTTTGGATTCTCGCCCGCACTCCCGTTGACCAATTTGTGGAATATCGAAGAGCTTCTGCCACGGGAGCCCGATAATAAAACTGCAGAGAGGTGGAAGGAAGCTCGGAAGAATTTGCTGCGAGCGCACGATCGGGTCCGTCGACGTTATAATCAGGGGCGAATTCCAAACCCCTTCCGGATTGGCGACTGGGTGTATTGCCAAAGCCACCCACTCAGCTCAGCCGCAGACAAACGTGCCGCAAAGTTGTGTTACCGCTGGTCCGGGCCATATCGCATCCTGGGGTTCACGTCACCGGTGACGGCCCGGCTGGGCGTTTCGGGGGACGATTCTAAAATCATGGTAACTCATATTTCTAAATTGAAGCTCTGCCGGAGGGAATTTACCGACTAATAGAAGAGGGGGGGTAAGATTGAGGGGTTTCCATGTGTGTAGGAACGGTGATCCTTCGGTGGTGTGTGTTCCGGGGAAAATGTAAGAACCTGATATGGTAGCGGGTAGATGTTCCCCACAATCCGGGTGGTGTATGTCTACTTCAGGGATGCGCCCCTGCCTGCGCGAGCCTTGGCTTTCTCCATTCGTCCTTATTTCCGGAGGGAGCCATGTCCTTACCTTAAGTCCCAGCTCATGACCGTTCAGAAATCCTTGCCCTTTCCATCTTCCCGATTTTCCTATCCTTCCCCTTATAAAAAAAATAAATAAAAAAAAATATTAGAAAAAGAAAGATAAAACAAAAAAAAAAGGTGTTAGAGAGTGGAGCGAAACGTGTCGCGTGGATGAGGTCGGTCGAGCACTTCACCACTCGATACGTTTTGGGCATGCCCTTGGAGCACACATGTAATAGGTTATAAGAAGGATATTAACTTGAGTAGACAAATCATTGTCATGGAAACCTCCTCCCCCGTTATCCCCCTGGTCCTGTGGGACGTAAGTGGATTATGCTTAATTAAGTTTGAAGGGGTTAGTCCCCGTGGGTTATAGGGCATGGGTCCCTGTTGAGGTAGTCTCGGAGTTCCCGCACAAGTGGTCAAGCTCAGGAGTTCAGTACTCAGGGTGCACCCGAACAATCTTTCTTCTTTTCTTCTTCTGTCTTTCTTGCTGCATGCTGGTCCTGATCAGGTCAGCGTGTAGTGCCAACACTCTCGCATACTACACGTCGTCTTTCTGTTTTTTCGACTTCCTTCTGAGCCACTGCTCTCCTGAGAATAAAGGCGACTGGGAAAACCGAGGAACACCTACGTAGTTATAAAAAAAAAAAAAAAAACATTGGGGTACACTGCAGGGTGCTCCTCTATCTAAGTGTGGGGCACCTATGTTGCCCTTTTGGGGTGGGGGTGTGCCGAATCTGAGAGAGATCGGCGCGTATACGGCATTTAACGCCAAAAGACGTAAAATACGGTACTGTATTTAGCGGTTGAGATACGCATACAATCTGCAGCTGTGATAATCAATCTGCAGCTGTGATATCAAGCTGTGCTTGATTGGTGCTGCACTCTAGTGCAGGATACTGATTGCGGGCAAACTATAGTTGGAATTACGTTCTAAACGGTTGTCTCTGGCTGGCCGACTAAACGTTCGCTTCGCCTGCATTTTCCTCCGACAGAAAGGAGCTTTTGTTGCACCATCTACTACCTATGGCAGGCTAAACAAATACAGATCTGCGGTAAGTTACGGCAATATGATTATATACATCAATTTAAAGTAATACGAAAGAAAAAATTGTTTAATAAGCCCACATTAAGTAAATTCAGTTAACCTATTACGCCACGTGGTGAGTTGTGAAATGCGTAATTTAAATGTAACTTTTATTTGTAATTATAGTAATACTATATTAATTTCAGAAGTCTTAACTAAGGCACCCGAATTGAGAATAATGTAAATGCAAAAAGGTATTTGTTTATTAAGTACAGAAATGATTGTAATCAGGTAACCTTTCACACCACGTGGCCAATAAGCCTATGTGTAAATTTTATTAATTGTATAACAAACGGAATAATTATATAACCGTAATTGAATTATGTTAACCCACAGGGGTAAAGTTTATAATATGAAATTTATCAAAACTAAATGTTTTCAAGATAGGGCCAGGTGGCCATATAACCGTTGCGAAGTGTGTAAAACTATCATTTTAAGTAGCCCTACAGCTGTGTTAATATTATATATGGGTTTTGGTGCGTGTGAGGTTTCTGGGGGAATTAGCTGTGAGAACTTATCGCTGATAATATGTTGTATGACTAGGGTCCCTCGCTGAAGACGGGGAACAGCTCCATCCTGAACCATTAACATCAAGACTCTCTCTCTCAACTTCATCTGCCGGAGGAGAATAGCGAGGATAGGCCACCAACACACTAACATGAGACCAGAATAACACCACTTCACACCCATGGAAAAAAATAAGGTGACATCAATCCATATTATTTTTTTTACACAGTGTGATGTAACCCACTAGAACCAGTGGACATAGAGTCACTCTACAACAATGACTTTAAGCTTTATACATTTTAATTGTGTCCCCGGTTAACGGGACAGAATAGTGCGTGGGCTTGGGGGTGGATCTTTTGTACATTTTGTAAATCTGTTGTATAAAATGTGAGCCCATAGGTTGGCATGTATCTGTGGCTGCTTCCCATTCAGGCGTGTAAATTTCCTTCTTATTTTCAGTATAAGGGTTTCATTAGTGCTACTAATTCATTCAATCAACATGCAATTTCACTTGTTCAATTTAGTTTTCATTTTAAATTTTAATTTCTCATTTTTAAATTCAGTTTGGATCATGTAGGGATAGAAGTTTCTTTGGTAGTTAAGTCGGGTCACCAGTTTAATCCTGTATAGGTGCATTTTCATGCAGACTTGAACATGCTCTTGGGACAGGTTGAGTTATGCACTATCTTGCCTAGGAACATGTCGGACTTTGGGCCAAATTACTTTTAAAAAGGTTGTAAGGTTTATGACACGTTACTATTTTCAAGACTTAACAAAATTCATCAATATTTAAATTCTTTTAATTGATTATGATCACTTGGGTGTTTACTGTATTCTTATTATAATTACTCCAAGTCTAAGTGCTCAATGTGGCAGCACTTTATAATAGTATCAGGCACTATGCCAACTCTTGAATTTAGTATGTCCTGGGCCCACTGGTGTTACATACATAATCAGATACACATGTAATATGTTATACACATATTAGGTATTAAAACCTAATATGGATATTTATAGATTGTTAATTATGTACCTCATGGCGTGGAAAAGGGTGTGGCAAGAGATAGACGTTATAATTGTCCTGTGTTGTGGAACATGTATATGTATTGTATATTCGTGTGTATTTTGGGGGGTTATATATGTATTGTACATTCGTGTGTATTTTGGGGGGGTTAGATATAGGGCTACAAGGGAGAATATGGATTTTATAATTATTAATTTCAAAAGACATTTTTAAAAAGCAGAAAATATAGATTTTATATTTATTAATTTCAATTAGTATTTTTTTTAGCGGAGAATCTAAATGTTATATTCATTGATTTTGTAAGTAACAGCTTCGAAGGAGATAATGAGTTTTGTTATAATAAAAAGATTTATTGGTCGTTAATTTTGTGAGTTTTAATTGCAAGTCCCGTCTCACTGGATCCAGCGCATTTTTGGCTTCTCTAGGCTTTGGCCTAGTTTTAATTATCTTGTGGCCCCTCTAAAAAAAAAAAAAAAAAAAAAAAAAAAAAAATTACAAGTCAAAGTTAAAGAGGGGTTACATTTGGTAGCAGAGCGTGGTTGAGATTAGGGTCAACCCTTGGTCCTTTGGGTGTGACGGGGCTTGCAAACTCAGGAAACATTTTGGGGTTTGAATAGAACTTAGAAGAATCTCTAAAGTCCCTATATCTAAAAGTGACTATGTCTTGTTAGGTTTAAGGTTTTGTGATTATATGCGTATATACTTGCCCGCCTGTTGGTATCGTTGAACGGTAGATTGCCACGCGGTGTGAAATTGTAAAGGGGGAAATTCCTTTGGAAACGCGAATTATCGCAGATCTGTGCCTAGGTGGAGAAATGGTTCGCGTATTACCTTGCCCATAATAGGGGAGGTGTTTCATTTATGCGGTATGGCCCGATCGGCAGTCGGTCTCCTCCGAGATACGGGAGCCGAAGTCATTACAAATTTTTTGAGAATTTGTCGTTGGTCGGTAATTTTGTCATGTTGTGTGTTAGTGTGTGTGTCGCGTTCCTTAATGTGTAGTGTTGTTGAGAGCAGTTCAGGTAAGTGGGCTGGGTCCTCGCAACGGTAGGGGGACTCGCAGTCTGCTTAAAGGAAGAACAGTACTTAAGTATTTCCTGTGTTCTTATTGTCATTTGTTTTTCTACGGTGTTGTGTTTTTGTGTGCCGACCGCGAAGCTCGAGGATGAGTGTCCTACACCCCGAGCTGTTTTTGCGCGATGAAATAGAGTTCGAGCTACGGGCCCGGGGGAGAGACCCTAGAGGGACGGTTCTTGTATTACGACGGCAGCTCAGAGAAGCGCTGTCCGCGGGTGAAGCGCTCTCGAAGGTCACCATCGCCGACAAAGGGAGCGAGTTAGAGATTTTTAATGAGAAGTGGGAGGAGCTGCGAGAATTAGCTCGCTGCGTAGACAGTTTGGAGGAGGGACCGGGGTGCTCCATCGGCGTCCGGCGAATCCGGCAACGCCTGCAGAATCTTGAAGAACAATGGGGCGATATTGAGCCGGCCCATGATATAAAAGATCTCATACAACAGATCACCTCGACCCTGCAGGGGTCTCAACCGGCTAGACCACCTACGCCGGCTCCAGTTGCTGAGTCCGTGGTCTCATCAGTAGCTTCGTCATATAGAGCAATAGAGCCTGCTGCAAGTACCCCGGTTCTCGCCGGTTTGGGGGCGGCGTCATATCATAAGCTGCCCAACCCACTGTCTCATATCATCCAGCAACTACCAGTCGTGGATGGACTGGATGTGGAAAAATTATTACCATTTTTCAAAACCGTTTTTCAGTTGGTCGATTACCCGGGCATGTCCGATCGCACGGTGCTCGAACTCGTTTTCCCTTATTGTCGCGGGCCCATGGCTGAGAGGGTGGCGGATGTAATGCGTCGTAGATGTGGAGTGGCGGAGTTCCACCAGCAGGTGTTGGGGGCGTTCGTGCCCGGTAGATTAATGGAGCAGTTATGGCATCGACACTTTTATCGAGTGCAGGCGAGGGGCGAAAGTCTGGCCCAATTTGTACAACGCATTCGAGAAATAGCTCGAATACTGGGACTGGGCATGTCGGAGGAGGAAGTAGTCCAGAATATTCTTGACGGCGTCTCCTCCGAGGACAGATTGCGTCTGGTTTTTGCTGAGCGGCCGCGGTGGTTTGCGGTCTTGGACCGGCTGTGTGTAATGACCAAGGCCATCCAGATGAGCGACCAGGCGAGGCGAGACAGCAGAGGGGAACTACCCAGACCTCCGAGATCGGAAGGACGCAGTGAGCCTTTCTTCCCCCGACAGGCCCAGTCAGTTCGAAATCGCGAGCAAAAGAACGAAATAATCTGTTACAATTGTAACCGCCCGGGACACGTGGCTAGATCTTGCACTCGAGGGCGTGCGCGTCCAGCACCTCCTTCGTCTAGACCCTTACCGAAAAACTAAGTAGACAGGGGAAGATATGTCGGAGGATGTCTTCCCCTCGCTCTAAATCTGTTCAACTTCCGACGACCTCCAGGTAATTGTTAGAATCCGACTCTTCCGACATCAAGGTCCGCTCCACTACCTCTCAACACATTTCAGTATGCCCCTTTCTGTAGCTCGAGGTAAAAGGGGGTCAGCTCAGAGCCTTAGTTGACTCCGGTTCTGCCCGATCCATCATCTCATCTCGGGTATGCGCGGACCTTGAAAAGCAGGGCTTGATCAAGGGGTCGAACCTGTCGTCTGTAGTATGCTGGACTGCATCCCGGGAAATCTTGCCTATCTCCCAGGTGATTACTTTCAAAATTAAAATCGATGGGTTTTCTTGGGTGTGGCCTTTTCTGGTTTCTCCTGCTCTGGGAGTGGATTGTATTATTGGTGCCGACTTCATCGCGAAAAGTGGTCTCGTGCTGGACATCCAAGCGCACCAATGTTACTTTAAGTTTAATCGGGGAGCTCTTATTCCGTTCCTTGGGTACCAGGGAGCTAAGCCGGGTATCCAAGAGGTAGCTTGTCCCGATTCTGCACGAGATCATCTCACTCCATCCCAGCAGAGGGCCTTAGACCGATTGTGTGAGGAGTTTCCCGAGGTGTTAACTCCTACCTTGGGACTCACACACCTGCTGGAGTACAAGATACGCCTAACAGACTCCAAAATAGTAAGGTCACACCCTTAAAAATTCGCACCTCCGAAGATGACCATTCTGCGAGAGAAGGTTCAAGAGTTGTTAGAACAAGGGGTGATTGAACCTTCTCATTCTAGCTATGCCAGTCCAGCATTTTTAGTACCAAAGCTTGGGGGTAAGCAACGTATGGTCATAGACTATCGGAAGTTGAACTCCAATATCGAGGTGGATTCTGTTCCCCTCCCAGACTTACATTCGGCCTTTGATTGGTTCAGTGGGGCCAGGTATTTCACCATAATCGATCTCAATGCGGCCTATCACCAGATTCCACTGGCCAAAGAGGGTAGACCATACACGGCCTTTTGTGTACCCTGGAATTTGTACCAATACACAAGGGTTCCCATGGGTTTGGCTGTGGGGGCCTAGACACTCACTCGTCTTCTCGATACCGTTTTTCACGATGTGAAATTCAGGTTTGTGTTTAATTACCTAGATGATTTGTTGGTATATAGTGAGACATTCGAAGATCATCTGGGTCATCTCAGAGAAGTGATGTGTCGGTTAAGGAGATCTGGCCTCACTGTCAATCCCGAGAAGGTTCGTTTCGCCCAAGAGAGTATTTCTTTCTTGGGCCACTTGGTTTCACACCGGAGCGTTACTGTCGACCCCGAGAGGACACAGGGCATCCGTGACTTCCCTCCCCCAAGGGATGCGAAGGGCATAGCGAGATTCGTAGGTATGGTCAATTTTTACCGACGATTCATACCTAATATCGCTGAGATTGCCGCACCCTTGAACGAACTGAGGAAGAAGGGCGCTAAATTTACATGGGGTGAGAATCAACAGAAGGCTTTCCACACCTTGAAGGAAGCCATCATCTCCCCACCGGTGTTACGGATGCCCGACTTTTCGAAGCCGTTTATACTACAGACGGACGCGAGTTCGGTTGCGCT
The DNA here is from genome assembly GCA_034769895.1 of Magicicada septendecula. NCBI lineage: Eukaryota > Metazoa > Arthropoda > Insecta > Hemiptera > Cicadidae > Magicicada > Magicicada septendecula. Next base: position 281,526,891 of record CM068368.1, on the reverse strand, counting down.
CGGGGCGGTTCTTTCCCAAGTTGTTGATGACGCTAGGCAGCCTGTGGCTTTTATTTCCCGGACATTGACCCAGCAAGAACGAAAATCATCTGTCTATGAGCTAGAGTGTTTAGCTGTTGTGTACGCTCTAGACAAGTTCAGGCGTTTCCTGGAACATGCTGAGTTCCTGCACGAGACCGACAATCAGGCTCTCTCTTGGCTTCTGGCTCATCCCCGGCAACTGGGTAAAATTGGTAGATGGGTGGTAAAGATCTCATCCTTTAAGTTCAAAGTGCAACACATTAGGGGATCTCAAAATGTAGTTGCAGACGCCTTGTCCCGCATGTTTTCCCAGCCCAGTGATGCCCAATCTGAGCAACCCTGTTCCGTTCTGTTAGACTTTCCATTAGCTTTCACTGATGTGTTACCCCATCAGTTAAACGACGAAGAGCTGGGTCCAATCATCCAAAATATAAAGGAGGGTAACGTACAGGCCCCTTACTTCTTGTCTTGTCCAAGGGAGTCCTCTGTTGTAGAGAAAGAAAAGGACGTGCCCCTAAGATCGTGCTGCCTAGCAAGTTAGTGCCCATGATCTTCAGTTATTACCATAATTCCCCAGTAGGAGGCCACAAGGGAATTTCTAAGACCATTTCCAGTATTAGGACACATTTTAACTGGAAGGGCATGGATAGGGACATCGCGACCAGGGTTAAGAGCTGTCATCTATGTGGCTTGAGCAAGCCTGCCCAGAACACCAAGTTAGGGTTGTTGTCATCTGAGGTGGCGAGCAGTCCGATGGAGAAGTTGTTCATCGACTACGTGGGGCCTTTCCCCCGTAGCAAGTCAGGTAATGCTTACCTGCTTGTTTGTGTGGATGCTTTTTCAAAGTTTGCCTGGCTACTGCCCTTACGGCAGGCAACCGCTCGTTTAACCATAAACGCGCTCCAGAACAATGTATTTCAGCATTTCGGTCTTCCGACCATCATTGTCTCGGACAATGGCTCGCAGTTCATTTCGGGTGAATTCCGGCGAATGTGTTTCGCCAGTGGGATCAAACACGTAACCACTTCCCCTTATTACCCACAACCGTCCCATGCGGAGAGATTCAATCGGAATCTCCGGTCCGCCCTGATTGCTTATCACGCTGAGCAACAAACCACCTGGGATCAGAATCTGAGGTGGTTACAATTAGCTTTTAACACGGCCCGACACGATAGTCATCAGGCCGTGCCCTTTGAAATCCTGTTTGGATTCTCGCCCGCACTCCCGTTGACCAATTTGTGGAATATCGAAGAGCTTCTGCCACGGGAGCCCGATAATAAAACTGCAGAGAGGTGGAAGGAAGCTCGGAAGAATTTGCTGCGAGCGCACGATCGGGTCCGTCGACGTTATAATCAGGGGCGAATTCCAAACCCCTTCCGGATTGGCGACTGGGTGTATTGCCAAAGCCACCCACTCAGCTCAGCCGCAGACAAACGTGCCGCAAAGTTGTGTTACCGCTGGTCCGGGCCATATCGCATCCTGGGGTTCACGTCACCGGTGACGGCCCGGCTGGGCGTACCGGGGGACGATTCTAAAATCATGGTAACTCATATTTCTAAATTGAAGCTCTGCCGGAGGGAATTTACCGACTAATAGAAGAGGGGGGGTAAGATTGAGGGGTTTCCATGTGTGTAGGAACGGTGATCCTTCGGTGGTGTGTGTTCCGGGGAACATGTAAGAACCTGATATGGTAGCGGGTAGATGTTCCCCACAATCCGGGTGGTGTATGTCTACTTCAGGGATGCGCCCCTGCCTGCGCGAGCCTTGGCTTTCTCCATTCGTCCTTATTTCCGGAGGGAGCCATGTCCTTACCTTAAGTCCCAGCTCATGACCGTTCAGAAATCCTTGCCCTTTCCATCTTCCCGATTTTCCTATCCTTCCCCTTATAAAAAAAATAAATAAAAAAAAAATATTAGAAAAAGAAAGATAAAACAAAAAAAAAAGGTGTTAGAGAGTGGAGCGAAACGTGTCGCGTGGATGAGGTCGGTCGAGCACTTCACCACTCGATACGTTTTGGGCATGCCCTTGGAGCACACATGTAATAGGTTATAAGAAGGATATTAACTTGAGTAGACAAATCATTGTCATGGAAACCTCCTCCCCCGTTATCCCCCTGGTCCTGTGGGACGTAAGTGGATTATGCTTAATTAAGTTTGAAGGGGTTAGTCCCCGTGGGTTATAGGGCATGGGTCCCTGTTGAGGTAGTCTCGGAGTTCCCGCACAAGTGGTCAAGCTCAGGAGTTCAGTACTCAGGGTGCACCCGAACAATCTTTCTTCTTTTCTTCTTCTGTCTTTCTTGCTGCATGCTGGCCCTGATCAGGTCAGCGTGTAGTGCCAACACTCACGCATACTACACGTCGTCTTTCTGTTTTTTCGACTTCCTTCTGAGCCACTGCTCTCCTGAGAATAAAGGCGACTGGGAAAACCGAGGAACACCTACGTAGTTATAAAAAAAAAAAAAAAAAAACATTGGGGTACACTGCAGGGTGCTCCTCTATCTAAGTGTGGGGCAACTATGTTGCCCTTTTGGGGTGGGGGTGTGCCGAATCTGAGAGAGATCGGCGCGTATACGGCATTTAACGCCAAAAGACGTAAAATACGGTACTGTATTTAGCGGTTGAGATACGCATACAATCTGCAGCTGTGATAATCAATCTGCAGCTGTGATATCAAGCTGTGCTTGATTGGTGCTGCACTCTAGTGCAGGATACTGATTGCGGGCAAACTATAGTTGGAATTACGTTCTAAACGGTTGTCTCTGGCTGGCCGACTAAACGTTCGCTTCGCCTGCATTTTCCTCCGACAGAAAGGAGCTTTTGTTGCACCATCTACTACCTATGGCAGGCTAAACAAATACAGATCTGCGGTAAGTTACGGCAATATGATTATATACATCAATTTAAAGTAATACGAAAGAAAAAATTGTTTAATAAGCCCACATTAAGTAAATTCAGTTAACCTATTACGCCACGTGGTGAGTTGTGAAATGCGTAATTTAAATGTAACTTTTATTTGTAATTATAGTAATACTATATTAATTTCAGAAGTCTTAACTAAGGCACCAGAATTGAGAATAATGTAAATGCAAAAAGGTATTTGTTTATTAAGTACAGAAATGATTGTAATCAGGTAACCTTTCACACCACGTGGCCAATAAGCCTATGTGTAAATTTTATTAATTGTATAACAAACGGAATAATTATATAACCGTAATTGAATTATGTTAACCCACAGGGGTAAAGTTTATAATATGAAATTTAACAAAACTAAATGTTTTCAAGATAGGGCCAGGTGGCCATATAACCGTTGCGAAGTGTGTAAAACTATCATTTTAAGTATCCCTACAGCTGTGTTAATATTATATATGGGTTTTGGTGCGCGTGAGGTTTCTGGGGGAATTAGCTGTGAGAACTTATAGCTGATAATATGTTGTATGACTAGGGTCCCTCGCTGAAGACGGGGAACAGCTCCATCCTGAACCATTAACATCAAGACTCTCTCTCTCAACTTCATCTGCCGGAGGAGAATAGCGAGGATAGGCCACCAACACACTAACATGAGACCAGAATAACACCACTTCACACCCATGGAAAAAAATAAGGTGACATCAATCCATATTATTTTTTTTACACAGTGTGATGTAACCCACTAGAACCAGTGGATATAGAGTCACTCTACAACAATGACTTTAAGCTTTAAACATTTTAATTGGGTCCCCGGTTAACGGGACAGAATAGTGCGTGGGCTTGGGGGTGGATCTTTTGTACATTTTGTAAATCTGTTGTATAAAATGTGAGCCCATAGGTTGGCATGTATCTGTGGCTGCTTCCCATTCAGGCGTGTAAATTTCCTTCTTTTTTTCAGTATAAGGGTTTCATTAGTGCTACTAATTCATTCAATCAACATGTAATTTCACTGGTTCAATTTAGTTTTCATTATATATTTTAATTTCTCATTTTTAAATTCAGTTTGGATCATATAGGGATAGAAGTTTCTTTGGTAGTTAAGTCGGATCACCAGTTTAATCCTGTATAGGTGCATTTTCATGCAGACTTGAACATGCTCTTGGGACAGGTTGAGTTATGCACTATCTTGCCTAGGAAAATGTCGGACTTTGGGCCAAATTACTTTTAAAAAGGTTGTAAGGTTTATGACACGTTACTATTTTCAAGACTTAACAAAATTCATCAATATTTAAATTCTTTTAATTGATTATGATCACTTGGGTGTTTACTGTATTCTTATTATAATTACTCCAAGTCTAAGTGCTCAATGTGGCAGCACTTTATAATAGTATCAGGCACTATGCCAACTCTTGAATTTAGTATGTCCTGGGCCCACTGGTGTTACATATATAATCAGATACACATGTAATATGTTATACACATATTAGGTATTAAAACCTAATATGGATATTTATAGATTGTTAATTATGTACCTCATGGCGTGGAAAAGGGTGTGGCAAGAGACAGATGTTATAATTGTCCTGTGTTGTGGAACATGTATATGTATTGTATATTCGTGTGTATTTTGGGGGGTTATATATGTATTGTACATTCGTGTGTATTTTGGGGGGTTAGATATAGGGCTGCAAGGAAGAATATGGATTTTATAATTATTAATTTCAAAAGACATTTTTAAAAAGCAGAAAATATAGATTTTATATTTATTAATTTCAATTAATATTTTTTTTAGCGGAGAATCTAAATGTTATATTCATTGATTTTGTAAGTAACAGCTTCGAAGGAGATAATGAGTTTTGTTATAATAAAAAGATTTATTGGTCGTTAATTTTGTGAGTTTTAATTGCAAGTCCCGTCTCACTGGATCCAGCGCATTTTTGGCTTCTCTAGGCTTTGGCCTAGTTTTAATTATCTTGTGGCCCCTCTAAAAAAAAAAAAATTACAAGTCAAAGTTAAAGAGGGGTTACATTTGGTAGCAGAGCGTGGTTGAGATTAGGGTCAACCCTTGGTCCTTTGGGTGTGACGGGGCTTGCAAACTCAGGAAACATTTTGGGGTTCGAATAGAACTTAGAAGAATCTCTAAAGTCCCTATATCTAAAAGTGACTATGTCTTGTTAGGTTTAAGGTTTTGTGATTATATGTGTATATACTTGCCCGCCTGTTTATCGTTGAACGGTAGATTTCCACGCGGTGTGAAATTGTAAAGGGGGAAATTCCTTTGGAAACGCGAATTATCGCAGATCTGTGCCTAGGTGGAGAAATGGTTCGCGTATTACCTTGCCCATAATAGGGGAGGTGTTTCATTTATGCGGTATGGCCCGATCGGCAGTCGGTCTCCTCCGAGATACGGGAGCCGAAGTCATTACAAATTTTTTGAGAATTTGTCGTTGGTCGGTAATTTTGTCATGTTGTGTGATAGTGTGTGTGTCGCGTTCCTTAATGTGTAGTGTTGTTGAGAGCAGTTCAGGTAAGTGGGCTGGGTCCTCGCAACGGTAGGGGGACTCGCAGTCTGCTTAAAGGAAGAACAGTACTTAAGTATTTCCTGTGTTCTTATTGTCATTTGTTTTTCTACGGTGTTGTGTTTTTGTGTGCCGACCGCGAAGCTCGAGGATGAGTGTCCTACACCCCGAGCTGTTTTTGCGCGATGAAATAGAGTTCGAGCTACGGGCCCGGGGGAGAGACCCTAGAGGGACGGTTCTTGTATTACGACGGCAGCTCAGAGAAGCGCTGTCCGCGGGTGAAGCGCTCTCGAAGGTCACCATCGCCGACAAAGGGAGCGAGTTAGAGATTTGTAATGAGAAGTGGGAGGAGCTGCGAGAATTAGCTCGCTGCGTAGACAGTTTGGAGGAGGGACCGGGGTGCTCCATCGGCGTCCAGCGAATCCGGCAACGCCTGCAGAATCTTGAAGAACAATGGGGCGATCTTGAGCCGGCCCATGATATAAAAGATCTCATACAACAGATCACCTCGACCCTGCAGGGGTCTCAACCGGCTAGACCACCTACGCCGGCTCCAGTTGCTGAGTCTGTGGTCTCAGCAGTAGCTTCGTCATATAGAGCAATAAAGCCTGCTGCAAGTACCCCGGTTCTCGCCGGTTTGGGGGCGGCGTCATATCAGAAACTGCCCAACCCACTGTCTCATATCATCCAGCAACTACCAGTCGTGGATGGACTGGATGTGGAAAAATTATTACCATTTTTCAAAACCGTTTTTCAGTTGGTCGATTACCCGGGCATGTCCGATCGCACGGTGCTCGAACTCGTTTTCCCTTATTGTCGCGGGCCCATGGCTGAGAGGGTGGCGGATGTAATGCGTCGTAGAGGTGGAGTGGCGGAGTTCCACCAGCAGGTGTTGGGGGCGTTCGTGCCCGGTAGATTAATGGAGCAGTTATGGCATCGACACTTTTATCGAGTGCAGGCGAGGGGCGAAAGTCTGGCCCAATTTGTACAACGCATTCGAGAAATAGCTCGAATACTGGGACTGGGCATGTCGGAGGAGGAAGTAGTCCAGAATATTCTTGACGGCGTCTCCTCCGAGGACAGATTGCGTCTGGTTTTTGCTGAGCGGCCGCGGTGGTTTGCGGACTTGGACCGGCTGTGTGTAATGACCAAGGCCATCCAGATGAGCGACCAGGCGAGGGGAGACAGCAGAGGGGAACTACCCAGACCTCCGAGATCGGAAGGACGCAGTGAGCCATTCTTCCCCCGACAGGCCCAGTCAGTTCGAAATCGCGAGCAAAAGAACGAAATAATCTGTTACAATTGTAACCGCCCGGGACACGTGGCTAGATCTTGCACTCGAGGGCGTGCGCGTCCAGCACCTCCTTCGTCTAGACCCTTACCGAAAAACTAAGTAGGCAGGGGAAGATATGTCGGAGGATGTCTTCCCCTCGCTCTAAATCTGTTCAACTTCCGACGACCTCCAGGCAATTGTTAGAATCCGACTCTTCCGACATCAAGGTCCGCTCCACTACCTCTCAACACATTTCAGTATGCCCCTTTCTGTAGCTCGAGATAAAAGGGGGTCAGCTCAGAGCCTTAGTTGACTCCGGTTCTGCCCGATCCATCATCTCATCTCGGGTATGCGCGGACCTTGAAAAGCAGGGCTTGATCAAGGGGTCGAACCTGTCGTCTGTAGTATGCTGGACTGCATCCCGGGAAATCTTGCCTATCTCCCAGGTGATTACCTTCAAAATTAAAATCGATGGGTTTTCTTGGGTGTGGCCTTTTCTGGTTTCTCCTGCTCTGGGAGTGGATTGTATTATTGGTGCCGACTTCATCGCGAAAAGTGGTCTCGTGCTGGACATCCAAGCGCACCAATGTTACTTTAAGTTTAATCGGGGAGCTCTTATTCCGTTCCTTGGGTACCAGGGAGCTAAGCCGGGTATCCAAGAGGTAGCTTGTCCCGATTCTGCACGAGATCATCTCACTCCATCCCAGCAGAGGGCCTTAGACCGATTGTGTGAGGAGTTTCCCGAGGTGTTAACTCCAACCTTGGGACTCACACACCTGCTGGAGTACAAGATACGCCTAACAACTCCAAAATAGTAAGGTCACACCCTTAAAAATTCGCACCTCCGAAGATGACCATTCTGCGAGAGAAGGTTCAAGAGTTGTTAGAACAAGGGGTGATTGAACCTTCTCATTCTAGCTATGCCAGTCCAGCATTTTTAGTACCAAAGCTTGGGGGTAAGCAACGTATGGTCATAGACTATCGGAAGTTGAACTCCAATATCGAGGTGGATTCTGTTCCCCTCCCAGACTTACATTCGGCCTTTGATTGGTTCAGTGGGGCCAGGTATTTCACCATAATCGATCTCAATGCGGCCTATCACCAGATTCCACTGGCCAAAGAGGGTAGACCATACACGGCCTTTTGTGTACCCTGGAATTTGTACCAATACACAAGGGTTCCCATGGGTTTGGCTGTGGGGGCCTAGACACTCACTCGTCTTCTCGATACCGTTTTTCACGATGTGAAATTCAGGTTTGTGTTTAATTACCTAGATGATTTGTTGGTATATAGTGAGACATTCGAAGATCATCTGGGTCATCTCAGAGAAGTGATGTGTCGGTTAAGGAGATCTGGCCTCACTGTCAATCCCGAGAAGGTTCGTTTCGCCCAAGAGAGTATTTCTTTCTTGGGCCACTTGGTTTCACACCGGAGCGTTACTGTCGACCCCGAGAGGACACAGGGCATCCGTGACTTCCCTCCCCCAAGGGATGCGAAGGGCATAGCGAGATTCGTAGGTATGGTCAATTTTTACCGACGATTCATACCTAATATCGCTGAGATTGCCGCACCCTTGAACGAACTGAGGAAGAAGGGCGCTAAATTTACATGGGGTGAGAATCAACAGAAGGCTTTCCACACCTTGAAGGAAGCCATCATCTCCCCACCGGTGTTACGGATGCCCGACTTTTCGAAGCCGTTTATACTACAGACGGACGCGAGTTCGGTTGCGCTCGGGGCGGTTCTTTCCCAAGTTGTTGATGACGCTAGGCAGCCTGTGGCTTTTATTTCCCGGACATTGACCCAGCAAGAACGAAAATCATCTGTCTATGAGCTAGAGTGTTTAGCTGTTGTGTACGCTCTAGACAAGTTCAGGCGTTTCCTGGAACATGCTGAGTTCCTGCACGAGACCGACAATCAGGCTCTCTCTTGGCTTCTGGCTCATCCCCGGCAACTGGGAAAAATTGGTAGATGGGTGGTAAAGATCTCATCCTTTAAGTTCAAAGTGCAACACATTAGGGGATCTCAAAATGTAGTTGCAGACGCCTTGTCCCGCATGTTTTCCCAGCCCAGTGATGCCCAATCTGAGCAACCCTGTTCCGTTCTGTTAGACTTTCCATTAGCTTTCACTGATGTGTTACCCCATCAGTTAAACGACGAAGAGCTGGGTCCAATCATCCAAAATATAAAGGAGGGTAACGTACAGGCCCCTTACTTCTTGTCTTGTCCAAGGGAGTCCTCTGTTGTAGAGAAAGAAAAGGACGTGCCCCTAAGATCGTGCTGCCTAGCAAGTTAGTGCCCATGGTCTTCAGTTATTACCATAATTCCCCAGTAGGAGGCCACAAGGGAATTTCTAAGACCATTTCCAGTATTAGGACACATTTTGTCTGGAAGGGCATGGATAGGGACATCGCGACCAGGGTTAAGAGCTGTCATCTATGTGGCTTGAGCAAGCCTGCCCAGAACACCAAGTTAGGGTTGTTGTCATCTCAGGTGGCGAGCAGTCCGATGGAGAAGTTGTTCATCGACTACGTGGGGCCTTTCCCCCGTAGCAAGTCAGGTAATGCTTACCTGCTTGTTTGTGTGGATGCTTTTTCAAAGTTTGCCTGGCTACTGCCCTTACGGCAGGCAACCGCTCGTTTAACCATAAACGCGCTCCAGAACAATGTATTTCAGCATTTCGGTCTTCCGACCATCATTGTCTCGGACAATGGCTCGCAGTTCATTTCGGGTGAATTCCGGCGAATGTGTTTCGCCAGTGGGATCAAACACGTAACCACTTCCCCTTATTACCCACAACCGTCCCATGCGGAGAGATTCAATCGGAATCTCCGGTCCGCCCTGATTGCTTATCACGCTGAGCAACAAACCACCTGGGATCAGAATCTGAGGTGGTTACAATTAGCTTTTAACACGGCCCGACACGATAGTCATCAGGCCGTGCCCTTTGAAATCCTGTTTGGATTCTCGCCCGCACTCCCGTTGACCAATTTGTGGAATATCGAAGAGCTTCTGCCACGGGAGCCCGATAATAAAACTGCAGAGAGGTGGAAGGAAGCTCGGAAGAATTTGCTGCGAGCGCACGATCGGGTCCGTCGACGTTATAATCAGGGGCGAATTCCAAACCCCTTCCGGATTGGCGACTGGGTGTATTGCCAAAGCCACCCACTCAGCTCAGCCGCAGACAAACGTGCCGCAAAGTTGTGTTACCGCTGGTCCGGGCCATATCGCATCCTGGGGTTCACGTCACCGGTGACGGCCCGGCTGGGCGTACCGGGGGACGATTCTAAAATCATGGTAACTCATATTTCTAAATTGAAGCTCTGCCGGAGGGAATTTACCGACTAATAGAAGAGGGGGGGTAAGATTGAGGGGTTTCCATGTGTGTAGGAACGGTGATCCTTCGGTGGTGTGTGTTCCGGGGAACATGTAAGAACCTGATATGGTAGCGGGTAGATGTTCCCCACAATCCGGGTGGTGTATGTCTACTTCAGGGATGCGCCCCTGCCTGCGCGAGCCTTGGCTTTCTCCATTTGTCATTATTTCCGGAGGGAGCCATGTCCTTACCTTAAGTCCCAGCTCATGACCGTTCAGAAATCCTTGCCCTTTCCATCTTCCCGATTTTCCTATCCTTCCCCTTATAAAAAAAATAAATAAAAAAAAATATTAGAAAAAGAAAGATAAAACAAAAAAAAAAGGTGTTAGAGAGTTGAGCGAAACGTGTCGCGTGGATGAGGTCGGTCGAGCACTTCATCCACTCGATACGTTTTGGGCATGCCCTTGGAGCACACATGTAATAGGTTATAAGAAGGATATTAACTTGAGTAGACAAATCATTGTCATGGAAACCTCCTCCCCCGTTATCCCCCTGGTCCTGTGGGACGTAAGTGGATTATGCTTAATTAAGTTTGAAGGGGTTAGTCCCCGTGGGTTATAGGGCATGGGTCCCTGTTGAGGTAGTCTCGGAGTTCCCGCACAAGTGGTCAAGCTCAGGAGTTCAGTACTCAGGGTGCACCCGAACAATCTTTCTTCTTTTCTTCTTCTGTCTTTCTTGCTGCATGCTGGCCCTGATCAGGTCAGCGTGTAGTGCCAACACTCTCGCATACTACACGTCGTCTTTCTGTTTTTTCGACTTCCTTCTGAGCCACTGGTCTCCTGAGAATAAAGGCGACTGGGAAAACCGAGGAACACCTACGTAGTTATAAAAAAAAAAAAAAACATTGGGGTACACTGCAGGGTGCTCCTCTATCTAAGTGTGGGGCAACTATGTTGCCCTTTTGGGGTGGGGGTGTGCCGAATCTGAGAGAGATCGGCGCGTATACGGCATTTAACGAGAAAAGACGTAAAATACGGTACTGTATTTAGCGGTTGAGATACGCATACAATCTGCAGCTGTGATAATCAATCTGCAGCTGTGATATCAAGCTGTGCTTGATTGGTGCTGCACTCTAGTGCAGGATACTGATTGCGGGCAAACTATAGTTGGAATTACGTTCTAAACGGTTGTCTCTGGCTGGCCGACTAAACGTTCGCTTCGCCTGCATTTTCCTCCGACAGAAAGGAGCTTTTGTTGCACCATCTACTACCTATGGCAGGCTAAACAAATACAGATCTGCGGTAAGTTACGGCAATATGATTATATACATCAATTTAAAGTAATACGAAAGAAAAAATTGTTTAATAAGCCCACATTAAGTAAATTCAGTTAACCTATTACGCCACGTGGTGAGTTGTGAAATGCGTAATTTAAATGTAACTTTTATTTGTAATTATAGTAATACTATATTAATTTCAGAAGTCTTAACTGAGGCACCCGAATTGAGAATAATGTAAATGCAAAAAGGTATTTGTTTATTAAGTACAGAAATGATTGTAATCAGGTAACCTTTCACACCACGTGGCCAATAAGCCTATGTGTAAATTTTATTAATTGTATAACAAACGGAATAATTATATAACCGTAATTGAATTATGTTAACCCACAGGGGTAAAGTTTATAATATGAAATTTATCAAAACTAAATGTTTTCAAGATAGGGCCAGGTGGCCATATAACCGTTGCGAAGTGTGTAAAACTATCATTTTAAGTAGCCCTACAGCTGTGTTAATATTATATATGGGTTTTGGTGCGTGTGAGGTTTCTGGGGGAATTAGCTGTGAGAACTTATCGCTGATAATATGTTGTATGACTAGGGTCCCTCGCTGAAGACGGGGAACAGCTCCATCCTGAACCATTAACATCAAGACTCTCTCTCTCAACTTCATCTGCCGGAGGAGAATAGCGAGGATAGGCCACCAACACACTAACATGAGACCAGAATAACACCACTTCACACCCATGGAAAAAAATAAGGTGACATCAATCCATATTATTTTTTTTACACAGTGTGATGTAACCCACTAGAACCAGTGGACATAGAGTCACTCTACAACAATGACTTTAAGCTTTAAACATTTTAATTGGGTCCCCGGTTAACGGGACAGAATAGTGCGTGGGCTTGGGGGTGGATCTTTTGTACATTTTGTAAATCTGTTGTATAAAATGTGAGTCCATAGGTTGGCATGTATCTGTGGCTGCTTCCCATTCAGGCGTGTAAATTTCCTTCTTATTTTCAGTATAAGGGTTTCATTAGTGCTACTAATTCATTCAATCAACATGCAATTTCACTTGTTCAATATAGTTTTCATTTTATATTTTAATTTCTCATTTTTAAATTCAGTTTGGATCATGTAGGGATAGAAGTTTCTTTGGTAGTTAAGTCGGGTCACCAGTTTAATCCTGTATAGGTGCATTTTCATGCAGACTTGAACATGCTCTTGGGACAGGTTGAGTTATGTACTATCTTGCCTAGGAACATGTCGGACTTTGGGCCAAATTACTTTTAAAAAGGTTGTAAGGTTTATGACACGTTACTATTTTCAAGACTTAACAAAATTCATCAATATTTAAATTCTTTTAATTGATTATGATCACTTGGGTGTTTACTGTATTCTTATTATAATTACTCCAAGTCTAAGTGCTCAATGTGGCAGCACTTTATAATAGTATCAGGCACTATGCCAACTCTTGAATTTAGTATGTCCTGGGCCCACTGGTGTTACATACATAATCAGATACACATGTAATATGTTATACACATATTAGGTATTAAAACCTAATATGGATATTTATAGATTGTTAATTATGTACCTCATGGCGTGGAAAAGGGTGTGGCAAGAGATAGACGTTATAATTGTCCTGTGTTGTGGAACATGTATATGTATTGTATATTCGTGTGTATTTTGGGGGGTTATATATGTATTGTACATTCGTGTGTATTTTGGTAGGGTTAGATATAGGGCTACAAGGGAGAATATGGATTTTATAATTATTAATTTCAAAAGACATTTTTAAAAAGCAGAAAATATAGATTTTATATTTATTAATTTCAATTAGTATTTTTTTTAGCGGAGAATCTAAATGTTATATTCACTGATTTTGTAAGTAACAGTTTCGAAGGAGATAATGAGTTTTGTTATAATAAAAAGATTTATTGGTCGTTAATTTTGTGAGTTTTAATTGCAAGTCCCGTCTCACTGGATCCAGCGCATTTTTGGCTTCTCTAGGCTTTGGCCTAGTTTTAATTATCTTGTGGCCCCTCTAAAAAAAAAAAAAAAAAAAAAAAAAAAAATTACAAGTCAAAGTTAAAGAGGGGTTACATTTGGTAGCAGAGCGTGGTTGAGATTAGGGTCAACCCTTGGTCCTTTGGGTGTGACGGGGCTTGCAAACTCAGGAAACATTTTGGGGTTCGAATAGAACTTAGAAGAATCTATAAAGTCCCTATATCTAAAAGTGACTATGTCTTGTTAGGTTTAAGGTTTTGTGATTATATGTGTATATTCCTTGCCCGCCTGTTTATCGTTGAACGGTAGATTGCCACGCGGTGTGAAATTGTAAAGGGGGAAATTCCTTTGGAAACGCGAATTATCGCAGATCTGTGCCTAGGTGGAGAAATGGTTCGCGTATTACCTTGCCCATAATAGGGGAGGTGTTTCATTTATGCGGTATGGCCCGATCGGCAGTCGGTCTCCTCCGAGATACGGGAGCCGAAGTCATTACAAATTTTTTGAGAATTTGTCGTTGGTCGGTAATTTTGTCATGTTGTGTGTTAGTGTGTGTGTCGCGTTCCTTAATGTGTAGTGTTGTTGAGAGCAGTTCAGGTAAGTGGGCTGGGTCCTCGCAACGGTAGGGGGACTCGCAGTCTGCTTAAAGGAAGAACAGTACTTAAGTATTTCCTGTGTTCTTATTATCATTTGTTTTTCTACGGTGTTGTGTTTTTGTGTGCCGACCGCGAAGCTCGAGGATGAGTGTCCTACACCCCGAGCTGTTTTTGCGCGATGAAATAGAGTTCGAGCTACGGGCCCGGGGGAGAGACCCTAGAGGGACGGTTCTTGTATTACGACGGCAGCTCAGAGAAGCGCTGTCCGCGGGTGAAGCGCTCTCGAAGGTCACCATCGCCGACAAAGGGAGCGAGTTAGAGATTTTTAATGAGAAGTGGGAGGAGCTGCGAGAATTAGCTCGCTGCGTAGACAGTTTGGAGGAGGGACCGGGGTGCTCCATCGGCGTCCGGCGAATCCGGCAACGCCTGCAGAATCTTGAAGAACAATGGGGCGATCTTGAGCCGGCCCATGATATAAAAGATCTCATACAACAGATCACCTCGACCCTGCAGGGGTCTCAACCGGCTAGACCACCTACGCCGGCTCCAGTTTCTGAGTCCGTGGTCTCATCAGTAGCTTCGTCATATAGAGCAATAGAGCCTGCTGCAAGTACCCCGGTTCTCGCCGGTTTGGGGGCGGCGTCATATCATAAGCTGCCCAACCCACTGTCTCATATCATCCAGCAACTACCAGTCGTGGATGGACTGGATGTGGAAAAATTATTACCATTTTTCAAAACCGTTTTTCAGTTGGTCGATTACCCGGGCATGTCCGATCGCACGGTGCTCGAACTCGTTTTCCCTTATTGTCGCGGGCCCATGCCTGAGAGGGTGGCGGATGTAATGCGTCGTAGAGGTGGAGTGGCGGAGTTCCACCAGCAGGTGTTGGGGGCGTTCGTGCCCGGTAGATTAATGGAGCAGTTATGGCATCGACACTTTTATCGAGTGCAGGCGAGGGGCGAAAGTCTGGCCCAATTTGTACAACGCATTCGAGAAATAGCTCGAATACTGGGACTGGGCATGTCGGAGGAGGAAGTAGTCCAGAATATTCTTGACGGCGTCTCCTCCGAGGACAGATTGCGTCTGGTTTTTGCTGAGCGGCCGCGGTGGTTTGCGGACTTGGACCGGCTGTGTGTAATGACCAAGGCCATCCAGATGAGCGACCAGGCGACTCGAGACAGCAGAGGGGAACTACCCAGACCTCCGAGATCGGAAGGACGCAGTGAGCCTTTCTTCCCCCGACAGGCCCAGTCAGTTCGAAATCGCGAGCAAAAGAACGAAATAATCTGTTACAATTGTAACCGCCCGGGACACGTGGCTAGATCTTGCACTCGAGGGCGTGCGCGTCCAGCACCTCCTTCGTCTAGACCCTTACCGAAAAACTAAGTAGACAGGGGAAGATATGTCGGAGGATGTCTTCCCCTCGCTCTAAATCTGTTCAACTTCCGACGACCTCCAGGCAATTGTTAGAATCCGACTCTTCCGACATCAAGGTCCGCTCCACTACCTCTCAACACATTTCAGTATGCCCCTTTCTGTAGCTCGAGGTAAAAGGGGGTCAGCTCAGAGCCTTAGTTGACTCCGGTTCTGCCCGATCCATCATCTCATCTCGGGTATGCGCGGACCTTGAAAAGCAGGGCTTGATCAAGGGGTCGAACCTGTCGTCTGTAGTATGCTGGACTGCATCCCGGGAAATCTTGCCTATCTCCCAGGTGATTACCTTCAAAATTAAAATCGATGGGTTTTCTTGGGTTGTGGCCTTTTCTGGTTTCTCTTGCTCTGGGAGTGGATTGTATTATTGGTGCCGACTTCATCGCGAAAAGTGGTCTCGTGCTGGACATCCAAGCGCACCATTGTTACTTTAAGTTTAATCGGGGAGCTCTTATTCCGTTCCTTGGGTACCAGGGAGCTAAGCCGGGTATCCAAGAGGTAGCTTGTCCCGATTCTGCACGAGATCATCTCACTCCATCCCAGCAGAGGGCCTTAGACCGATTGTGTGAGGAGTTTCCCGAGGTGTTAACTCCTACCTTGGGACTCACACACCTGCTGGAGTACAAGATACGCCTAACAACTCCAAAATAGTAAGGTCACACCCTTAAAAATTCGCACCTCCGAAGATGACCATTCTGCGAGAGAAGGTTCAAGAGTTGTTAGAACAAGGGGTGATTGAACCTTCTCATTCTAGCTATGCCAGTCCAGCATTTTTAGTACCAAAGCTTGGGGGTAAGCAACGTATGGTCATAGACTATCGGAAGTTGAACTCCAATATCGAGGTGGATTCTGTTCCCCTCCCAGACTTACATTCGGCCTTTGATTGGTTCAGTGGGGCCAGGTATTTCACCATAATCGATCTCAATGCGGCCTATCACCAGATTTCACTGGCCAAAGAGGGTAGACCATACACGGCCTTTTGTGTACCCTGGAATTTGTACCAATACACAAGGGTTCCCATGGGTTTGGCTGTGGGGCCCTAGACACTCACTCGTCTTCTCGATACCGTTTTTCACGATGTGAAATTCAGGTTTGTGTTTAATTACCTAGATGATTTGTTGGTATATAGTGAGACATTCGAAGATCATCTGGGTCATCTCAGAGAAGTGATGTGTCGGTTAACGAGATCTGGCCTCACTGTCAATCCCGAGAAGGTTCGTTTCGCCCAAGAGAGTATTTCTTTCTTGGGCCACTTGGTTTCACACCGGAGCGTTGCTGTCGACCCCGAGAGGACACAGGGCATCCGTGACTTCCCTCCCCCAAGGGATGCGAAGGGCATAGCGAGATTCGTAGGTATGGTCAATTTTTACCGACGATTCATACCTAATATCGCTGAGATTGCCGCACCCTTGAACGAACTGAGGAAGAAGGGCGCTAAATTTACATGGGGTGAGAATCAACAGAAGGCTTTCCACACCTTGAAGGAAGCCATCATCTCCCCACCGGTGTTACGGATGCCCGACTTTTCGAAGCCGTTTATACTACAGACGGACGCGAGTTCGGTTGCGCTCGGGGCGGTTCTTTCCCAAGTTGTTGATGACGCTAGGCAGCCTGTGGCTTTTATTTCCCGGACATTGACCCAGCAAGAACGAAAATCATCTGTCTATGAGCTAGAGTGTTTAGCTGTTGTGTACGCTCTAGACAAGTTCAGGCGTTTCCTGGAACATGCTGAGTTCCTGCACGAGACCGACAATCAGGCTCTCTCTTGGCTTCTGGCTCATCCCCGGCAACTGGGTAAAATTGGTAGATGGGTGGTAAAGATCTCATCCTTTAAGTTCAAAGTGCAACACATTAGGGGATCTCAAAATGTAGTTGCAGACGCCTTGTCCCGCATGTTTTCCCAGCCCAGTGATGCCCAATCTGAGCAACCCTGTTCCGTTCTGTTAGACTTTCCATTAGCTTTCACTGATGTGTTACCCCATTAGTTAAACGACGAAGAGCTGGGTCCAATCATCCAAAATATAAAGGAGGGTAACGTACAGGCCCCTTACTTCTTGTCTTGTCCAAGGGAGTCCTCTGTTGTAGAGAAAGAAAAGGACGTGCCCCTAAGATCGTGCTGCCTAGCAAGTTAGTGCCCATGATCTTCAGTTATTACCATAATTCCCCAGTAGGAGGCCACAAGGGAATTTCTAAGACCATTTCCAGTATTAGGACACATTTTAACTGGAAGGGCATGGATAGGGACATCGCGACCAGGGTTAAGAGCTGTCATCTATGTGGCTTGAGCAAGCCTGCCCAGAACACCAAGTTAGGGTTGTTGTCATCTGAGGTGGCGAGCAGTCCGATGGAGAAGTTGTTCATCGACTACGTGGGGCCTTTCCCCCGTAGCAAGTCAGGTAATGCTTACCTGCTTGTTTGTGTGGATGCTTTTTCAAAGTTTGCCTGGCTACTGCCCTTACGGCAGGCAACCGCTCGTTTAACCATAAACGCGCTCCAGAACAATGTATTTCAGCATTTCGGTCTTCCGACCATCATTGTCTCGGACAATGGCTCGCAGTTCATTTCGGGTGAATTCCGGCGAATGTGTTTCGCCAGTGGGATCAAACACGTAACCACTTCCCCTTATTACCCACAACCGTCCCATGCGGAGAGATTCAATCGGAATCTCCGGTCCGCCCTGATTGCTTATCACGCTGAGCAACAAACCACCTGGGATCAGAATCTGAGGTGGTTACAATTAGCTTTTAACACGGCCCGACACGATAGTCATCAGGCCGTGCCCTTTGAAATCCTGTTTGGATTCTCGCCCGCACTCCCGTTGACCAATTTGTGGAATATCGAAGAGCTTCTGCCACGGGAGCCCGATAATAAAACTGCAGAGAGGTGGAAGGAAGCTCGGAAGAATTTGCTGCGAGCGCACGATCGGGTCCGTCGACGTTATAATCAGGGGCGAATTCCAAACCCCTTCCGGATTGGCGACTGGGTGTATTGCCAAAGCCACCCACTCAGCTCAGCCGCAGACAAACGTGCCGCAAAGTTGTGTTACCGCTGGTCCGGGCCATATCGCATCCTGGGGTTCACGTCACCGGTGACGGCCCGGCTGGGCGTTTCGGGGGACGATTCTAAAATCATGGTAACTCATATTTCTAAATTGAAGCTCTGCCGGAGGGAATTTACCGACTAATAGAAGAGGGGGGGTAAGATTGAGGGGTTTCCATGTGTGTAGGAACGGTGATCCTTCGGTGGTGTGTGTTCCGGGGAACATGTAAGAACCTGATATGGTAGCGGGTAGATGTTCCCCACAATCCGGGTGGTGTATGTCTACTTCAGGGATGCGCCCCTGCCTGCGCGAGCCTTGGCTTTCTCCATTCGTCCTTATTTCCGGAGGGAGCCATGTCCTTACCTTAAGTCCCAGCTCATGACCGTTCAGAAATCCTTGCCCTTTCCATCTTCCCGATTTTCCTATCCTTCCCCTTATAAAAAAAATAAATAAAAAAAAATATTAGAAAAAGAAAGATAAAACAAAAAAAAAAGGTGTTAGAGAGTGGAGCGAAACGTGTCGCGTGGATGAGGTCGGTCGAGCACTTCACCACTCGATACGTTTTGGGCATGCCCTTGGAGCACACATGTAATAGGTTATAAGAAGGATATTAACTTGAGTAGACAAATCATTGTCATGGAAACCTCCTCCCCCGTTATCCCCCTGGTCCTGTGGGACGTAAGTGGATTATGCTTAATTAAGTTTGAAGGGGTTAGTCCCCGTGGGTTATAGGGCATGGGTCCCTGTTGAGGTAGTCTCGGAGTTCCCGCACAAGTGGTCAAGCTCAGGAGTTCAGTACTCAGGGTGCACCCGAACAATCTTTCTTCTTTTCTTCTTCTGTCTTTCTTGCTGCATGCTGGTCCTGATCAGGTCAGCGTGTAGTGCCAACACTCTCGCATACTACACGTCGTCTTTCTGTTTTTTCGACTTCCTTCTGAGCCACTGCTCTCCTGAGAATAAAGGCGACTGGGAAAACCGAGGAACACCTACGTAGTTATAAAAAAAAAAAAAAAACATTGGGGTACACTGCAGGGTGCTCCTCTATCTAAGTGTGGGGCACCTATGTTGCCCTTTTGGGGTGGGGGTGTGCCGAATCTGAGAGAGATCGGCGCGTATACGGCATTTAACGCCAAAAGACGTAAAATACGGTACTGTATTTAGCGGTTGAGATACGCATACAATCTGCAGCTGTGATAATCAATCTGCAGCTGTGATATCAAGCTGTGCTTGATTGGTGCTGCACTCTAGTGCAGGATACTGATTGCGGGCAAACTATAGTTGGAATTACGTTCTAAACGGTTGTCTCTGGCTGGCCGACTAAACGTTCGCTTCGCCTGCATTTTCCTCCGACAGAAAGGAGCTTTTGTTGCACCATCTACTACCTATGGCAGGCTAAACAAATACAGATCTGCGGTAAGTTACGGCAATATGATTATATACATCAATTTAAAGTAATACGAAAGAAAAAATTGTTTAATAAGCCCACATTAAGTAAATTCAGTTAACCTATTACGCCACGTGGTGAGTTGTGAAATGCGTAATTTAAATGTAACTTTTATTTGTAATTATAGTAATACTATATTAATTTCAGAAGTCTTAACTAAGGCACCCGAATTGAGAATAATGTAAATGCAAAAAGGTATTTGTTTATTAAGTACAGAAATGATTGTAATCAGGTAACCTTTCACACCACGTGGCCAATAAGCCTATGTGTAAATTTTATTAATTGTATAACAAACGGAATAATTATATAACCGTAATTGAATTATGTTAACCCACAGGGGTAAAGTTTATAATATGAAATTTATCAAAACTAAATGTTTTCAAGATAGGGCCAGGTGGCCATATAACCGTTGCGAAGTGTGTAAAACTATCATTTTAAGTAGCCCTACAGCTGTGTTAATATTATATATGGGTTTTGGTGCGTGTGAGGTTTCTGGGGGAATTAGCTGTGAGAACTTATCGCTGATAATATGTTGTATGACTAGGGTCCCTCGCTGAAGACGGGGAACAGCTCCATCCTGAACCATTAACATCAAGACTCTCTCTCTCAACTTCATCTGCCGGAGGAGAATAGCGAGGATAGGCCACCAACACACTAACATGAGACCAGAATAACACCACTTCACACCCATGGAAAAAAATAAGGTGACATCAATCCATATTATTTTTTTTACACAGTGTGATGTAACCCACTAGAACCAGTGGACATAGAGTCACTCTACAACAATGACTTTAAGCTTTATACATTTTAATTGTGTCCCCGGTTAACGGGACAGAATAGTGCGTGGGCTTGGGGGTGGATCTTTTGTACATTTTGTAAATCTGTTGTATAAAATGTGAGCCCATAGGTTGGCATGTATCTGTGGCTGCTTCCCATTCAGGCGTGTAAATTTCCTTCTTATTTTCAGTATAAGGGTTTCATTAGTGCTACTAATTCATTCAATCAACATGCAATTTCACTTGTTCAATTTAGTTTTCATTTTAAATTTTAATTTCTCATTTTTAAATTCAGTTTGGATCATGTAGGGATAGAAGTTTCTTTGGTAGTTAAGTCGGGTCACCAGTTTAATCCTGTATAGGTGCATTTTCATGCAGACTTGAACATGCTCTTGGGACAGGTTGAGTTATGCACTATCTTGCCTAGGAACATGTCGGACTTTGGGCCAAATTACTTTTAAAAAGGTTGTAAGGTTTATGACACGTTACTATTTTCAAGACTTAACAAAATTCATCAATATTTAAATTCTTTTAATTGATTATGATCACTTGGGTGTTTACTGTATTCTTATTATAATTACTCCAAGTCTAAGTGCTCAATGTGGCAGCACTTTATAATAGTATCAGGCACTATGCCAACTCTTGAATTTAGTATGTCCTGGGCCCACTGGTGTTACATACATAATCAGATACACATGTAATATGTTATACACATATTAGGTATTAAAACCTAATATGGATATTTATAGATTGTTAATTATGTACCTCATGGCGTGGAAAAGGGTGTGGCAAGAGATAGACGTTATAATTGTCCTGTGTTGTGGAACATGTATATGTATTGTATATTCGTGTGTATTTTGGGGGGTTATATATGTATTGTACATTCGTGTGTATTTTGGGGGGGTTAGATATAGGGCTACAAGGGAGAATATGGATTTTATAATTATTAATTTCAAAAGACATTTTTAAAAAGCAGAAAATATAGATTTTATATTTATTAATTTCAATTAATATTTTTTTTTAGCGGAGAATCTAAATGTTGTATTCACTGATTTTGTAAGTAACAGTTTCGAAGGAGATAATGAGTTTTGTTATAATAAAAAGATTTATTGGTCGTTAATTTTGTGAGTTTTAATTGCAAGTCCCGTCTCACTGGATCCAGCGCATTTTTGGCTTCTCTAGGTTTTGGCCTAGTTTTAATTATCTTGTGGCCCCTCTTTAAAAAAAAAAAAAATTTTTTTTTACAAGTCAAAGTTAAAGAGGGGTTACAACATACAGACCACGTGCTAGAATGTCCAACTTCCGGTATCGAGACATTCATTACCACGTGGTATGAATAACGAATTATATCCATTTAGATCATTAGGGCACATTATCTTTAGAAAGTTTCAATTATTCGTGAATATTGCCTCACCATTCTGCACACTAAAAATAAATAAGTAGGGTGTCCATGAATGGTGAGAATGTTATTATTCTGTAACATGTCTGCTTACACATACGTCACTACTTCACTGACACACTATTCTTAACTGACGCAACACTGTAGTTTATGTCATTAACGCCTTAGTACTATGTTAGACCTAAGTTCCTAATTTAGTGACAACAAGTTCTCAACCACTCTCGCTTTCATCAAAATGTTTATATAAAGTTACGAAATATTTTAAATATTCATTTAAAAAAAAAAAACTATTCTAGTTATTATAGAATCTGAGCCGCAAGATACTACCTACTAATTGCTCTCTACAAAAAACCATTACGTTTTATGTAAGCTTTTAAAAAGTTATGTTTTTGTAGGCGTTAAAAAATCTTGATCAAGTTATAACAGTTAATACACCCTGATCAGTCGAAGGATATTCTTACCGAACAAATTACCCGTTTATGACTTACATAAACGATACATGGAAAATGTTTTACCTGTCAAAAACATCCATATAATATGTTTCATGGATGGGTTGTATAGCGGGAATGAGTTGAGAGGTTACTCTAGTCTGAAACTTCGGTGTCTAGCAATAATCAAGCGTCCCAAACATACTCAGAGAAATTACTGAATTTAGCATTAAAAGATTAGAAAATAAAATCATAAATGTTATGTGGTATATATGTTAGTGTATGTATGTATATGATATGTGTGTTTGTGCGCGCGCGTGTATGATATTAATCAATTGTTACTAGGTATATTTAATTACAAAATTGAATACATAATTAAACTAATTTCATTATCCATACTTATATATATAATTTTAGAACTTCCCCTAAAAACACGTGTTTAATATTCTTTTTAAGCACGTGTCAAATAAAATTAAAATAGCTTTCCTAAAAATTAAACAGAAGCTTTGTTATTCTCAATTAATACTTATACTGTAAGTTTGTTGTTTGCTATGTACATCTCTGTATTATTATGGAGTATCGAAGTGTTAATTCCACAACGGATTGTAAGCCTATGTAAGCACACGTAAGGACTGAGCAAATAAGTTCAGAATATTTTCCTGATTCAATTTAGGCTACGCGCTTACCATTTCATGAAAAGATAAATATAAAATATATAGGTGTAAAATATATCTTGTATACTTAACGTAATTTGTGGCAGTTTTCGCTAATTACGGTTACGTCTGACATCCAGCAAGTGCCGGACTCTTTTTGAAATATAGATTGTAACGTACTAGACTTAAATCCCTTAAAAGCAAGAGTGTGCTGCATTAAATCTGTTTACTAAGTAGCAGCACTCTGAAAACCTTACTTCACCCCACAACGGAAATATGACGACTGGATCAATTGGTTAATCTCTTTTGCTATCACAACATAAAACAGTAAAAAAATAAAACAGTTAACATAAAATGTTACACTGTTTCATTTTTTTAATTGTAAGTTCGATTCTGTAGTTGTGTGGATCGCACCTTATATCGGTAGAGATTTGGAACGTAGATTTGATGAGATAAAAGAGGACATGTGAACGACGAAGTGCTGTACAGTAGAGCGTAAACTATCTAACAGCTATTCAGGAAGACATTCTGAGGTGAATTAACTACTGCTAGTGGTAGGCCTACTGCCAAAGAGCACATACCGTATTCGTCTGCAATCGTGTGACTGAAGTGAGCGCTACTCATAAATAATTTGTTAACTAAATTTAACGTGTTATAAAGTATTAGCTTCTTTCTCCATTACATGCGATGTGATGCGCTTCCAAAAAGTATTATTTAAAAATCCTCTGCACAAAATTTATTTTCACTGTTTAAAAAACTTTGACTTGTGTAATTGTTAGTTATAAAGCCTACTTTAGTCATAGTGACAACGAATTAAAACGGTCTTTCTGTACCGGGTAATGGGTAATGAGGTCAGAAACAAAGCTTACGGTGTGTGCGGAGGGATTTGCAATTATTTGTACTTGGTTGGCTAGTATTGACATATTGGTCACTGTTTGGAAATAATGATCAGAGTGATTTCAGTATGGTAGATCTGAACCGTCACAAAGACCGACAGGAACACTAGGACTCTACAAACGCACGCTTATACAATGTCAATAACTAAACAGTGAAATGCAATAGACATATGTGTGACGTGAGGTCGACCTACTCAAGGCTTTCTAGAATCGTAATATAATTATAATTGATGTCACAAAAAGGTA
This sequence comes from Magicicada septendecula, assembly GCA_034769895.1. NCBI lineage: Eukaryota > Metazoa > Arthropoda > Insecta > Hemiptera > Cicadidae > Magicicada > Magicicada septendecula. Next base: position 281,502,664 of record CM068368.1, on the reverse strand, counting down.
AATTTCGTTGTTGCTCACCAGTAAAATTGTTATTCCATCACATATTCCTCTACTAAATTATCCACGCAACAACAACAGATTGAAATTAAAATTGTTATATGTAATACAGGCCCTACATCTACTAAACTGTAGACTAAAGATAATGAGAATTTTTATATTACATCCTTATAGCGTCATTAAAATCTAATCCATTTTAATTATCAATCCATATGTTTCTGTTAACGCTTAGAGAAACCTAATAAACTAAATGTTATTTGATTACGAAAATGTTTGAACAATAATGCCATCGTTATTCTGAAATAACTTTACCTCGAAATGGAAATAACATATAAAAATGTAACAGCTGAAGTCTCGTTTGGCACTTGGTGAAAAGCATCAACTTAATAAGAGATTAACTAAAAGGTTTACCATTCTGTCATCATAATTATTATATTCTGCTACTTTTTATTACATCAACTTCTTTATTGAAATTCTGATTCGATAAAGGTAACATAAGATGATTTACACTTGTACAAAAATTGCTTAATTTTATGTGCAATAATGTTAGTGCCTGTTTGTAAGTCCTGCACTCAATATTATGAAATTGTCGTTCACGAGAAACCATTGTGTCTTCTCAATATAGTCATTTATTGTAACTATAACAATATAACTCAATATTGTAACTTTATTTTTTTATCAATGTTGCTAACAGTTTCAAGTAATACTTGTCTTAAATTGTTAACAATATGTTTTCCTAAATTTCAACTCACACTGTATTAGAATATCAAATGCTTCATTCATCCTATGATATGAGATCCTCAGTCCCACAATACTGGCATTTCTTCATCGAAACGTAATGTCACAGAAAATACGCAAAGTATTGCAAAGTATTTCATGTCAATGATATCAATACAACGCGGCTGTCAACGGAAGACATGATTGTTATTAAAAATTTCAACCAAGCAAGAGTGAGCTACATATTAAAATAAAACTTCATAAGTAAAACTGCAGTGATCATAAAAGAGATGAAGTAAAGAAACAATCAACAAAAAAGTCTTGCAGCTTATAATAAACCCGCTGACTATCTTGTTCTAACCGCGACTCCAACACGTAGGCCTATACGTAGCAACAGCACTTACTTTAATGAAATAAGTCTTTTAAAATTTTTCTTTTCAGTTTGTCTCCATTTGCTTCTCCTTTTTAAGACTTGTTTGATTTAAGTAATATTTCTCAGTAAAATTTTCTGATATCTGAATACATTGAAAATCTTTTATAAACTACAAGATTTTGATCTATTATGGATAATAGTTCATTCCGACACATAGAAGGTCACTGTTACATTAACTCGCCGTATTGCTTTTGCAGTTGACAGACGGTGGCCTGTCTCTGCCTTTGTATACTGCAAATCAAAAAAACAAACTGTTCTTTGATATTTTTTTCAATTTTAGGAATCGTTCTTAAACATTCAGATTGTCATCAACTCAAAAACTACAACGGTGGAAAACTCGTTTATGCCAAGATTACATAATCACTTATCGTTTATTGACTCTAATCAACTTCTCGTGTACAACTCCACCAGATCGTTACTTGGCCACATCAACTGCACAGTGTACGGTAGGCGCCAACTGTCTGATGGGATTATACATTATTCAATATGTATCCGTAGCCAGGCAAATATTGCTTTAGTCCAGCAACAAGCAACCAATTTCTGTAACAAGAAACAACCAGACAAAATGCTTATGCTTTCTAAATCTGGTGAAATCTTAGTAAATAATGTCAAACACAATTTTTCAGATGCGAACAAAATAATTAAAATTTTGCTGACCAATTAAACCAATAATAATTAAAGTTATTTTGGACTACACCAGAATATCATAATATCTGATTATCTGAATGTTTTATAACTTTCTTATACTCTGCAGTCATTTATGAATTAGAGATGTCGACAAAGAAATTTTTTATATTTTAATATGGATCTCTCGTGTTGCAAGATACTTTGAAATTTTATCATCATACCAAACTCAGCGATAATGTAATCATTAAGAAATGTTATCGTAAATCTGTGAATCTGCCTTGTACAGTTAACGAACACTTTTAACTGTTTTATAGTAAAGAAAGTGTACCTGTCTAGGAAAAAAGTGTCATTAACTATGGTTTCGATAACGTTACAAATTAATTAACGGAAGTTAACTTAATTAACAATGTGAAAGGTAGGTTTTCATTATAGAAATCAAGGATAAAGTAACTTCTAAATAATCCACGTTTTTAGATAAAAAATTATTTTTTCTTAGTTTAAAAACAATTTGTTAGCTTCAACCAAATGCTTTCATAAGGACCTGCAACACCTTTAAGCAATAACAACTCGGCTGTTACTTAATCAGTAAAATTCACTACAGTTAACATAATAACTACTTTGAACTTTTATATTGTGTTCGTTTTTAGCTAAATGCTCGTTACTGTAGAGTTTACTAGTCATAAGTAAGACAAATTGTATAACTGTAAGGCACAAAGATCACACATGGATGAATATAAATATCCACTAGAAACAACGTTAATTATAATATCTGTCAGAAAGAAATTACATATATTTATGCTTAATAGGTTTTATATTAAATATAAATTTAATATAAATTTATATTTAATATATAGGTTTTAATATAAATCATGAGTTTCATTATTTTATGGAAGGAAACACATCTATTTCTGGGAATTTGCTAATTTTTGACATCCGACATCCGTATCATTTCATGGTCATTATCAAGTACTATTTTTAATTTAGAAACACATAATCAGACTTTAAAATAATTGTAAATTTGCATATCGTAAAATTCAAATTTTCTTGGTTTTTGACTATTACTTTATATTGAAAAGTCATGAAGTTTGTTTCGTCCATTTGAGTGTTACTTTAAAAAATAGCTTCAACTATAGGGGAGACCGTTGTACCTTGGGCATAGTGTACCTCGAAACATTGTCTCGTACTGTATAGTTGTGCTATCTACGCGGTTGAAACTCATTACAGGTTGTAGAAAACGCTGCTAGATAGCTCTAACGGTAGTTCTATTTGGCTGTAGTGCAACATGTGTGTTAGTGAAATAAACAAATTTTTAAGTGAAAAAAGTAAATTTTTCGTTTCTGTGAATTCATGATTTACCAGGGACATTAAACTGGAGTTTTGACCAGCACTACATACAGTGTGTTCCATATCACCTGGTGAGTAAATAAACATGCTTACGTCAATAGTTTTAGTTAACCTTTAACTTAGGCAGCCATATTAGTATAACTATGCACCCTCTTGTACCTCGGAACCCACAACATTCTGTACCATGGAACATGTTCCAAGGTACACGACGCTATTGTTTCTTTGTTTTTTTTTCAGATTATTATGGCACAAAGTAAAGAGGGTGTTAAGATGGCTGCAATTGATCCAGATACTTTGAAGAATGCTATTCAGGCAGTTATGGCTCCTCCCGAGACTACAATCTCAATCAGAGAAGCGTGCAAAATTTATAAGGTTAAATTAACCACTTTATCAAGACATCTAGCACAATTTCGGAACTCCGGAATCGAAACTTTTGATTATAAACCAAAATTTGACAGTCGAAAGATTTCTTCTGATGCTGAAGAAAATAATTTGCTAGACTATACAAAGAAAATTGCACAAATGAATTACGGATTATCAAAAAAAGTTGTCTGAGAGCTAGCGTACAAGTATGCTCATGCCAACAACAAAAGTTATCCTGAGGTATGGGATGAGCATCAAATTGCTGGTGAGGAATGGATGCGAGGATCCATGAAACGCCATCCAGATCTATCCATACGAACCCCAAGGTCTACTAGTTTAAGTAGAGCAAACAGCTTCAATAAAACAAATGTAAGCGCTTTTTTCGATAACATTGAAAATCTTCATCTTCACTTTGGGCCCATTCCACCTGAAAGAATTTGTGATGAGATGGTTATGTGCACGGTGCAAACCCCAGGCAAAATTGTGGCTCCCAAAGGAATAAGGCAGATCGGCAGTGCAACATCTGCTGAACGTGGAAACCTTGTTACGATGATTGCGTCAATTAGCGCAACTGGGAATACTATTCCCCCAATGTTTGTGTTTCCCCGCGTACATTTTAAGGACAGAATGATGTACGGTGCACTGCCTGGATCCAGGCGCTGCTGTTCCTTCTGGGTGGTCTAATGAAGAAACCTTCATACAGTTTTTAAGTCATTTCATTAAATTTGTAAAGCCCTCTAAAGAAAACGTGTTCTCTTATTCATAGACAACCATGAGACTCATCTAAGTATCGAAGCACTTAATTTGGCATCTGAATCTGGCGTGGTCGTAGTTACATTTCCCCCGCATACCTCTCACAAACTACAGCCCCTTGGCTTAACTTATGGCCCCTTGAAAGCTAGCTACAATCAGTTAGTAACTTTGTGGCTAGTCAACCATCCAGGACATACCTTCGACATCTATGCAGTGGGAGAAATTATGGGGAAAGCCTTTCCACAAGCATTCACTCCAACTAACATAATGAATGGGTTCAGGGTCTGTGGAATTTTTCCATTAGATAGTAACATATTTTCTGATGAAGATTTCTTAGCTTCATATGTCACAGACAGGCCCGACCCATCTGCAGTTACGTGTGAAACTAATGCAGTACAGCCCACTGGTGTTATCTTAGGTAATTCTAACAAAGAAAGTAGACAAACTGAGAGAGTTGACTTAAATTTTCCAGGGCCTTCAGAGCCAAATGCTGCAGAGATAAACAAACACACACCTAGTAGGCCTAGTTATAGCAAAGATGTAGAGCAGGATCAGACTATGGTCGTAGTATCACACCAGAGGATATCCGAACCTTATCCTAAGGCTAAGCAACGCAAAAATACGAACAAAGGAAGAAAACCAGGAAAGACTATGTTTGGAACTGATACTCCAGAAAAGCTGTAATAAAACTGACCAAAGAGAAAAAGGACAGTGTTAAAAGAAAGCTAAATATTAATCAAAATTTAACAACGGTGGCTAAGAAAAATAAGTCAAAAGATGGAAAATCTTTTACAAAAGGGACTAAAAAGACGGACATTAGAAAGGAACGCCTCCCATCTTTATCATCTGAACGATCCTATCCCGCTAGTTGAAACTGATGATGAAGACAGCAATGATGAAGAATGTCGTTTTTGTAGCGAACCTTACAAAAATGATAAAGGTGGTGAACAATGGATTCGCTGCATTTCCTGCCAAAGATGGGCCCATGAACTTTGCGCAGATACTGGGACAAGGGGTTGGAAAACCTATGTTTGTGATTTTTGTTCAAAATACTAGAATTTTAAAGTAGATTTTAAAATAAGATTTTCAAGTATTTTTACAAAAAGCTAACATGTTTCCTTTTTATATATGTATTTCCAAAATGTTTTGTAGAACAGTTGTATAACAAAAAATAGAGTTTTAATTAATTGTACGAGTTTTAAAACTGTATTCCCACTTAAAGCCCCTGTGTTCCAAAGTACAAGAGGGTGTATGACCATGTTGTACCACGGAACATTTTACATGCCATTAACATTATATTTTTGAACTATCATTATGACTGTAAAACACAAAAATAATTACAGGCCGTTGTAAAGGAATATTGAATAATCATCATCAGCACTTTTTAATTTTAAAATATCATAAACAAAAAATGACAAAAAATTAAACGTAAAAAGTGTCCCATGGTACAACAGTCTGCCCTACGATAATGAAATTCCTCTGTATTTCCTTAAATTTTAACCTGAATGTTGTCATATGACTTTACATACTTGGATGATTCTCCATCTAGATATTTGTTAACATATTACATGCCTATTAACTAAATTTAATTAATAAAATATGCATTCAGTAGTAGTAGATCTATACCTTAATTATGTATGCTATACATCAGTGAATCAGATCCTTTAGGTCACTTAAGATCATAAGCTTTTTTCAAGTCTCTGAAAATATAAATTTAACAAAGACTGAAAAGATTAATTTTAATTGATAAGGAATAAATTAAGGCAAGAATAGTAACACCTACATTCGGTATTTTGAAATTGTCATTCATGAGAAGCGATTATGTCTTTCCAACATGGTTATCTATATATCGAGAAAGTTATTCCACAAGGACGTTACCCGACGACACAGATTATCCCTGTGCGATTTTATATGTTGCTGAATTGAGTACAATAAAGTAAACACGCAAAGTTATGTCCTTGATAGCAACTATTCAAACCTGTACATGCCTTTAACCATTGCCGAAATCACCACTTGTTTTTTCTGTAACATGACGCTGTCAGTGAAAGACACGCGAAGACTGGCAAAGATGTAATTTGAGAAAAGGAAAGAGGTAGAGTCAGCCAGCGTCAAAAGCTGTGAGCCACAGAAGACGCGAATAATTAAATGTCATATATAGGTAAATACAAACTGTTCTGTATAAATGTGTGTGTGTGTGTGTGTGCGTGCGTGAGCGTGCTCGCACGCGTGCCCGAAGGGAGGCTTGCGCGAGTAACTCCCCGTTTACAGATTAAATGTGTGCAAGGAGTGCATCAAATTTTGTGATGATACAGTGAGGATATTAATATACTGACTTGTTATAATAGTCCTGATTTACGTGTCAGCAATTAATCTACAATTATTCAGAAAACGATAAAATTTTGTTACACATGAACACAAATATTGAAAAGATATTTCAATAGATACAATTAAAAGAATAATTTAAATTTAAAATAATCAGAAACTACTTTGAGTTTTTTCATATTTTAAATTAACAAAAAGTAATTAAGTTATTAAAAAACTTTTCAAATAATAAAAATTAATATCTGACAACCTGATTTTAATTCACGCCTGCGCAAAAACAGTAGAGTTGTAACATCCTGCTATATTATGTTATGTAAACTTTAGTAATTTATCTTTCATGACGCTGTGTAAAATGATTGGACTGCGAAAACACTCGGCGTTTAGGTTTTTGATTTATTAAAATTCCGGAAACTACAATTTCAACTTTCAGTTACAAATTAACGATTTGTACTCACTGCTCGCGCGAGCATTTGTGCGTGTGTGCGAGTGTGCGTGCGTGCAATTGTAGAATTTTTATTTAGTATCATAGTAAAAGCTGAGAAACCTTTCTTCAGTGTTCCTTCAGCTGTGAAACCTTCCTTAAATTGTGGGAACGCGCACGCATGAGCGACCGTTATTACAAAATTTTATGTGAGAATATAAATGTATAGGCTAATGTAAACTTATAAAAACGAATACACATTTTTAAATTTCTTCATTATCAAATTTAATTTTAATATTAATTAAATTGTCTAACCCTTTTTCTCTTTCTTTCAATATTTCTAACTCCTCTCTAAGCTTTCTTACAACTGTGTTATTTACTACTTTTACAATTTCGTATTCTTCCAAAGGATTAACAAACTTATGGTTGTCTTCTATGAAATGTCTTGCATATAACGAATTGGTTGTTCTATTACCTTCTCCACGTTTGTGGTCAGACAACCTGCATACGAATTTTCGTCATGTCTCACCTAGGTAAACTTTGTTGCAATCTTTATATTTTAATTTATAAATTCCGCTTTTCCGTAATACTGGAATTTTTTCTATATTCTTATTCCTTATCTTATCAAATACCGTTTCACATTTTTTAATAGCTATATCTACTCCGTATTTATTAAAACATTTTATAATTTTTCTAGTATGTGAACCTATGTATGTCAATGACCATACATAATTCTTTTGTTCTGGTTCTATTTTAGCTTTTTGTATGTTAACCCTTTTCATAACTTTATCCACTATGTTGGTGTTATAATTATTATTCCTTACAATTCCCTTTATCGTTTTTAACTCCCTATCTTTTGATTCGGTCTCTTTTAAACACTTCTGAGCTCTGTAACAAAATGAATTGATTGCCGCCATTTTATATATAAGGGTGGTAAGACTCTCTTGGTATAATTATATCAGAATTCGACTCTTTCCTAAATATCCCAAACTGTAGTTTCTCATTATCTTTAATGTCTACAGTATGTTTAAATCTAAGTAATTTATTTTCTTACCTCCTATCTCTTCTTTAAATTGTAAGTTTTTATCCTTATTATTTACCTCATTTATAAACTCATGCACTTCTTCTATGCTTCCTTCACAAATTACTAATACATCGTCAACGTATCTAGACCATAATTTTATATTGTCTTTATACTTAGTGAAACTTATTAATTGCTTTTCAAAATCATTCATGTATATTTCAGCAAGAATAGGGGATAATGAAGACCCCATAGGTAAACCTTTTTTCTGTATATAAAACTTGTTATTATACCTAAAATAGTTCTGATTTACACATTCTTTAATTACTTTCATCAACTGCTTTTTATACCTGTATTCTCCCATATTATTATCGTTTATTAACTTAATAACTTTATTTACTGTGATATTGGTAAACATGTCCTTAACATCCAGTGATATCAATTTTGTATTTACATTAATTCTAATATTTTCTAATTTTTCTATCAATTTTACATCATTCTCTATGTTGTATTTTGTCCCAATTTCATATTTTTCTTTCATTACTCTGCTAACTTCCTTTGATAATTTATAAATAGGTGCATTAATAAAAGAAACAATCGGTCTAATTGGTTTTCCTTCTTTATGTATTTTAACTTGACTTTTAAAAGTTGGTGCTGTTGGATTACTTTCCAATAAATACTTTTTCTTATTTTCTTCTATAAATGTTATCTGTTTCATCATTTGTTTTATCCTTGACTGGTACGTACTTGTATAATCATACTTTATTTCCTCATATGGTCCTTCCCTTATAAATTCTTCCGTTTTCTTTATGTATTCGTCCTTTCCCAGTAGTACCATTGTATTTCCTTTGTCCGCCTTCGTAACTGTAATATCATTCTTCTTTATTTTATTCTTTAGTTTAGTTATAGTTGATTTGATTTTTTGTTCATTTTTTGAATTATACAAACTTTACTTAAATATTTTATCTACTACATTCCCTATTTCCCACCTTATTCTTTTCTTATCATTTTCATTTCCCAGTTGTAACTGTACAGATGGTGGGACAGGGTTTAGGGGGTGGGGAAGGGACATTTATATTATAGCTTGTTGTGTGTGAGCAGGGTGGGGTGAGAGGGGTGAAGGGTTTGTTTTCACATCATTTCTGTCTATTCCGATCTGACGATGAGCTGTGAAGCTTGAAAGCGCTAATCGGGATAATTTTTATATAGTGGTGTGCAACAGTGACCATTCTGCTTGTGATTTCAACCACTAACACAAATTTCTTCATTATACAAAAGATTTGCAATTATTATTAAGGAAAATAATATATGTAATGGTAAAATTAATTCTGTAAACCCATGTTGAAGCGTGCACAGATTGTCACCCCCCAAAATAAGCGTGAGAGCAAGAACAAACAGGAAATATATTAACGTGTTATAAACTGTATAAACTATGCCATTGTTATAAGCGTATGTGCAACAACTACCGTTGACCCAGACAATAGTTGAATACAAACGCGTAATTTCTCCCCTTGCATAGGAATGTTATCGCCTAATAACAACAGTAGTCATAATATTTCATGTCATGTCCTGTTGAACTCTGTGTGAGACTCCCTTCTCAATCTGCATACGAGCTATTATTCTCTCAGTGAATTGAAAGGTATTTGATTCCTGTTACAACACAAATAAGCCACCCCAATACCAGGGATAAAAAACTTCCAGAATCGACGGCCAGCGCTCTCGCTGCAACTCGACAAACTACCGGCTTGATTCAGTAGGTCGTACGAAGGCAGGAACAAATTTGAATACTCCCGGCCGTCATAGTTTAGAACACTTTCTGTCACGTTATTTATTAATTTAATTGTTTTAAATAAACCATTTGGCGCCACCCGGGATTCATAAACCCCTATGGAATAACAGGTAAGGTTTCCATTCGCGTTGTACTGGTAATTTTAAACATCGCTGCGGACTTCGTTAGCGCAAAACATTGAAGTAACGACACCAGTGTGAGGCGAACACACAACATATACATAATTACAGAGACGACTTCATCGTTACGTTACAGATTGGCGAACAACTGGTGAGGCTAGAAAAGAAGACTAGCGGCTATTATGAGACATTCCATGGTTACAAGATATCAAGCAATGAAGGGAACTGAAGGTACTAACGAAGAAGAAATGGAAGAGATTGAAGAAATGATCGGGGAAATGATCGAAGAGGATCCCCAAGAGGACCAACCGGAAAACCCAACCCAACCAGAGCCGGAAGTAGAAGGAATAGTCGGGGACCAACCAAGTAAACCCAATCAGAAAGAGGACCTGAGCACGCAGGAGATGTTGAAGATTCTTATGGAAGGAAATAATAAAATCCAGGAAGATAATAAAAGAACAAATGAAAAAATTGACCAAAACAGTCAAGAATTGAAAAAAATGGAGGAAAAAATTAATGAAAATTCAAAAAGACAAATTGAGATTTTAAGGGACGATATTGAAACACTGCACAATAAAATTAAAGGAAATAACGAAACATTGAAGCAGCAAATAAACAAGAAAATGGAGGAACACAGTGATACTTTGCGGAGGAACCAAGAAGCTCTACAACAGCAATTGACGGAGGACATTCAAAGAAGAAATGAAAAACTGAAGGAACAATTGAGGGGACAATTGAAGGAGGACCATGGGAAGAACACATAAAGGCTACCATCAACGGAACTATTACAATAATCATGATCGACACGGGATCAAATATCTCTTTAATAAATCAACCAGAGCTAGAGCGAATACAAGCTAACTCACAGATACCAATCTCCACTCTACCGATAAATAATATTATCATAATTGGTGCCACAGGCAAGCAAAATAAATCGATAAGAAAACAAGTTTCCTTAGAATTGGACAATCAGAACACAACCATACCTATTGTGTTTCTTGTAGCAAATGGACTGCCATTTAATATGCTTATAGGATGCGACGTGTTGAGACAACATTCGGCAGTCATCAACTTGCAAAAAGGAGTAGTATTGCTGACTTCTGAAAGGGGAATATGGTCTGCGAATATTATAAACTGTAACCCTAAACCAACAGCTTTGAATCAGGATCCAGGATTAAAAAATTACTATTGCCAAACACATGGACCGTCAATCATTATGGCCGATGAAGAGGAAGGTAGAGATTTATGGGAAAGGAAAATAGAGGAAATTAGAACTTTCCAAGGAGAACGATCTAAACAAGAAATAACGAAGAAACAAGCTGAAAATCTTATAGCAATTTTTAACACATACCAACACGTTTTCTCCAATACTCCAGGCAAGGTTAAGGGGTACCAATGCAAGATCAAATTCCGTGAACCGGTAGACTTCCATAAAAAAACTTACCCGATAGCCTACTCCCTAAAAAATGAAGTCAGAACAGAAATCAACAAAATTATTATAAATGACCGAACTTCACAGGGAGAAATTGAAGAAATTTTAAAAAGATTTCATGGCACCAAATACATAAGTACCTGGGATACTGTATGTGGGTACTGGCAGGTGGAGCTGCACCCACACAGTAGACAATACATGGCTTTTATATTCGACGGAAGAAACTACCATTTTAAGAGGTTACCTTTCGGCCTCATTAACTCCGTCGCAGTGTTCGTTAAATGCATGGACCAAGTCTTAGGTCAAGAAGCTCTGCAGTTCACAACAGTATATGTGGACGACCTGCTAATAACATCTTCAGACTGAGACGAGCACTGTGAACGAATCGAGCAAGTATTAAAAAAGTTATCCAATAATAACATTATGCTAAAATTGGATAAATCGAAGTTTATAGCCAACAAAGTCAATTTCCTGGAATTCAACTTAACCGAACAGGGAATATCTCCATCCCAAGAAAAAGTAGAAGCTATTCAGATATTCCCTACACCTAAAAATAAGAAGCAATTACCGTCCTTCTTAGGTATATGCAATTATTATAGAAAGTTTCAAACTAATTACTCATATCTTACCGCAAAATTTTCAAAACAACTCTCAGCAAAAGACAAATGGATTTGGGGAACTGAGCAGGAAGAAGTATTAACACTAAACAAACAAAAATTTCTAGAAACTGTAATACTACATCACCCCAACTTTGAACAACCCTTCTTTATGAATTGCGACCCCAGCGACGTCAGTCTAGGCGCAGAATTATATGAAGAAGATAAGGAAGGAAACCACCTGGTCATCAGTTTTGCAAGCAGGATACTAAACAGTTGCGAACGTAACTACAACGTTGCAGAAAAAGAACTACTCAGCATAGTATTCGCATGCGGGAAGTTCAGAACCTATATCTTAGGATATCCCATTACAGTCAGAAGCGACCATAATTCTATATCATTTTTAAAACAATGCAAATTGAGTCATGGCAGACTTACACGCTGGATACTCGCTCTGCAAGAGTACCATATACGTGGGGGTATATTCCAGGCCAGAAGAACGTAGCGGCGGATTTATTGACCAGAATAAATGTAGAAAACCAAACATTTGAAGGAAAAAAGGAGAAGATCGCCAAAGTGTATTACATATTAAAGGATAGGAAGGACCTGGAAGATATTGTAAGTGAAATAGTGCTACAGCAGAAGCAAGACACCAAAATCTTAAACATACGAAGGAGACTGTTGGAATCTGAGGAAATTATAAATAACTTTTATTGCATACACAAAGATATACTATTCGTTAAAACCAAAAAGAATCAAGGAACATGGAACATGGAACTGGTAGTTCCAAACTCAATAGAAAACAAAATAATTAAAGACTACCATGTCAGATACGGACACATGGGAACACTCAAAATGGTAAAAGCATTAGAGGAAGAAATGTTCATAAAAGGTATAACTAGAAATGTAAATAAAAACATTAAAACCTGCACAATATGTCAGATGGTCAAAACAAATAATGAGAGAAAAGAGGGAACAATGATACCCATCACTTCAAACGCCAAACTGGAAAAGGTGTTTCTCGACACATGTGGACCATTCCCACGTAGCGGAGAGAGACACAGATACAAGTACATAGTGATTCTATTGGACCATTACACCAAGTACACCAAGTTATACACTATAAACAGAGCAACAACAAAGAAAATATTAGACATCATAAAAAATAAATACATTACAGAAATAGGAAAACCATACATGATAATAACAGACCACGGAACACAATTCAAAGGGAAAAAGTGGAAAGAGGAATTATTAAAATTAAACATAAAAACATATAAAACATACGTATACCACCCTAGCATTAATCCCGCAGAAAGAGTGTTGAGAGTGGTGGGACGTATTTTAAGAACGTATTGCAATGATAATCAAAAGGAATGGCAGAAATATTTACCTTCAACCGAAGTATTTTTGAATATAAGTTACCACCATTTTATTGAGAACACCCCATATTTAATGATGTTTGGAAGAAAACCACATAGAGAGATACAGGAATTAATAGAATTTCCGAACAACCCAGAAGACCCGTATGATGAAAACAAATGGTACAGCCGAATCATGGAGAAAATCGAGAAACAAAAAGCAAAATATTCTCAAGACCAACCTAAAATAATTAAATATATCGAAGGAGAAAGAGTATTAATAAAAAACCGTGAACTACTCAGTACACTTGAAGGTATAGCCAAGAAACTGTTATTATTATGCATAGGACCCTATGTCATCACCAAGGACAATGGTAACAATACTTATGAAATAAGTAACATAACCAAAAAAAAGATAAAAGGAGTGTATAATCAAGCTTCTATAAAAAAGTTTTATGAAGAAAAATAACCTATAATAAACAAATAAAGAATTACCAAATTCAAAAGGTGTAAGATCAGCTTACAACAATATTTCGATGACATATGAGGTATAATATAAAATATAAAATAAAGGAATAAGTTACAAAAATTCCTACAAAGTAAGATCACCTTACCATAATGTATAAATAACATATAAAGTAAAAAGGAAAAAAATATATATATATGTATAAAAATGAAGGAATCAGTTACAAAAATTCATATAAAGTAAGAACAACAAACTTACAAAAATTATTCAGAATAATATTTAAAACAAAACAAAATAAACAAAAATAAAATCAAGCAAGAACTGCTAAGACAAATACCTAAAATTATAATGAATTCAGAGTATTCAAAAGAAAAAAAAAACTGAATTGGTATAAGAAAAAATAAATATTTAAAAATGTGTATAAGGCAAATATACAGCAAATGGCTAAAGCAAAATAATGGTAAACAACCAAGAAAAGAAGAAAGATGTCTAAGGTATTTAAAATGATCACAAGAAGAAAAGAAAAACAAACTAATGAAAAGGTAGAAATAATGAAATTAACAACTAAATAAATAAAAAACATATATTAATATATATAAAACTTTCACTAATGAACTTACTGTTGTCACTTCCCAAACGTTTCGAGATGTTGTTTCTCTTCTTCAGTGGGTGTAATACTGACTGTCGATTACAGAATAACCGTTACGGAAAAATGGTGTGTGTGCTGGGGGTTGATGGTGGGAAGGGATTGGCGCTGAGGTTTGAATTGTGTGTGTGGATCAGTGTGTCAAATAGTGTATGTGATTTATAATGTAATTGTTCATTTAATATGTTGTTTGGTTGTAGTGTGTGATATCTGTATATTTCAAATTGTTCAGCTGTGTTTAGTTTTCTACTTTTAGGTAAGTAGTGTAATATTTCCATGTTGTGTTCTATGTTTGTGTAACTGTGGTTTTCGTTATGTAAATGTGTGGCAAATGTGGAATGTATGTAGTTTGTGGTGAGGGCTTTTAAATGTTCAGAAAATCTGGAAGAAAAAGATCTTATCTTATATATTATGATTGCCGATATCGCATATATGATTGCCGATATAGAATTGTTGGCAATCATTACAATTTAATTTATAAACCCCTGTTTTGCTGTATGTGTCACTGTCTTTGTTAGTATTATTTATGTGTTTTCTAATGGTGTTGTTGGTTCTGTAGGCTACTTTATAATTGTGTTTCCTAAATGTGTTTGCAATTTTATGTGTATTGGAATTGTAGTATGTGTTATGTATTTACTGGGTTGTGTTCTGTTGGTCAGATGTGTTTTACTTTTTGTGTTGAGGATTCGTTTGTGTAGTTTATTTATTAATTCGGGGTTGTATCCATTTTTGACTGCTATGTATTTAATTGTGTTTAATTCATCTTGGTAGTCATGTGTGTTTAGGGGTATTGAAGTGAGCCTATGGAGCATGTAGTTGAAAGCTGCATGTTTGTGTTGAGTTGGGTGGTTGGATGTGTTGTGTATGACCATGTCTGATGTGGTGGGTTTTCTGTATATTTTGTGTGTGTGTGTGTGTGTGTGTGTGTGTGTGTGTGTGTGTGTGTGTGTGTGTGTGTGTGTGTGTGTGTGTGTGTGTGTGTGTGTGTGTGTGTGTGTGTGTGTGTGTGTGTGTGGTGATTGTAAGGTCTAAAAAGTTTATGCTGTTATTTAATTCTATTTCAAGTGTGAATTTTAATTTATGGTGTATAGTGTTAATGTATTTGTGGAAATTTTCTATTTGTCTTTTGTTGCCGTTGTAAAGGAGTAAAATGTCGTCAACATACCTGTGCCAATATATTATTTTATCAGTGTATTTGTTGTTGTTCAGTATGTGTTTCTGTTCTATGGTGTGTATAAATATTTCTGGTAGTCCATCTGTTTGTGTGTAATACATGTTATTGTGTGCGAAATAATTTTGATCTGTGATAATTTTAGTTATAATTTTAGTGTGATAAACAAAACCCGTGTACGGTATTTAACGACAAAGCCGACGAAAAATACTGTACTGTGTTTAGCAGTAGCATTAAAATACTGTAATGAGGTATCTAAGTGCGCCCGATTAGTGCTGCGCTCTGGTGCTCGTGGCTGATTGCGAGTTCAGAAAGCCAGAAAAAGCGATTTTAAACTTGTCTTATTCTGGTCGTGAACTAATACTGACGCCTGGCCGTCTTCTCCGACAGAGAGAAGTTTTTCGTTGCACCATCTTCTACCTATGGCAGGCTAAACTAATACAGATCTGCGGGTCCCTCGCTGCTAGCCGAGGAACAGCTCCATCCTGAACAATTAACATCTAGACTCTCTCTCAACTTCATCTGCCGGAGGAGAATAGCGAGGACGGACCACAAACACCCTAACATGTAGACCAGAAGATCACCGCTTCACACCATGGAATAAATAAGGTGACACCCATCCATATTACTTTTATACAGTGAGATGTAACCCACTAGAACCCGTGGACATAGAGTCACACTACATCAATGACTTTAAGCTTTAAACATTTTAATTGGGTCCCCGGTTAACGGGACAGAATAGTGCGTGGACTTGGGGGGAATCTTTTGTACATTTTGTAACTCTGTTTGTATAAATTGTGAGCCCAGAGGTTGGCATGTATCTGTGACTGCTTACCATTCAGTCGTGTAAATTTCCTTCTTGTTTTCAGTATAAGGGTTACCTTAGTGCTACTAATTCATTCAATCAACATGTAATTTCACTGGTTAAATTCAGTTTTCATTTTATGCTTTAATTTCACATTTTTATATTCAGATTGGGTCATATAGGGATAGAAGTTTCTTTGGTAGTTAAGTCGGGTCACCAGTTTAATCCTGTATAGGTGGATTTTCATACAGTCTTGAACATGCTCTCGGGACAGGTTGAGTTATGCACTATGTTGCCTAGGAACATGTCGGCCTTTGGGCCAAATTAATTTTAAAAGGTTATAAGGCATTATGACACGTTACTGTTTTCAATATTTAACAAAATTTATCATATATAAATTCTTTTAATTGATTATGATCACTTGTGTGTTTACTGGATTCTAATTATAATTACTCCAGGTCTAAGTGCTCAATGTGGGAGCACTTTATAATATTATCAGGCATTATGCCAACTCCTGAATTTAGTATGTCCTGGGGCCACTGGTGTTACAAACATATATCTTATTATACACATATAATATGTTATACACATGTTAGGTATTAAGACCTTGCAATAGGTGTTACGTGCAAGGTTATTTTATAAATTGTTAATTATGTACCTCATGGGGTGAAAAGGGTGTGGCAAGATTTAATGATAGATGTTATAATTGTCCTGTGTTGTGGAACGTGTATATGTATTGTATATTCGTGTGTATTTTTGGGGGTTAGATATAGGGCTAAAAGGAGAATATAGATTTTATATTTATTAATTTTCAAATAATATTTTTAAAAGGAGAATATAGATTTTATATTTATTAATTTTCAAATAACATTTTTAAAAGGAGAATATAGATTTTATATTTATTAAATTTCAAGTGACATTTTTTAGGAGATATAATGAGTTTGGTTATAATAAAAAGATTTTATTGGTTGTTAATTTTGTGAGTTTTAGTAGCAAGTCCCGTCTCACTGGATCCAGCGCATTTTTGGCTTCTCTAGGCGTTGGCCTAGTTTTAATTATCTTGTGGCCCCTCTTTAGAAAAAAAAAAAAAAAATGTTTCAAAAAACAAATTTTTTTACAAGTCAAAGTTAAAGAGTGGTTACATTTGGTAGCAGAGCGTGGTTGAGATTAGGGTCAACCCTTGGGTCCTTTGGGTGTGACGGGGCTTGCAAACTCAGGAAACATTTTGGGGTTCGAATAGAACTTAGAATAATCTCTAAAAGTCCCTATATCTATAAGTACACATGTCTTGTTAGGTTTAAGGTTTTGTGTATTATATGTGTATATACTTGCCCGCCTGTTGGTATCGTTGAACGGTAGATTGCCACGCGGTGTGAAATTTTAAAGGAAGAAATTCCTTTGGAAACGCGAATTATCGCAGATCGGTGCCTAGGTGGAGATATGGTTCGCGCATTACCTTGCCTATAATAGGGAAGGCGTTTTCATTTATGCGGTATGGCCCGATCGGCTGGCGGTCTCCTCCGAGATACGGGAGCCGAAGTCATTACAAATTTTTTTGAGAATTTGTCGTTGGTTGGTAAATTTGTCATGTTGTGTGTTAGTGTGTGTGTCGCGTTCCTTAATGTGTAGTGTTGTTGAGAGCGAGTTCAGGTAAGTGGGCTGGGTCCTCGCAACGGTAGGGGACCCGCAGTCTGCTCGAAGGAAGAGTATAGTACTCGAGTTTTTTCTGATTCCTGTGTTATTATTGTCATTATTTTGTAGGGTGTTAGGTGTTTTGTGGGAATTATGTTTTGTTGATTGTGTATTGTGAATTGTGCAAGTCTGGTTGCGGTATGCTTTCAGAAATTGCCCCACCCCCTTTCAGGAGTTCTCCAGAAACTTTCGGTGGTAGATGGAATAGATGAGGACGGGTTGCTGGTTTTCTTGGACCTTGTCCTGCAGTTGGCAGATTTCCCGGGTGTGTCCGATGGGGAGGTCTTGTCCCTTATATACCCGTATTGCCGGGGTTCATTGGCAGGGTTGGTCACCAACACTCTGCGTCGGGGCGGCAGTGTCGACGCTTTTCATGGGGAAGTGTTGGATTTCTTCATACCCCATCGACGACGTTCCCAGCTCAAGTTAGATTCATTCTATCCCCTACAGGCCAACGGAGAGGCATTGGGGGACTTCGTGCACGACATACGGAAAGCTGCCCAGGTATTAAGATTAGGGTTGCCCGAGACGGAAGTAATACAAGCAATTCTGGAAGGACTGAATCCCCAAGCGAGATCGCGTTTGATATTCACAGACCGTCCCCGTTGTTTCGCGGATCTGTACCGGTTGTGTGTGGTTTCTAAGACTGTCCAGGCAGGGGACGAGTCCCGGGGAAGAGGTGCTACGGATGTCCAATACTCCAGTGGTCCGTTAGGAAGAGCTAAAAAGGACAAACATGGCGGTTGGAGAAAAACACAAGAGACTGTCAGAAAAACTGAATATTCCGGAAGTAATGGAGGTTACAAGGGGGTGAGAAGACGGTAGCAACGGTTACAGCAGAGAAAAGACATAAGTATGAAATTAACAGGGAAAGAAGTTATATTAGAGAACAAACATCGGCAAGTAGGGAGCCTGTAGCGAGGCGTTATTCCTATTCGGAGAAAAAGAAACTTTGAAGCTTCCAGAGGAATTACCAGTGCCTAATAGAGTTGTGGATGAAGAAGGTGAGGAGAAAGAAGAAAAGCGAAGTAACTTCTGTGGATCAATACAAGACGACAAGAACACGTCTGTTGATATTGAATTACAGGACTCTGAGAGGACGTCATGGTTGAATCCAGATGCCGCAGAATTTGTTCCGGTATCTCCATCTCGGTTCATGACGGATCCAGATCCGGTAACATCATCATCGCCTACGCCGGGAGATGAGAAGTCATTTGATGGTGGAGCTTTACCATCGTCAGTAGAATTTAATTTAGACATTGCACATGGACCTGGACAGCTGGATTCCAGGTTGGGAAATGTTGAGGAAGTTGAAGTTGCTGAGAGTGGTGAAGAAGAGGAATCGAAGGAAGAGGCAGAAGAGCGGTCTGCACATGCTGCGCAGGGGAGTATAAGTGTAAGTGTTAGGGATGCTGCAAGTGTTTCTGAGGTTGCGGATGGACAAGGGGATGTCCATGCTGCAAGTGTGGTAGAAGTAGATGAGGTAGAAGTTGAGGAGAATTGGGTGGCAGCGTTGTGGAGTGTGTGAGTGAGAATGATGTAGTGTGTGAAGATGTGCAGACGCTTTCTGTAAGTAGTGTTGAGGATTCCTAGGAATGGAAAGAAGTTTCATGCGGACCAGGTGAGCAACTAGAGGATGAAGATGTGCAGTGTCGTGATGGTGATTTGGATTATGTAGAGGAGGAAAAGGAAGAGGTGGAAGAAAGAGAACCAGGGGAGGTAGAAGCAGAGGAGTTAGAGGTTGAGGATAATCCAAATCGGGGTAAAAGTAGTCAGGTAAGTTGCCTTGATTCTAATTCAGAAGAAACAAATCAGTACAGCTCAACACGAGATAGTTTCTCAGAGAGTGGTGTCCAAAAGGAATGAGTACCTAAAGTTCGTCAGAAAAAGGTGAGAAGAAGCGGTTAACGGGTAGCGGGTAGATGTTCCCCACAGTCCCAATGGTGTTCGTCTACTTCAGGGTTGCACCCCTGCCTCCGCGAGCCTTGGTTTTCTCCACCCATCCTTCTTCTCGGAGGGAACCATGTCCTTACCCTTAGTCCTAGCTATTGACCTTTCAATGATCCTTGCCCTTTTCATCTTCAAATTTTCCTACCCCTCCCCTTAGAAAACAAAATAAAATAAAAAACAAATAAAAATTAGAAAGGAAAAAGAAAAAAAAATTAGAAAAGGAAAAAAGAAAAATATCAGAAAGGAGTTAGAAAAGAAGTTAGTTGGAAGAGTTGTGACTAGGTTGGTGTAGTGATGTTAGTGTTAGATTGTTGTTTGTTGTTTTCATTTTTCTTTGTTGTAGTTTGTTGTTGATTATTGTAGGGTCGGGGCCATACCGCATTCCCCGGTTGATTTCCTTGGTATGTTATTTTTGGATTAAGTGGGGTTGTTAGACGATGCCGTGGAGAAGTAACGCCCCTTGCTAGTTACGCAGTATTGAAGAGTAAATGAAGGGATAATGTTCGCGTGCCCTCTATGCGGTTTTCTCTGTCCGGCTAAGCGGGGCCGTCCGCCCTAGTGTAGGGATGTGGGCCAGCCATATGGCAAGGATCGAGATGCCTTGTTGGTGCATGTGGCTGGTCGGTCAGAGAGGTGGACGAAGGGAGTACTACGGTCACTCACATACCAAGGTGGGTGATACCTTGTTAGGTCTTCGGACGAGTATGTGAGTGGGACCAGTAGACGTAGGTGGTGGTCACCAGAGAGGGTGAAATTTTGGGGCGGTCCCGTGGGGTTGGCATGGCGGAGAGGGTCGCATGGGGATGGTAGCAGTTGTGAGGAGTTTTTTGTTCTGCTCCTCTGTCTACTTATGGGGCAACTATGTTGCCCTTTTGGGGTGGGGGTGTGCCGATTAATTTCTATCGGCGCGAATAAACAAAACCCGTGTACAGTATTTAACGACAAAGCCGACGAAAAATACTGTACTGTGTTTAGCAGTAGCATTACAATACTGTAATGAGGTATCTAAGTGCGCCCGATTAGTGCTGCGCTCTGGTGCTCGTGGCTGATTGCGAGTTCAGAAAGCCAGAAAAGCGATTTTAAACTTGTCTTATTCTGGTCGTGAACTAATACTGACGCCTGGCCGTCTTCTCCGACAGAGAGAAGTTTTTCGTTGCACCATCTTCTACCTATGGCAGGCTAAACTAATACAGATCTGCGGGTCCCTCGCTGCTAGCCGAGGAACAGCTCCATCCTGAACAATTAACATCTAGACTCTCTCTCAACTTCATCTGCCGGAGGAGAATAGCGAGGACGGACCACAAACACCCTAACATGTAGACCAGAAGACCACCGCTTCACACCATGGAATAAATAAGGTGACACCCATCCATATTACTTTTATACAGTGAGATGTAACCCACTAGAACCCGTGGACATAGAGTCACACTACATCAATGACTTTAAGCTTTAAACATTTTAATTGGGTCCCCGGTTAACGGGACAGAATAGTGCGTGGACTTGGGGGGGGAATCTTTTGTACATTTTGTAACTCTGTTTGTATAAATTGTGAGCCCAGAGGTTGGCATGTATCTGTGGCTGCTTACCATTCAGTCGTGTAAATTTCCTTCTTGTTTTCAGTATAAGGGTTACCTTAGTGCTACTAATTCATTCAATCAACATGTAATTTCACTGGTTAAATTCAGTTTTCATTTTATGCTTTAATTTCACATTTTTATATTCAGATTGGGTCATATAGGGATAGAAGTTTCTTTGGTAGTTAAGTCGGGTCACCAGTTTAATCCTGTATAGGTGGATTTTCATACAGTCTTGAACATGCTCTCGGGACAGGTTGAGTTATGCACTATGTTGCCTAGGAACATGTCGGCCTTTGGGCCAAATTAATTTTAAAAGGTTATAAGGCATTATGACACGTTACTGTTTTCAATATTTAACAAAATTTATCATATATAAATTCTTTTAATTGATTATGATCACTTGTGTGTTTACTGGGTTCTAATTATAATTACTCCAGGTCTAAGTGCTCAATGTGGGAGCACTTTATAATATTATCAGGCATTATGCCAACTCCTGAATTTAGTATGTCCTGGGGCCACTGGTGTTACAAACATATATCTTATTATACACATATAATATGTTATACACATGTTAGGTATTAAGACCTTGCAATAGGTGTTACGTGCAAGGTTATTTTATAAATTGTTAATTATGTACCTCATGGGGTGAAAAGGGTGTGGCAAGATTTAATGATAGATGTTATAATTGTCCTGTGTTGTGGAACGTGTATATGTATTGTATATTCGTGTGTATTTTTGGGGGTTAGATATAGGGCTAAAAGGAGAATATAGATTTTATATTTATTAATTTTCAAATAATATTTTTAAAAGGAGAATATAGATTTTATATTTATTAATTTTCAAATAACATTTTTAAAAGGAGAATATAGATTTTATATTTATTAAATTTCAAGTGACATTTTTTAGGAGATATAATGAGTTTGGTTATAATAAAAAGATTTTATTGGTTGTTAATTTTGTGAGTTTTAGTAGCAAGTCCCGTCTCACTGGATCCAGCGCATTTTTGGCTTCTCTAGGCTTTGGCCTAGTTTTAATTATCTTGTGGCCCCTCTTTAGAAAAAAGAAAAAAAATGTTTCAAAAAACAAATTTTTTTTACAAGTCAAAGTTAAAGAGTGGTTACATTTGGTAGCAGAGCGTGGTTGAGATTAGGGTCAACCCTTGGGTCCTTTGGGTGTGACGGGGCTTGCAAACTCAGGAAACATTTTGGGGTTCGAATAGAACTTAGAATAATCTCTAAAAGTCCCTATATCTATAAGTACACATGTCTTGTTAGGTTTAAGGTTTTGTGTATTATATGTGTATATACTTGCCCGCCTGTTGGTATCGTTGAACGGTAGATTGCCACGCGGTGTGAAATTTTAAAGGAAGAAATTCCTTTGGAAACGCGAATTATCGCAGATCGGTGCCTAGGTGGAGATATGGTTCGCGCATTACCTTGCCCATAATAGGGAAGGCGTTTTCATTTAATAGGGTCACCAGTTTAATCCTGTATAGGTGGATTTTCATACAGTCTTGAACATGCTCTCGGGACAGGTTGAGTTATGCACTATGTTGCCTAGGAACATGTCGGCCTTTGGGCCAAATTAATTTTAAAAGGTTATAAGGCATTATGACACGTTACTGTTTTCAATATTTAACAAAATTTATCATATATAAATTCTTTTAATTGATTATGATCACTTGTGTGTTTACTGGATTCTAATTATAATTACTCCAGGTCTAAGTGCTCAATGTGGGAGCACTTTATAATATTATCAGGCATTATGCCAACTCCTGAATTTAGTATGTCCTGGGGCCACTGGTGTTACAAACATATATCTTATTATACACATATAATATGTTATACACATGTTAGGTATTAAGACCTTGCAATAGGTGTTACGTGCAAGGTTATTTTATAAATTGTTAATTATGTACCTCATGGGGTGAAAAGGGTGTGGCAAGATTTAATGATAGATGTTATAATTGTCCTGTGTTGTGGAACGTGTATATGTATTGTATATTCGTGTGTATTTTTGGGGGTTAGATATAGGGCTAAAAGGAGAATATAGATTTTATATTTATTAATTTTCAAATAATATTTTTAAAAGGAGAATATAGATTTTATATTTATTAATTTTCAAATAACATTTTTAAAAGGAGAATATAGATTTTATATTTATTAAATTTCAAGTGACATTTTTTAGGAGATATAATGAGTTTGGTTATAATAAAAAGATTTTATTGGTTGTTAATTTTGTGAGTTTTAATAGCAAGTCCCGTCTCACTGGATCCAGCGCATTTTTGGCTTCTCTAGGCTTTGGCCTAGTTTTAATTATCTTTTGGCCCCTCTTTAGAAAAAAAAAAACAAACAAACAAACAAACAAAAAATATTTTTCAAAAAAACAAATTTTTTTACAAGTCAAAGTTAAAGAGGGGTTACACAATTACATTATTAATCACATACACTATTTGACACACTGATCCACACACACAATTCACACCTCAGCGCCAATCAATTCCCACCATCAACCCCCACCTCACACACCATTTTTCCTTAACGGTTATTCTGTAATCGACAGTCAGTATTACACCCACTGAAGAAGAGAAACAACATCTCGAAACGTTTGGGAAGTGACAACAGTAAGTTCATTAGTGAAAGTTTTATATATATTATTAAATTAATAAAGTGAACAAGAGGATGCAACAACAAGATAATTTTAAATAAAAAACAATCAACTGTATGAGTAAATAACAGTATATAGCAAAGGTACAGCGGAAGAAAGAATGAGTAAAAGGCTGAAATGATAGAAAAAAAAAACACGAAATGGACAATCCCAAAAACTATTATTATTATTAATGTAAGTCACAAGATGACGAAAAAGGTATTTAAGATTGACTGAGAATAGGTCCAGCAATCAAATTAACTGAGCAGAGATGATGTTCCTCTGGTCTCAGATAAATGAGTAGTAATGGAAGAAACCAGCTACTAAAAGTTAGGGAAAAAATTATATAAAAGGGAGAACGCACTAGTGGAAATAAGAAAAAACAGATCTAAATAAAAAGGAATGGAACCAGTAAGAATAGAAATAAGAAGGAAGAAATAAACAAGAAAGAAAAGGAATAAATAATATATAACTGATAATTTCATAAAAAACTATGCTAGTGTTTTACCAAAATTATCAATTCTGAAGGAGAGGCATTATGTTACAACACAAATAAGCCACCCCAATACCAGGGATAAAAAAGATGAATCCACAATATAAAAAATAATTCGTATAAAATAAAATGTGTAAAATAATGAAAATAAAATGACAATGACACGACAAACGACGACATGACCTAACCCAAGTGATTGACCAAATAAAAAGAAACAAAAGGAGAAGGGAAAAAACGAAACCAAATAAAAATCCATACAACCAAATAAAATGAAACCAAGTGAGAAGGGGAAAACCAAAATAAAATGAAACAAAATAAGATAAAAGTGAAGAAGGAAAATGAACATGAAACTAACCAAGTATAAAGGAAATAAAGTGAAACCGAATGAGAAAACACAGACAAATAATATAGAATATGAAAAGGAGAAATGGTACACTCAAATGACAACGAAACCAATAACTAACCAATGTATAAAATAATTATTATTATCGATTGAAAAATAAATGTAAATGATTTGATAAAACCCAATAAATTAATGTGAAAAACAAAAGTACACTAACCCAAGAATTAGAGTTAGATGTGATAAAAAACTATATAAAGACAAAAACTTATTAATAGTACAAATAATATTTGTAATGAGAGAGATAGTGAGATGGTGAGAATATAAAATCAACTAAGTGACAAAGGAAAAGTAATTGTAGGGATTACCCACTAATAAACACTTAATATAAACATTTACAGAGTGCAAAAGTGAAAGTGTAAAACCCCAAAATAATTAGAAACCATATTAATAGGAAAAAAACACTTAATAATCTATAAACAAACTCGAAATGATTAATAGTGAACCATCTTAATAATTAATAATATTGTTAATGATAGTATTAGGAGTAAACAGATAATAACCTGTAATGAACACTGAATAGTGATGGTGACATTATTATTAAAATAAGAATCTTATTATTAGTAAAATTAAGTTAAATTATATACACTAGTACTTAAAAGGGAGAATCCCATGAAAGGTAAACAGTTGGTGTTACCATGGATTGAAGATAGAGATTAGGTAAGAAATAAGGAATTAGAAATGAAATCAATAAACACCCCAAGTTATAAGGGATAATTAATTGAATAAGTTTAAAAGGAGTGATGATGTTTATCACCCAAAAAATAAGGATAAGGACTTCAATTAAAAGAGAAATGTGATTAACAAATATTGACATAATTGTACAAACGTTAATATCTTATAGAACCCAACCTTATGGGATATCAAAACAATCTTTGAAAGGAAATAATAACAGTAGTGATAATATTTAATACTCAGGAAGGAAGACAGAAGAATATAAGCAATCAGAAGATATACAGCTATTTTGAATAATAATTCAAATTTGATAACAATGGTTATAAGACAAGATTGACCAATCAGAATGAACATGTAACCATGACAACAGACCGTTGGTTACGAATTTTCCGTTAATTTATAGTACTCTCAAAGTGACGCTCGTCAAGATTAGACGCCAAATATTGAATGACCTAAATTGTCATTTTAAATGTATAAAAGTAATCAAAATTCAAAAACATGAACAAGTAAGAAGAAGACGAGGAACAATAATCTTTAACTGATGCCAAGGACCATTTTACCTGAGAATTAAATGAAAAAATGACTACAACTAACATCAAAAGGACGCAAGACATACTTTAGCCCCAAGATTATTTTAAACTGAATACGATTGCAGCCCACTTACATTACGACTGAACGACTGTTTATACCAAGTCGTCTGATTTGATAAGTATAATTGAATTACCCAATTTCCTGAAATAAACTCACTTTAAATATTTCTCACAGTTATCTGAACTCTCACTATAAACTGAATATAATTTCTTTCAAAGATTAAGTACGATAAACAAACACTGAAAATTTATTAATTAAGGAAATAACCCAGCATTAGATTGCGAACTTTTAAAACACACTTTACTACACTGCAGTAACAAATTGTAGCTACACTTTATATTATTTAAGTACGAATAATGTAAGGTAGTGTACTTTTTATTGTAATCATAATTAATGTTTTTCTCATAATCAAAAGAACCTAGATTTTAAACGGAATAGATTGTAAACAAACTAAACTGTAGCCATCTTAGGCCGTATGAATCGTTCCAAAATCGATTTCGCTAAAAACTAGAGAAATTGTCTCATATCAATTGTCGGTGCAAAATTGATTGAATAACCAAATATAATTTTCTTGTCAACCTGAATAATTACTAATCAATCATTAAAGAAACTAGTACAGAGTGTAACCATTGTTTTTATTTCATAGAGAAGTGTATTGAATAATTTGTGCATTTTAGCGAACTTCCAGAATCGACGGCCAGCGCTCTCGCTGCAACTCGACAAACTACCGGCTTGATTCAGTAGGTCGTACGAAGGCGGGAACAAATTTAAATACTCCCGGCCGTCATAGTTTAGAACACTTTCTGTCACGTTATTTATTAATTTAATTGTTTTAAATAAACCATTTGGCGCCACCCGGGATTCATAAACCCCTATGGAATAACAGGTAAGGTTTCCACTCGCGTTGTACTGGTAATTTGAAACATCGCTGCGAACTTCGTTAGCGCAAAACATTGAAGTAACGACACCAGTGTGAGGCGAACACACAACATATACATAATTACAGAGACGACTTCATCGTTACGTTACATTCCGCAAACCTAAAGATAGTTATATACAGTGATATAATTAATATAATCAAACTGATGTTGATTAGTATAAGTAGATTACTACAATTAGCATATTAAGACAATGTCTCAATTTAACCCGGATTTGTTATTAAAAGACGAATTATGCTATGAAGCACTTCTACGCGGTTTACCTTATGCAAACGTAACGGTCGCAGAATTACGCAAAACGTTACGCGAAAACAAGCAAAATATACCTACCCAGTTAGATAGATTAAACGAAATAGAACTTGAAAGCGAAGTAGAAACGTGTTATGCAAAATATAGGGAATTGACGTCAATATCGCAAACCCTCCACGACGAAAAATCACCCGCCATAATCTTGCGTACCACGCAACGGATAGAGCATTTAACCCGTCGCATAAATAATTTACTAAACTGGCCCGGAGCTACTGTAACACCCCGTGACGTGCAAAAATTTGCCGACGAAGCATTGCAGCAATTACCAACGATAATAAGAAACCTACGTCGTAAATCAGACTCATTTAAAATGGAGGAAATAGAAGAATCTCTTTCTAGATTAAATATCACACTATCTCAATCACCCACCATAGAACAAAGACCCACTACCGTGACTTTCGAAGTTCCACAAGATTCAAGTGTAGAACCGAATGGAAATCAGACGCTTAATAGAAATGTGAATACCACACCAACAGCGGAATCCTCACCTCCAAATGCCCAGCGAAGTCTCACATATAATAATGATTTAATGAGTAATCGTGTGTTACCACCCTCTGCGATAACTAATTCAGTGTCGAGACACCCGAGAATACAATCTCACGTGAACTTTAGTGCTAACCTATACGGAAAGATAACTCATCCCGTAGAAAAGATTTTATCAGAAATCCAATATACCGATGGATTAAGTATTACCAAACTGTTAGCGTTCATAAAACACCTTTTACAAATAAAATACTTACAGCAACTGAGCGATAGCCAGATATTGCCAGTCATTATGACTAAATGTAAACCACCATTAAAAGACCGTGTACAGGAGTCAATGAATTTTCAGCATTCCGTAGACCAACTACATTCTGCTTTAATAAGACATTTTATTCCAACGGGAATTTATGAAGAATTGAAACGGAACACAGTACTTAGAGTACAAGGAGCGCACGAGAGACTCGCGCATTATATTTCAGAAATAAGAGAATCTTCATTAATTGATTCTGGATCAACAAGGAGCTTAATTAGCCAACAGTTAGCCGAAACATTAGCCAAACACCACCTTGTTAAACGTAGTCAATCGGTGAATATTAAATGCGCTACCGCTAATAACCAAAAATTAGCAATAAAATTCAGCGTTACTATCAAACTAAAAATTAAAAATTTAACATGGTATTTTCCAGTATTAGTATCTGAAGAATTAGGACCAAACTTAATATTGGGAGCGGACTTCATCAGTAAAACAGGTATAATTCTTGACATGTACGATAAGAAGTATTATTTTAGATTCGACAGTACCCAAAAATATAATTTTGACTTCGAAGTAAATAACAGTAAAGGTACAGAAATATCCGCAACGCACGTAGTACACCACGAATCTGCACTATATCATTTAGAGAGTAGAGATAAACAAAAAATACAAAATCTAATAAGAGAATTTTCCACCGTTCTAACCCCAAAGTTAGGTTTAACGAATCTAATAGAGTACAAGATCAACCTGAACGATAATAAAGTAATCCGACTGCATCCATATAAGTTATCTCCTCCAAAAATGGAAATCATGAGAAATCAAATCAATAAATTGTTAGAACAACAAGTTATAGAACCTTCCACTTCCCCGTATCCATCACCCGCGTTCTTAGTACCCAAAGGCACTGATAAACACAGATTAATCGTTGACTATAGACAATTAAATAAAAAGATATAATTCGAGTCCATACCGCTCCCCGACATCCACAGCGCATTCCACTATTTTACAAAAGCTAAAGTTTTCACCATAATGGATTTTAATCAAGCATTCCACCAAATACCATTATCGGAAGAATCCAAACATCTAACCGCCTTCGCAGTCCCGTTCAACCTGTACCAATTTACAAGAGTACCCTTTGGAATCTCCCAAGGAAGTTCTGTTTGTAGTCGATTGTTAGAAAAAATATTCCACGACGTAAAATTTAAATTCGTATACCACTACCTAGGTGACATAGTAATTTACAGCGAATCCATGGAACAACATCTTCATCATTTACGCGAAATCTTATCCCGACTAAAGAAAGCCGGATTAACCGTAAACCCAAGTAAAGTAAATTTTGCCGTTAACCAATTCTCATTTTTAGGTCACATAGTATCTGCCGACGGAAAAGTAAGCATAGACCCAGAACGCACCCGTGCAATCAGAGAATTTTTACCACCACGTGATACGAAAGGAATAGCCCGATTTTTGGGAATGATAAATTACTTCCACAAGTATAGTCCACACCTAGCTGATATAGCAGCACCCTTAAATGCGTTAAGAAAAAAGGGAGTAAAGTTTGAATGGACCCCTCAACATCAAACAGCATTCGACAACCTGAAAGGAAGTATAATACAACCTTCAGTATTATAACTGGCCGATTTCACGAAACCATTTATCGTACAGACAGCTAGTTCAAGTGTAGCCCTAGGAGCAGTCATATATCAGGATGTAGATAATTCTAGACTACCGATCAGTTATGCCTCGCGAACCCTAACCGATCAGGAAAAGAAATTCTCCGCTTACGAATTAGAATGTTTAGCCGTAGTATTCCCATTCGAGAAATTCAAACCATTTTTAGAACATAAAGAATTTCTGTTAGAAACTGATAATCAAGCTTTATCATGGTTATTAAATCACCCTAAACAGTTAGGTCGTATCGGAAGATGGGTATTGAGATTAAATTGTTACAAGTTTAAAGTACAACACATTCGTGGCACCCAAAATGTAGTAGCCGATACACTATCCCGTATGTTCCAGCAGCCGAGTAAGGAATCCGAACATAATGAAAGAGGTGAAACATCAATAATAAATACCCTAATAACTGAATTCCCACAGGCATTTACTGACATAGCCCAGTATCAACAACAAGATCCTTCCTTAAGTAAAATAATAGAACAGATCAATAAAGGAAATACTTCAGATAAATATATATTGAGTAAGAGAGTATTATGTTATAAACTAGCAAATGGAAAATCCTTGAGAATAACTGGCCCGGACATTATTAAACCAATGCTTATGCAATACTAATACGCATCCACCATTGGAGCTCATATGGATATTAATAAAACCATACATCGTATTAGAAAAGAATATCATTGGGGAAATATGAACAGCGAGATAGCTAAGTTCGTAAAAGAGTGTAAATTGTGTGCACTCAGCAAACCCGCGAGAAACACCCACATTGGTAAATTAATCTCAGAGACTCCCACGACACCCTTTTCAAAAATTTACATAGACTTTTCTGGCCCTTATCCACGTTCAAAATCCGGTAACACCATGCTACTCATTTGCGTAGATTCATTTACCAAATTCGTCTGGATGTATCCCATGCGACGAGCATTAGCATCAACCACAGTGAAAATTTTACAAGAGATATTATTTAAAGACTTTGGTACACCAGTACACCTAGTGTCAGATAACGGACCCCAGTTTAAGTCCAAAGAATTCAAGGACATGTGTTTCAGACTAGGCATAGACCATATAACTGTTACAGAGTACCGTCCACAAGGTAATATCGCTGAAAGGTATTTGCGAAACTTAAAATCCGCTTTAATAGCCTATCATGCAAACGACCAGACATCCATGGGACCAGAACCTATCCTGGATCCAATTTGCTTTCAACTCAGCATATCACGAAGGACATAAATCTACACCCTTTGATTTGTTGTACAAATATAAACCAAATCACCCATTATCCACAAAGTGGAAAATACATGAATTGCTACCCCAAGAAATAAGTGTTAAAAATATAAAAAAAATATGGAACGAAGCTCGCGCAAATCTGAGAGTAAACTTAAGAAAATTGCGAAAATATCACGAGCGTGATAGTAAAGAAATTAAGTATCAAGTCGGAGACTTAGTGATGTACCAAACTCATCCGACGAGTAGTGCAGTTGATAAGACCACCTCCAAGCTATCTTACCGATGGTGTAGCCCTTACAGGATTCACAAATATTTAACGCCTGTAACCGTAGCACTGTATGACCCCCCTACGGATAATTATGTACGAAGAATAATTATTATCACGAACAGATAAAATATTATCACGGAAATTGTTCTGCTAGTGAGCAAACAAAGAAATGAAGTAAAAAACAATAAATGTACTACGAAGTATATTTCCTATATTGTAATTAAGTCACTGTATACCATACTTAATTACACAATCGTAAAGTATGAATAAGAATGTGGCCTGATCAACCTTAGTTCCTATTCACCAAAGATAAATAAAAGCGATATGTAAAGTCAACTGACAAATAAAGGTAACGTTACCACAGAAAAATACAGTACTAAAATAAAATTGTCGACGAACAATTAAAAAAGGAAAGGAAACGCAGTAAGTATGAAAAACGTACTCTGTGTAGAATAACTTCACTAAACGAGTTAGAAAAAGCTAAACGAAAAAACCGGTAGTAGTATTAAGTAGTAGAATTAAGATAAATTTTAGAGATAGTATAGTATCGTATTATTTAGATGAAAAAAAAATATTGAATTGATAATGATTCGATTATCACATGAGTGAATCACGAAAAGAGAGAAAGAGGGTTTCACACGGAAGCTCGTACCAAATTCCCATTGCAATTCTTAGCTATTTCCCCGTTGAATACACATCGGTCACCGACCCAGTGTCTTCTTTAAGTGGAGGAGAATGTGACGATTTAATAGGGTTAAATAGCACAAAATAAAAAAAGAGGTAAAACTAATATAATCCTAAATGAAACTACATAATTTCTCTCCCTATGAAATAAATAGAAAACTAAATAATGTTAAACAAGTAAATATGTAAACCACCTCCTGTTTCTTCAGCGAGTAATAAATTGTAGAGAAACGTAATAAACCAGCAATTTAAAATAAGTAAAAATAATAATTAATAAATTAAGAACTATTTCTCGCACCGGTAAATAAAAACACGCGCGGACACGCACTTCGCTAAGCCCGCTGTGCGCCCCAAAATTAGTTGTAAATCAGACTCCGCAGCGAGAACAACACAGTTGAAAACGTAGGCAGTAACTACAAAGTTATAGAGAATGACGGAATATGTCGTTCACTCTCTTAGTTTCTTTAAGCTAATGCTTAGTAAAGCTGATAGCAAATATTATCAGTAATTTCAATATGTTTAACATCTTTGATGCGTTTTAATTGTGTGTGTTTATGATATCTCTGCAGTTGATTTAATATCACGTCAACGTGATAAAGATCACAGTATATGTAACAGTTTAACTATAACGTAAAAGTGCGGAAAACCGAAGTAAGTGAGTTCAAGTGAAAGTTTCTCACCACCGCCAGCACCAGAATCTTATCAACCTTGCAAAAAGAGAGAGACAGCCACACCTTCCATTATTACACCTTTCTTCAGACCTGCAAGATAGACCAGAAGCCGCATAACCACCGTTTACTACAGGCAACCCCGATTCGCCGAGGATCCTACATACAGGTGACACAGAAGTCAAACTTCTGTAGTTCAGAAATTACTTAATAAAAATATGAAAGACAATTGACACCAAAATAAAATTAATATAATTATACAAAAGACTGGCGAATTAAATTACCATTGTAACTTTGTAATAAACAATATGATGTATTTAGCTTTAGTGACTATAACATGCTAATATTAATAAGTCCATTCTTCAAATGGCAGCAAAAGTAAATTGTTTAACTTTAATATAAAGAAAGGATATATCTCGGATCCGAGGGTATGAATTACCAAAGTTTTATAAATAATTAACTAAGTTGATTAATTATGCATTATTATTTATCCTTATGCAATTATTATTTTTTTATAGTTAACCAATTAGTAACGAATATAGTTGAACGAAATAGAGTAAACGAAAAGTAGGTTAAGTATATATATATGTATGTTTTAAGTATACAAATCACAAGCGTAATTAATTTTTAATAACCAGACAGTAACTCATTTTCTTTTATGCTAATTACCAGGTATGTAAATAAAGAGATGTCATGGACGTAAATATGCGTGAATAAATTTGGCAACCTGAATCTAATATTCCTTAAGTCACAGGTTCCAATTAAGTGTTTTGTTACGTTGTACTTTAATTAAATATATAACATTTTGTGAATATTATGGCAGCCTGTTTAATTGACCGACGCCAATTAACCTGGCTCCCGAAGTTATAAGGGCGATAGTGTACAGAAGTTATAAAAGATAGTATACAGCCGTTATAGTAGCACGGTACATACATTCAACTTTGAGCTGTGGACGATGCGTATCTAATTTGCAAATGTATAGAGAATTCCATAATAGAAAAAGTTACTACTTCTTGAATTCTGTTTGTACACGGGGTTATTCAAAAAGAGTGAACCGATTTCATAATGCAATATTTTATTAAGTAAAGTAATACAAAATTCCAACCAAATCACAAGTATTCTACACATAATCAAATTTTATTTCCTGTCTTACGAGTGTTCAAACAGAATTAATCGATGCTATGACGCAATTTTTTAGTTTTCAAGCATTGTCATGGAATGAGTGATTGACCATTTGAAAGAGTTTCCTTTCTAAGTTTCCAATGGCTGCCATACGAGCGCTGTAGTCGCGTCACTTCCTAGGCAACACTTGTTTATTTGTTTACACTCGAAATTTAGTCAAAGAAAAAGCTTTCTGCGTTCTAGAGTTCGCGAAAACAAAATCGGTTGTGACAGTGCAGTGTGCTTTTCGAAGGAATTCGACGTTAATTCGCCCTCTCCGAAGAACATTCGACGGTGGTTTTGGCAGTTTGAAGAGAATAGGTGCTTGAGCCAAGGAAAATGTCCAGGACGACCACGAGTTTCAGAGGAGCAAGTATTTACAAATCTACTTCATTCACGTTTACATACGCGACTAATTACAAAAAATTCAAGACGTTAGATTCGTTTTGTAGGATATTAGTAATCTTTTATTAATCTTTTAGTAATCTTTTAGTAATCTTGTATCATATTAACTTTAATAAAGCTAAAATTTGGGTTGGAAGAGTTCCACTACAAGTACTGGAGTTCTGTTACATTACTAACGTTTTTTTCTAAAATATACGTGAAAATGAGCACTATGAAATCGGAATTACAAGAAATCTCACCGTCTTTAGTTTTATCTTAGCATCCTGTTTACATATCAATATATTTTGAACACTATAAACATTTTATCATTTTTCTAGTTTTGCTATACTTTTTTTCGTGAATGTGATTAGTTGCAAGTAATTAGCAAAAATCCAAAATGTTTAACCCATTCAACATTATTTTATGCGACATTAAAGTACTTACTATGAAATAGTTTCAAAATACATATTATCAAAACTAATCGATAAACAAATGGGGCACATTGTGGGTTTTAAATGTAGTAAATGTAGTCAGCAATAGGCTTACGTCAAATAGTCAAATATCGTAAAAAACTTGTTTAAAACTGCCTTATATACATTTCGTAAGTGCAAATTAAATATTTTAACATTATAACATCGCATCTAATGTGATTATAAGCTGCTTTTATAGAAGTACCCTGCCATTAATATTTCATAATTTATTAATACTGTTGTCATTACGAGTATTATTCCTACATTGTAGAATGATATAGGCCTACTAGTGAACATATTAGGATTGTAATTGAATACGTGGGGTTGACGACTATCTCAGAGAGTAATGACATTGCCAGAATTGTATCAGGATGTTCGAGATTATTTATGACCGTAACCCGTATTCCACACATAATGAATTTCCTTGATTGTGTATAGTTTACCTTTACGAACAGCTGTTAACTTAAACTTATCACACTTCCATAGTAATATTAGTGACGCACTATGTTGTTAGACCTCTGCTTGTTACGGTGAATTGTTAGCGATATGGGCAACGATTGAGATTTCAAAAGATTCCTGAGCAAAAGAAAAATTCCTTTTTTCAATTAACCTTGACTTAATACGCCTATAACGAACACTTGTTACAGTATGTTGAAATACAATCTAAAATTGATACAAAAAAAGTATCCATATTATATATGAGGAATATATTTACAGGCCACCTAATGTTACAGTATAACGTTCACAAGATAATGGAATAATATACGGTAATGTATATTGTTATATTGTTCACCCTAGAAGGTAGTGATAGATTGAGAAAATTCAGTCTATGATATTTTTGTTCTCCTTGGCAGGGCAGTGTTTTCAAACTTCATATAACATTTTATAATCAAGATAACTATACGTAGTGGTATCTTGATAAACAGAACAATCTGTTTGTGCATATAGAAAATCCTGAGAATAACAAAAATTACAAGTCAACATTATATATTAGCCTACGACGTGACGTGTAACTGATTACTGATGTGGATCGTATTACAACAAGTAGGGCCTACATAGATGCCGTTTATAGTAAGTAATCAATGGCATCCGATGCCGGACACAAAGAAAGTAGGCCTACTAATTTTACTTGCAACGGGTAGGCTAGTTATTACAGTCAATCGTCGTAAGGTCTTTTTCTAACTGTAGGAAACTAACTGCACAAACCAATCTACAGCTGTTACCTTCTTTACTTCCAAAGACAAGAACTCATGCTCAGTATTCCCAGTGGTCGTCGTTATTCTTTACAATAGGCTACATAACAAAATCTTCTGAACCCACTGAATGTTTTGGAAGAAAGAACTTACCAGGCCTTAGAAACCGGCCATTATTAGTTTATTAGTGGTATAGCAAGGTCGTCCACCTAATCGCCTGGCCAAGTATTACGTCAGAGACGGTTTGCCAGGTCGGGACGATGGGGAAATTTTACGAGAAGCCTACCAAACAATCCAGAACATTTTCCACTCTTCCCCTTGCCAGTGTGGCAGGTGTGCAGTGTCAAAGCCGCGTTCAAGTTTGTTCTAGACTCGTCAAGAGGCCACTTGATATAAGCATTAGCGTCAGCATTAAGTACCGTGCAAATTAAGAATGGAACGTAATTCTAGAACTCTGCGCGACCTATAAAATCAGAGCGTCTGGCGTTGTGAAGGCAGTTACGTGAGCGATTTTCGTTAGCGCGGATCGAGTGTTTATCGAAGTGAAGAATTATTGTGTTATGTGTTTTATAATTATGCAAGACTCTATTAGTAGACATTATTATTGCATGTGAACAATTTTTATTTGATTTGTTGCAAGAGACTCTCTTGTTCATTACAAACTGCTTAATTGTGATAATTAAAGCTGATGATTAGTGACTTAATTGGTTTCTTTTATTTTGTTTTCCACTGTACCTACGACGATCAGTAGACCGTCGTAACAATATGAATATGAAAGGTAATTCTGATTGAATTATAATAACATTATTGGCTGTTATCTCTATTCACTTTATTGCATAATATAACACTTCTATAAAGCATTTTAACCAAAAAATTATCTCCTTTTAAAATAATGTAGATGTTTGTATTGTTTTACTCCGTTTTTTTTGTGCTGGTGAAATCATTTTTTTTAAATCAATTTTAGTAATGAAATAAAAAAAGACGCGATGGGCGTTAAATAGTTATAAACGAACAAGCGCCGACCTACGACAGTACTAGCTACGAAAAGATCAAGCTGGAAAAACTCCGTCTAGATCCCTACCAGGTCGACCCCAAAGTATGGAAAAAGAGAAGATCAAAGCAATCGCAGAGCAATTGTTGGCGTATCAGTGTTCAAGCAGACCAGACCATAGAACACGATACTGACCTAATGTGCAACTCCTATGAAATTGCTGGCACCTTGGCTCTTAGGATTTTCTCACAGGAAAACACGAGTCGAAGTATGCTATCTGCGCTGCAGCGACACTGCAGCGGGGCCGAGCGATATTCCTTAAAGCATTATACGTCGACTGCCAGATGTAACTGTGGCTAAACTAATGGAAATTTATAACAATGTTTGGATGCTAGGGGACTACCTAAAACTTTGGAAGGAATCGTGAAATCTGAAAACTGGGAAGGATCCCCATAAATAGATAACTATCGTCAGGTATCGCTGATATATTGTTTAGAAAAATTATTGGAGAGGATGGTTAATAACCGACTAACTTGGTGTCTTGAAAAACTGGGACTTCTCCTGACTCTACACCACTATGGATACCGAAATTACCATTCTACTACTGATTAATTGGTGTATCTGGAAAACGGAGTTCAGCACAGTTTCATCAAGGGCAAACACATGGTTGTTGTATTCTCTAACTTAAAGAAAGCATTTTATAAAACACGGAGATACAACATCATCAAAAAGCTACACGATTAGCGGATCAGAGGTAACTTAACCAAATTGATCTCCAGGTTTCTCGAGGACAGGACTTTAGTGTTAGGTTCGCTCAGTCTCTACCCTAAAAGCACAGTCCCTATATTGGTTCATCCTAAAAGCAGCTAGTTTACTGTATCGTCTCTGACAAGATTGTTTGCATCTGTATGTTAAAAAATTTCCATTTAAAAATGTTTAAACTTGTATGGAGGTGAGAAACAACCGTGATTATGTGACGATTTAAATTGTAACAATAATCGTAAAATAAAAAAAAAATAAAATATTAAGTTTGCGAGCGATTAAGCCACTTTAAATCTCACTACAATGCCTAAAACCCCTGTATGTACTCAGTATGAGAGGAAGAAGTAATTAAGAAGTACGAAGATACTTTAATAAAAAGACATATTGTAAATAGTTATGATTGTCGTATTTAACCCTTTGCTTGTTGTCACGCACTGACCTGTTAATTCCGGACTCGACATGTTTTCCGAGTCTTCTGTAATTTAGAATAAGATAAAAAACCTAATGTTAATAATTAAAAAATCTGAAGACACAGATAGTCGCTAAAACAACTTATTTAAATTATGTATATTTATTTAGGTATAGTTTGTGTAAATAAAAATGTTAACTTAAAGAGAGATAGGGACTATATTCTCGCGCAATAGTGGCCCTACTCCTCCCTTGTTATGTACCAGTCGAAGCGAGCAGAAAACTCTCTCTCGCTATGTTGACTTCATGCAGTGCAGACGTACGAGCGAAAGCTCTAACACAATGTTGCTAATTCGTTTGTTTTACTTAAATATTGTATACGAGAAATACTGCTAAAAGCGTGTGTTATGTATTAATCAGTATAGTTATGTAAAAAAAACAAGAGACATAACTTATAACACGAAACATAAAAATGGTGTAAAACAAGATGACTGCTAACTTCAAGAACTAACTACACTTTCAACATCATTCCTGGAGATGTGAACTACCAGAACTTATAAACACTCGTAGACCCGACAGAATATGCAGATCAGGACATCCGAGAATCTACATGTACCTGCATCGTAGAAGGTTCAATCTACTCTGCGGACTTTTGATCCATTAATGACGAAGACCAGACCGAGATGATGACGGCGCTTTCAAGGATTCCCAAGACGGACACCCCAGGACGAGGTTTCTATATTCCATTCTAAAGGTGACTCGATAGCCTGTCTATCGAGGGTTACTAATATTTGTTAGACAACACACTTTAAAAGAGACTTTTCAGAGACTATTAATTTTGTAAACATTAAAAGAGTAAATCTAAGAGTTTTAATGTAACTACTCAAATATCATACGTTGTAACGGTTTATATGTTAATGTATCGTAGTACAATTCCAAGTAATAATACCATTCTTCAAATGGTTAAATAAAAAGGTCTTGCAAGCTAATATCATGAATTGAGTATAACTAAAAGTCTTAACTGCTAAATACCGAAAGTTAACCCGGATCCGAGGTATAGCTAAATAGAATCAATTTTGATCCCATAGTTTAAAAAAGCATTGAAATAATTTTAGTTTAATTAGTAATGTCATGGGATCTGTCAGTAAATGTTTTTAAATGTTGTTAAATAAAGAGAAGTCGTCTTGTTACACACATATAACGAGTGCGTAAATCAATAAAATACCTTCCCTTGTTTCCTTACACAGTTAGCAAGTAAATTGTTAAGTTAATTAAGTGTGGATACATTTCGTTACAACGTAGGCAGCCCATATAATTGACAGAGGTCAGTTAAGATGGGTTCCCTGGATTTGTAACGCGGTAATACGTTACAAATTTGCGCCACTCTGCTAAAGTTAAAAGTTTTGTAAGCCTCGTGACGCTAACAAAATTGCAGCACTTTGCTTGGTTAATTTTTATATTCAGTTATTGATCTATGCACTCAGAAAATGTAATTAATGTAAATTTAATTTTCAAAACGTATATCGTATTTTACAAAATATGTAAATGATAGTCAGTAGAAGCCGAAATAACATTGTATGAAGATATATGCATGTACCTACTTGCATACATGAATTGTGAGCAAACATTACAATTTTGCTCAGTTGACAATCTGTAACAGGTTTGTTTACGACAATCCATGACCTGTTGTTTCTTGAATACTTCTGCACAGTATATGTTGGACATACACTAGTATGTGTCATAAAAAAAATTAAAAATAACTTTGTTAATATTAATGCTCATTACGCAAGAGCATGCACGTAATGTAGACCCAGGTAATTAAGTGGAAGAATTTCGTAATTTGAAATTGTGAACGAAATAATTGATTGATATAATTGAGGAAAGCATATGAATGAATGGAGTCAAAGTGTTACAAAGCGTAATAATAGAGTTGTTGAATAAGATTCACCCTAGCGCCTGTGCTCCCCTTCTCCAGTTTAAACCGGTCGTTTTAGTTATTCGCTGGCATTGTGTAGACAACAATACGTAAACCCCCCCATTCTCACACACGCTCAGCCTTCCTTTGTTAACTAAATACAGAGGGTGACCTACAGTCCAGAAAACAGCTGATCGGCTATTTAACTTGATAAATATGTGTGTGGAATTTCTGTCTCTCCCTTAGAAGAGAAATTGTTCTTTTCTAATTTATGTAAATTAATTACTTAAGAATTTATCCTATATATGTGTAATATATGTGTAGTGTTGTAGAATTAATTTTAAGAACGTGCTAATGTGTTAGAACAAAAATGGCCGAATTCAACCCGGATTTGTTATTAAAAGACGAGCTGTCTTACGAAGCTCTTTTGCGTGGACTACCCCATGCTAATGTAACAGTCGCGGAATTACGAAGGTCAATTCGCGAATGTGGATTTGATACCCCCGTGCAATTAAACTACCTAAGCGAACTCGATTATGAAAGCGAGAAAGAAATTTATAATGCCAAGTATAGTGAACTATACTTATTGTCTCAAACCCTCCAAAACGAGAAATCTCCGGCAATAATTTTGCGGACTACCCAGAGAATAGAGCATTTAACCAGGCGAATAAAAAATTTGTCGATCTGGCCGAATCTCACAGAAATACCTGTTGACGTACAAAATCTAGCAGACGAAGCCCTACGCCGCTTACCTTCAATTATTAACGACCTAAGACGAAAATCCGACTCATTCAGGATGGACGAAATAGAGAAGTCCTTAATGAAATTACACATCTCTCCAGTACAATCCCCCACTACTGATTTACCTCCAACTAACACGGATCGGAACTCACCCACCGCATCGCAAGTGCAAGCGAACCAAGAACAAAATACTGATAAAGATATAAATGCCCCTCCTCCCGAGCATTTTCAGTTTCGTCCCGGAAATCATGAATTGACCACCACCTCCAATGAATCAAATCGCCCTCATCGAGGAATGACACCTATGAACTATAACGCGGACCTATACGGTAAAATGACTCATCCAGTGGAGAAAATCTTAACCGAAATCCCTTACACAGATGGCTTAAATGTTTCCAAACTATTAACATTCATTAGTTATCTTCTCCAGATAAAAGATCTACAGCAGCTGAATGACTGGCAAATTTTGCAAGTTCTGTTACCAAAGTGTAAACCCCCGTTGAAGAATCGTGTTCTAGAAGCCCTAACCACTACATTCCCAGTAGATGAGCTACATAGCTCTATTATAAAATACTTTATTCCCACCGGCATCTATGAGGATATAAAAAGGAAGACATAACTCCGAGTACAAGGACACCAGGAGAGATTAGCTCACTACATCTCCGACATAAGGGAGTCATCTCGACTACTACGTGTAGACTGGAATGAGACACAACTGGTCGACACCATTTTAATAGGAGTGTCACCTGAAGAAAGATCTCGTCTATCATTGATGAATAGACCCAATACAATTGCTGATCTAGAACAGTGCAGTATCCATTCTTCAAATGTATGGTACTCCGATCAAAATAGAGAAGCAATGAAACCCACTGGAACTAATAGAAATGAATTGCGAGCACTAGTGCCTGTTGTAACAACCTCGCATGAAAAACAAGTTTTTAGTAGACCTCACCATGTGCGCAAATCTGGTAAGTTAAGTGTAACACCATATAAAGCGGAAACGAAGTACCCACCTCGCAATAAACCCTCCTGTTATAATTGTGGCAAATATGGGCACCTAAGAAAAGAGTGCAAAAGTAAGCCATTGGAACGGAATAACCCCAATTCAAAAAACATATAAGGCAGGGAGACCCGAAATCCTGTGTCTTCCGCAGCTACTCTAAATCGGGTGAACGAAAAGAAACTAATAATATTAATAAAATATTTTGTTACCAACGTAAAAAAAAAAAAGGTTCGAAAGAAATCGATCCCTATGTGAGAGAATTTCATGAAAAATGTAACGCGATTAATAAATGTAAATGGACAAAACAACTATTACCATTAATACGAGTTGACTTAGGCGTTACATCCACAATCGCCTTAATTGATTCGGGATCTAGTAGAACTTTAATCAGCCAAGAATTAGCGGACATATTAGCGAAACACCATCTAGTAAAACGGAATCAACCGGTGAATATAAAGTGTGCCACCGCCGATAAGCGTAATATAAATATAAACCTGAGCATTACCGTTAAGATTAAAATAAAAAACCTAACCTGGATGTTTACAATGTTAGTATGTAAGGAATTAGGACCTGATTTAATATTAGGTGCAGACTTTATTAGTAAAACAGGAATGATTCTTGACATCTATGAGCAAGTATATTATTTCAGATTTGACCGTACACGGAAACATAGATTTGATAGTAATAAAGAAAAATATTGTTCATCTACTGCACATGTAATACACCAAGACTCAGATTTATCTCACCTAGAAAGAAGAGATAGAGTGAGAATACTAAAACTAATAAAAGAATTTTCCTCAGTTCTTACACCTAAACTAGGACTCACTAATCTAATAGAATATAAAATTAATCTGAGTGATCAGAAAGTAATACGCCTACCTCCGTACAAGTTGTCGCCTCCCAAGATGGAAGTAATGCGAAACCATATCAATAAGTTATTGGACCAAGGAGTCATCGAACCCTCTACGTCCCCATATTCTTCACCCTCCTTTTTAGTACCAAAAGGTCAAGATAAACACAGACTAGTTGTGGACTACAGGCAATTAAACAAAAGAATAGAATTTGAATCAATCCCTCTTCCAGACATCCATAGTGTCTTTCATTATTTCACTAAAGCTATGGTCTTTACGGTGATGGATCTGAATCAAGCTTTTCACCAAATACCTCTTTCAGAAGAATCAAAACGTCTAACCGCGTTTGCAGTTCCTTTTAACTTGTACCAATTTACTAGGGTACCCTTTGGAATATTTCAAGGAAGTTCCGTATGTAGTAGACTATTAGAAAAGATATTTCACGATATTAAATTTAAATATGTGTATCACTATTTGGACGACATCATTATATACAGCGAATCTATGGATCAACATCTTAAACATTTACGCGAAGTGTTACTAAGAGCAGGATTAACGGTGAACCCAAATAAGGTAAGTTTTGCCGTCCCTCAGTTTTCTTTCTTAGGTCACATCGTGAAAGCGAATGGAAAAGTAAGCATTGACCCCGAACGAACCCGCGCTATTAGAGAATTTTCACCCCCACGAGATGCAAAAGGTATAGCCCGATTTTTGGGTATGGTGAATTATTTCAACAAATATATCCCCCATCTTGCCGAAATAGCAGCACCCCTAAACTCCTTACGAAAGAAGGGAACGAAGTTCGAATGGAGCTCACTACATCAAAACGCGTTTGAGCAACTTAAAGAAAGTATTATATCTCCCCCAGTTTTGCAACTAGCGGATTTCACGAAACCTTTCGTAGTACAAACCGACAGTTCCAGTGTAGCGTTAGGTGCGGTGATATATCAAGAGATAGATAACTGTAGACTACCAATCAGTTATGCATCACGAACACTTAGCGATCAGGAAAGAAAGTATTCTGCATATGAATTGGAATGTTTAGCAATTGTTTTTGCGTTCGAGAAGTTTAAACCCTTCCTAGAACATAAAGAATTCCTTTTGGAAACCGACAATCAGGCGTTATCTTGGTTATTGAATCACCCTAAACAGTTAGGACGAATTGGAAGATGGATATTGAAATTAAACTGCTACAAATTCAGAGT
The DNA here is from genome assembly GCA_034769895.1 of Magicicada septendecula. Lineage (NCBI taxonomy): Eukaryota > Metazoa > Arthropoda > Insecta > Hemiptera > Cicadidae > Magicicada > Magicicada septendecula. The sequence continues at coordinate 281,458,666 of CM068368.1, read as the reverse complement.
GCAGCATATAAAAGGTACTCAAAACGTAGTCGCTGATACCCTGTCCCGTATGTTCCAGTCGCCCACTAAAACTCCCGAAAACAAAGTGAATCCGGAAATAGCACTTGCTAACGCCGTAATTACTGAATTCCCCCTTGCCTTTACAAACATTGCCCTGTACCAACAACAAGACCCCTCACTGAAGCCTATTATAGAACAACTTACGCAAGGTATTATATCCGAGAAGTACGTATTGAGTAAAAATGTACTGTGTCACAAGATAAGAAACGGAAAGGAATTAAGAATAATAGCCCCTGATGTAATTAAGCCCATGCTGATGGAATACTTCCATTCATCTACCATAGGAGCCCACATGGGAATCAATAAGACAATACATCATGTTCGAAAGGAATATCATTGGAACAATATGAACAGCGAAATAGCCAACTTCGTAAAGAAATGTACTTTATGTGCCCTCAGTAAACCCACCAGAAATACTCAAGTAAGCCAATTGATTTCAGAAATCCCAAAGACCCCTTTTTCGAAACTTTATCTAGATTTCTCAGGTCCGTATCCACGATCCAAATCAGGGAATACCATGTTACTGATCTGTGTAGATTCGTTCACCAAATTTGTTTGGATGTATCCAATGCGACGAGCATTAGCATCGACGACTGTAAAAATATTACAGGAAAGACTATTTAAAGACTACGGTACTCCAGTACGGATAGTATCTGATAACGGTCCACAGTTTAAAGCGAAAGAATTTAAGAATATGTGTTTCAAGTTAGGGATAGACCATATAACCACTACAGAGTATCGACCGCAAGGCAATATTGCTGAAAGGTATCTACGAAACCTCAAATCTGCGCTAATCGCCTATCATGCGAACGATCACACGTCGTGGGACCAAAATCTATCCTGGATTCAATACGCTTTTAATTCAGCTTATCACGAAGGTCACAAGTCGACCCCGTTTGAGTTACTGTACAAATACCGACCAAACCACCCTTTGTCCACAAGATGGAATATACACGACCTGCTGCCTCCGCAAATAACGGATAAGCAGATAAAGCGAATATGGAATAAAGCCCGCTCTAACTTAAGAGCAAACTTAGAAAAATCCAGAAGATACCACGAGGAAGGTAATCATAGCAATTCAATTAGGTACCAAGTAGGTGACTTAGTGATGTATAAAACTCACCCCACTAGTAGTGCTATTGATAAGACCACCTCTAAACTATCATTCCGATGGTGTGGCCCTTACCAAGTCCAGAAGTACCTAACTCCAGTTACAGTAGCCCTGTGCGAAACTGCGACTCAGAAATATGTGCGGAGAACGCATATTTCACAGCTAAAATTGTATAAGAAGAAGAGACGGAATAGTATAACCCTAAATAGAAAAGGGAATACTAGGTAGTGAAGAAAATTATACTTCTGAAACCGTGGAAAATGTTAAAAGTAGAGTTTGGAAATGAGGCCTGATCAACCTAAATTCCAGTTCTGCGAAGCATACATTAATAAATACTAGTTAACTAGAGGAGAACTAATACTCATTAACTAGATGAGTTATCTAGGACTCAATGAAGACAAGATAGAATTCTAAATAGCAAAGATTTAGAAAATTACTCTACACAGAGAGAGAGTAAGACGAACAAAAAACCTGTAGTAAATTTAAGTGATAGAGATAAGAAATAGTTTTGTGTTTTAATAATGTAAATATTAAGTGTGAATAGTATGTAAAAAAAAAAGGTAGTTAATAAGAATATATAAAGTATATTGTGTTGTGGAGAAGAAGCAAGTAAATATAATGCTAACCAATAACTATGTGAAAGAAATTACACACACTGACATCATTCATACTCCAAGTCCACAGTAAAAAAAAAATTAAAACAAAAAAAAAATTTAAACCGTAACGTGCAAATTAAGCGGTGGAGTATGTGACGATTTAAATTGTAACAATAATCGTAAAATAAAAAAAAAAAATTAAATATTAAGTTTGCGAGCGATTAAGCCACTTTAAATCTCACTATAATGCCTAAAACCCCTGTATGTACTCAGTATGAGAGGAAGAAGTAATTAAGAAGTACAAAGATACTTTAATAAAAAGACATATTGTAAATAGTTATGATTGTCGTATTTAACCCTTTGCTTGTTGTCAGGCGCTGACCTGTTAATTCCGGACTCGACATGTTTTCCGAGTCTTCTGTAATTTAGAATAAGATAAAAAACCTAATGTTAATAATTAAAAAATCTGAAGACACAGATAGTCGCTAAAACACCTTATTTAAATTATGTATATTTATTTAGGTATAGTTTGTGTAAATAAAAATGTTAACTTAAAGAGAGATAGGGACTATATTCTCGCGCAATAGTGGCCCTACTCCTCCCTTGTTATGTACCAGTCGAAGCGAGCAGAAAACTCTCTCTCGCTATGTTGACTTCATGCAGTGCAGACGTACGAGCGAAAGCTCTAACACAATGTTGCTAATTCGTTTGTTTTACTTAAATATTGTATACGAGAAATACTGCTAAAAGCGTGTGTTATGTATTAATCAGTATAGTTATGTAAAAAAAACAAGAGACATAACTTATAACACGAAACATAAAAATGGTGTAAAACAAGATGACTGCTAACTTCAAGAACTAACTACACTTTCAACATCATTCCTGGAGATGTGAACTACCAGAACTTATAAACACTCGTAGACCCGACAGAATATGCAGATCAGGACATCCGAGAATCTACATGTACCTGCATCGTAGAAGGTTCAATCTACTCTGCGGACTTTTGATCCATTAATGACGAAGACCAGACCGAGATGATGACGGCGCTTTCAAGGATTCCCAAGACGGACACCCCAGGACGAGGTTTCTACATTCCATTCTAAAGGTGACTCGATAGCCTGTCTATCGAGGGTTACTAATATTTGTTAGACAACACACTTTAAAAGAGACTTTTCAGAGACTATTAATTTTGTAAACATTAAAAGAGTAAATCTAAGAGTTTTAATGTAACTACTCAAATATCATACGTTGTAACGGTTTATATGTTAATGTATCGTAGTACAATTCCAAGTAATAATACCATTCTTCAAATGGTTAAATAAAAAGGTCTTGCAAGCTAATATCATGAATTGAGTATAACTAAAAGTCTTAACTGCTAAATACCGAAAGTTAACCCGGATCCGAGGTATAGCTAAATAGAATCAATTTTGATCCCATAGTTTAAAGAAAGCATTGAAATAATTTTAGTTTAATTAGTAATGTCATGGGATCTGTCAGTAAATGTTTTTAAATGTTGTTAAATAAAGAGAAGTCGTCTTGTTACACACATATAACGAGTGCGTAAATCAATAAAATACCTTCCCTTGTTTCCTTACACAGTTAGCAAGTAAATTGTTAAGTTAATTAAGTGTGGATACATTTCGTTACAACGTAGGCAGCCCATATAATTGACAGAGGTCAGTTAAGATGGGTTCCCTGGATTTGTAACGCGGTAATACGTTACAATTAGGAAACATACGCCTGGACGCCGCGCCGTTGCCGTCGTTACGCTAAAATCTTAGTTGGCAAGCCCTTAAACTTATTAACCCAAATAATAATAAAAGTGTCTTTATTATTGTTATTAAGTGCTTTACAAAAAAAAGACATTATAATAGAAAACTCAACGTCATAATATTTACTGAATGCATATTTATTTGGGCTGAATAAATTCCTTTCTTGAATAGCAATAAATCACCACGGCATTAGTGGCATTTTAATATTACAGAGGACGCAGCTTGCGGAAGTGTCAGCTAGTGGTTTGTTTCCGGTTAGCATTTATACAGCTTCACATTTCACTGGACCTGCAAACAAACTGACAAGTAATATTATTTGCAATTTACTACATTAAATTATGTGCCGGTGTAAGAAATTTCGAGGCTAACTGGTTTATTATACATTCAATAGGATTCACGGACTTTTATAGACACTCCTTACTGACACACGTTTGCGTGTAAAACAAAATTTCACAATATCAGACGTCTCGCCCTTGACAACTATATTTAATATTGTACTTAGATTCTTTCCTTTCACCCTAGGATATTGTAAATTAGAATTTTAATTGAAAAATTGGTAATTCATGTAATGAAACTAACTACGTATTTACATAAAATAGTTGTTTCATAATGAAAAAAATAAAGACAATGATATAAAAACAAATAAAAACGAAGTGGACAGTGTTTGTGTAATACCAAATTAAGACACAGTCTGTTGCTATAGCGTCTGCTGTACTAATTAATTCCTCATATTCTTATACACGCCTTTTTCCAGACGCGCGCGCGTGTATGTGCGTGTGCGTGTGCGTGTGTGTGTGTGGTGAATTACTGCACTCTGGTTATTTTGAAATAATATAATACATAAAATGGCTACAACATAGTCGTGTTTATTTCCTAAACTGCTATTTGTCATACTCCTGACGAGACCTTTCAAGTGTTTGAACCATTATCAAGTCTAGAGCCACGACAATTGGACCGGTCGTGGTTTTAAACAAAAGGGGTCAGTACTGTTTACTGCCACATTGGAACAATATCGATGTTCTCTGCTTTATTAGCAGCATCACACTTACTGCTTTGTTTTGTTCTTCAATAGTGTTAACTAATAAAACTTGACATCTCACCCTTAAGTGAGAAGTTATTACTTATCAAATTACATGATACTGATCCTCAACAGTGAAATTTATCTATACGCGACTAATCCTATACGCGAGAACAATTCCATTCTCAGCTATATAGCAGCCACATGGAAATGTGGAAACAAATATGATATTATCATTTGTCGTCGTGCAAACGATCCCACGTTTTAACAGTGAAGATTACCGTTGTATCCGTACTAGAGGCGCGTGAAATGTTAATCTGTAATCGATCAAAAAAAAAAATCTTGAAGCTTCTCACTTAAGCACCAAATACGTAGAGAGAAACTGAATACAAGTAATAGTCAGACCCGCTGAATATAATGCAATAGCATTCAAAATACTATGAAAACAAAATATTCACTGAAAAGTTACTAAGTAGGTGAGAAGCAAAATTGACAATGAGCCAATGAGCACTACTCCCGGTTATCGTTGATGTGCTATAGGCCTTGATCACCAAGCCCCCAATCATAAAATCAAAATAGCAATAATAAAACGTATTATTATAATTATAAAAATAATTATCATTATTATTACAAAGTAAGAAGAAGATGAAAAGTTGTCCGAGTCTTCCAAATATTGTAGGAAAGCGAAAGTATTGTTAAATTTAGAGTTAAGGTATAGGTCTACAAGAAATACAGTGTGATCAGTACTACACTTTATTACGTATTACGTATCCCAGAGACTACCGTTGATATTCATTTTTATATAATAAGTGTCTCTCTTGGAACATCGTCTTCCAGCTTGAATCGATCCGCGACTAGAAAGCTTGCTTTGATTTTACGGTAAAGCCAGGGTTAAAATGTAGATTTTTAAATTAATAGCTAAACGCAACACCCGATAGTACATATTATTATTATTATTATTATTGTCCTCAATTAAAATAATAGGAAGGAAAATAAAAACAAACTAATGAGTATCATGTAATATTAATTACAACAAAAAGGGCAATGTAAATATAAATATAACTTTACACAAGCAATAAAATAACAATTTTTTTAAACTAATAACTAATCTTTATTGTAGGGGAACAAATATAAATGTATCTACAAATATAAACGTATCCCAACACATTAGTCAATAACAAAGTGCAGAAACTACAGCTACCGCATACTCGCTGGACACGCTTGGTTCATATTTTACACGGCAGACATGTTTGTTTTTACGAAACGTTACTGTGGATTCGGCTGTCCAATTGGTTAGATAGAGAGCTCGTTTTTTTTCGGTTAATTGAATTTGAACCCGTAGCGCGTGATTAAGTTACTCCATTCGGTAAAATCCCTCAGACGTAAAATCGTATATAACAGTCAGTATCTTGCATGACAAGGATTATTAAATTTTATTCAACGTTAATTGATTATTTGTAATGTATTAAATGTTTCAATGACTACAAAATACTAATTAGTATAAAATAATCTAATTGAGAGGTTATTATTCAGGTACCATACGTTTGTAAATGAATAATAAAGTAGATTGTATAATAAACTAATTATTAAATGAAGTAAATTCTGCCAAACTGAAATCCTCTGAGGGCATTTGATATCTCTGTTCCTACGCTACTGAAGATTTCCGTCACGGGTACAGTCGAAACATCTATTAGTAGGCCTATATTTAGAGATTCTGGCTCACGGCCTAACGCCTAACAACCCGGAAAATGTTGACAGTAAAAATATTGTCTTTTACAGTCACATTTTTTAGTGTGCTACAAAACATATTTCCAGCACGCACTCCATCGAAGATTCCATCAAAGGTATTCATCGCTCACATAAAACGCAGACGACCCCGAGACACCCCAGAAATAATATCAAGAGAAAACTCTAAGACTGTTAGAGAGAAAACTTTAAGAAACATAGGGAATAAACTCGAGTCAAACTCTCAGAGAAGACTCTGAGACAGTTAGGGAGAACAATCTATGATAAACCGACAGTGTTAGAATATAAACAACGTTACAGGCATAGGCTACATAACAGTACCTTCATTACAAAATACTGTGTAATATTTTGATACAGAACATTAATATATGTACAAGAAAAGGAGATATTATGAGGACAAATTTAATTAGCTTAAGTTCGCATTCAAACTTATGCTTCCCTTAGATCATTTTTCAGGAATCGTAAAATACCGGACACTACCATAATATATACAGTAGTTCCAACAATTCCTTAAAATAATTCCTTCTTAAGGTGCTGAAACAATGTTTTTGGAAGTCAGTATGCACGTTAATGTTAAGACTTAGTTCCCAACACATTAGACATTTGTCTCGTGCAATCAATAACGCTTCTCTATAAACTCAGTCTTGATATACATCTCATTGTTTCCATAGCATACTTTTTTATATCTTGTATAGCAACGCATAGTTTCCACTTTCAATGTTTCAATCTTAGAGTTCATCTGGATACCACCCACCATTAAACTTCACACGGATATTCTTGATTCAAAATAATCAAATCTACTAGGATCAGTCTGTTGATTACTAGTGCAATTTTCTGTAACCCAATTAGAATAAACTTAAGGTTTATAATGTTACTATAAATATTCGTTATGTAGCACATAAAAGTAGGTCCAGTGACTCGTAGCAATTCATCGCACTGCTACAGCCTATATTTAAAGTTAACGTACTGAACTCTTGAGTTTAAGTTCAACTCATTAATAAATTGCATCTTGCTAGCTGCCTTAAATTGGAGCAACGGAACTCTTATGATAAAAATCACTGACTATTTATCTTCCCAGGTTTCGGGAGTGTATTATCTTCTGGAACTCATAGGGTGCGGCATTATCCTCAACCCTCGTAAAAGGTAGATTAAAGCCACCTTTGTGTAATCACTTCCTCGAAAACCCAATACTAAGGTGAACGAGGTTCTAGGAAACGAAGAATTTTCCGCCTCCTTCATAATCTCACTTAAAGCCACTGTTAATCTGAGGTACCGTTTTTTACCTGCGAGTAGGTAACGCTACCAATACGCCCTCGATACTTAACTTTGTCTATGAGTTTCGATTATGCTTCGTAATTTCAATTTTACTAAACAAGTAAGATAAAATATTATCTACCAACTTAACGTTACTGCGAACGGTACAAATATTTCCTCATCTTGCGCCCAAAATAGTATAGTACTGAAATAGGAAACTACAGAGACCGTTTCCAAATTCGATATTAAATTCCAGTCTCTTATTCGGATTGTTTAAGTTCAATTAACTCGTAGGATAGAAACTCTTATGCTCCGTTCTAACGTTGTTAAATCAAATACTGCTGGTTTTTAACCATTTAGTTTCAAAAAAATGCAACTCAGTTAGCTTTCAGTTATATAATCAACTGCTCGTCTTCAGCTGAGAATAAGCTGCATAGGCCTATACAGCACCTAGCCGATAGCCTTTCACCGCTTCGTTTTTGTTTGCAATATATGTTCATCTTTGAATGACGTCTGCAGCTAACTCTTGTCGCAGTAGATTAACTCCATTTCATACAGAGGATGTTATATTTAAGTATGCGTAGACACAGGAGTACGTTAAGAAAGAGATTAAGACATAAGAAGAGAACGTTAAGTAAGACATTTTTTTTAATATATCTGGTCATCTAATTCTAAACTTTTACCATGTATGTGCTCAAATTGCTAATACCGTCACGTACACTTTTAATAACTCAGTCTTATCAATCTTCTTCTTCTACACTTCAGGTTTTAGGCAATGTGCCTGTTCCGAAATCACATTATCAAATTCATTTCTTTCTTGGCATGCCCACATCCCTTCTTCCAGACGGCTTGTACTTGTTTATAATTACTGGTATTCTATCTTCATCCATGCGACTTAAATGCTGTCTCCATTTTCCACTATATTCTTCAATTTTCTCATTTAGATTATATATATTTAATTTATTTAATTCTTTCCGTATATCTTCATTTCTTATATGATCTCTAGTGCATCCTTTAACCCTTATTAAATATATCAACTCAGTCTTATCAGTAACGGACGAAACCTTCACAAGACGTCTTTCCTCAAAACGAATACCCGTAGGTACAATTCTTACTGGGATCCGCTGTCGTCTTGCGGGATGTATTGCGTGCCTTCTTCGTGTGGGAACGCCATCGTCTAAGTAGCGATGCGAATAGAGCGCCCCATTTACGCCTATGTGAAGAGTCCGGCAGCGGAGATACGACCAGAGGAGTCTCACAGTAGATGCTGGGAGGGGAGTATGTGCCGGTTTGTAAAGCAGGCCTACGTGCCAGACACGATCGAAGGCCTTACTAACCTCCAAGAGGACGGCTGCTGTGTGCAGCTTTTTGTTTGCAACGTCATAGAACTGGATAATGACGCGGACGAGTTGGAGGGTGGATGAATGTTCCCTGCGAAAGCCATGCTGCTCGCTGCTGATGAAACTATCAGACAATGGGGCAATCTGGGCGTTCAGGAGACAACGGCCAGTAGAGAGATTGGGTGATAGTTTTGCGGAAACCTGCACGATTTCTCAGGCTTGGGGATCATGATTACCATTGCATGATTTTCAACCGGCGGGGGAAATAGTTAAGGCGTAGACATGAGTTGAACACGTCTAGGATGTGGTCTGTGACAACTGGTGGGACGTTCTTCAGGGCGGTCGCTCCTATTCTCTTCGGGCTGCAGGTCTGTTTAGGATTCATACGAGCCATTGTGTACACCAGGTCGGCTTTGTCGAAGGGCGGTGGAGATTCTGTTTCAGGTTGGGCGAGGTAGTTCTGAAGGAAGTCCTTGACGTGGGCCACGTGGTCCGCGTCGGAGATGCGTCTTTGTTGGTAAATTGTTCCGGAGTTAGCAAAGACCTCAGCCTTGCCCGTCGGCGAATGAACAAGAATCGACGGGGAGTCTGTGGAATGACGAGTCCTTTTGTAGCCGAGGAGGCACCAGCAGCCTCCCAAACAGAGGCATGGTCCACTTCCAGGGATTGAAGATACTCGTTCAAGCGATGCTGATTACGTCTAACAGAAGCTGTTTGACGTAATCAGTCTGACGGCGACACTGCAGCTTGACACCACCCTTTTTTGGCACTTTTAACTTTTTTCTACTGAACAAGCCCTCCTCTGGGTGGCCGTAACGATTAGAAAATGCCTAAGCAAAACATTCGACCACGGGGAAACAGCATAGATATCATCGACTCCGGACGTGATAGCCTACGTAATAAACGTCGGAATCTTTTCAACTTTCAGGAGTCAAAATAGAATTAAATTATTGTAAAAACTTGAGTTATTAATGTAAATATAGGCAAAAAATTTACTTTATGTTTTATCTTTTTTCTAATATTGCTCTTTTCCACCTCAAACAATGCTATTCTATCTCGTTAATATTTGTGGTTATTTGCCTTCTTTAATCTTGTGATAGAAATATCTCGTATATCAAGTTCCATAAATGGACAAAATTTGTTCAATACTCCAATAATACAATACTACAATACTAAAATATGTACAATGGACATAGTAATTAACAATACTCCAACAATACTACAATACTGAAATATGTACAATGGACATAGTAATTAACAATACTCCTACTAAATAAATAACATAACCGGAGGCAACTAAAACATGTTCTAATAGTATTTGTTTCTCGAAACTAGTACGCAGTGGATTATTGTATATAGTAGAATTGTTGGAATAACTGTGATTTGAATACAAGTGTGTGATATAACTTGTGACTGTTTTATTTCCTTTAGTTCGATTTACTTCTACCAATCTAAAAACAGTATGTGTGCATCTAAACTATTAAACAATATGTGGGCATACACGTGGTTTCCACCCACAACGTGTAAGTTTCACAGAATTATGATGTTATGATGTTACGTCAACATGTCCAATCATTATAATGTTATTTTGTGGTAAAACAAAAATAATTATTATAATGATAAAAATAATGGTGTAAAAAATGAATGTAATATTTCACCTACTGTACACTGTATTTTCGGAGCAATTAAGTCTACGAGTAACTGATATAGTAATAGAGGACGTTACAAGAAAATATTAAATGCCTTCGGAATTCAGTAATATTCAAATAATTGCTTAAAAATATAATACAAAACTGCACTACGTACACAAGGAAAGTGTTAAATGTAGAAGTTAAAATAACAATTACTTAATAGCACGCGAGCGCGAGAGGGCACACACACACTTAAAATGCCCAGATAATCTATAAATTTTTATGAAACAGTCAAAGAATACCTTTAATAATGTATAAAGAATTTTTAGTACTTACAAGTACACTTCTAGACGGTTCCGAAATGCATCTTGGATAAAAAACTAAAAAATCACCGACTGGAATACCTAGAGGTGTACTTGTAAGTGCTAAAAAATTCTTTATACAATCTATAAATTATTTCTTGTACTTGTCTTGTATAAGGTTTTAGCGTTTTTTATGACATTTCGTCAAACGTTTTAAAATCGTGTTCAATAATTTGCTCGATCTCACTACATGTCCACATCATTGTTCGCATAAATATTTCATGAATAGCGAGAAACTGATAATATTATTGTGTATGATATGTGAAAACGAAATTTTTCCATAAATAATCTAGAGAAAAACATTCCTGAAAACAAGTGTTGGGCGCAAGTGGTACGACTTAAGAATTAGTCGGAGAACAACGACTAACAACGACTCGGGAATTACGGTGGATATGAGTTACACATAGAGCAACAGAAGAGCCACACAGAACTAAACACTTTGGCAGAACCTTCTTTAAACACAATTTCTTGAAGATTAAAAAATAATCCTTGAAGTCTTGTTAGATTATTTCGTCAGCACCACAATAATTCGTTTTCTTTAAAACGCAATAATTAGAATAAATATATACGCATATAGTAACGAATACGAATTTTAGTAACTAGTCTATTTTCGTTCAATAATTGAGCACTAAAGAGTTATTAAGAATGTTTTATACCACTCATTATACATGTACATTAGTATATGCCCTAGGTTTACGGTAATGTTTGAAATTTCCGTTTACTTAAGTGAATACCAACTTTTTTTATTAAATTCAAAAAACATACAGATGTTTTATTAAGAAGTACTTGTTAGATGTGTATGCCTTTAAAACAAGAGTCATAATCCACAAATAGAAAGCAAAGACATGCACAGACAAACTCTTTGGCATCAGAAAGACACAAATGTGAATTGGCATTGCTCTGACATGCTAGGAAATACAGTGGCTGCCAAACTTATTATAATGCAAACAGGCTCTGGAAACCATTTCTGATTGTACAACTCCCGACGGAAACACGCACTGAATGCTTATTGCCACAAATGATGTCTTATCATCGTGAATTTGGTTTCATACGACGTAGATTTAGTGACCTGTAAATACAAGTAAGCGACCTATGAAATCAAATTTGGCAGCTTGCTGACAACTCGGTGAAAACAAACTGATAGAATCAAGTCGTCAGTCAAAAAACGATGTTCAAAACTATTCAGGAATTTTTACTAAACGGATATTTACTGTAGTTTTAAGCTGTATCATTCAGTACTTTATAGTGTTTCCAACACTAAAATCAATGTAGGTTATCTTCACAATATAAATTATATAATTTTTTGAGTCAGTTTTAACAATGGAAATCTAACAGTATTTCAGATGTTATAAGCTACTTGAAATTTACAAATTAACATTCATTCGACAGTAATGGGTACATAAATAAAATCCACGGAAAATATACCTATTTTATCTTTATACAATCACAAATATTGTAACAAAACTAGTATTTTACATAAAATTAATCCTCCATATCAATTACACGCGTATTGAAAACATGTAAATGTCAAGGTTAATAAACGTTACTAAGCATTTACTAAGCATTGTCTACCTCCTAAAATTAACGTCAAATTTCATACATAGTCTCTGATTGTGTTACTAAGACATTCATCATCCCCCATTTATCTTCATCTCGCTAAGTCAATTTCAACTCACTACTTAACTATTCCCATCTTCCTCTCCGTATCTCTTTACACAATGAATATACACAAGCCGTGCGTCTGCATTTATCTGTCTAACTCCCGATGCTATTTGCGTCATTCTGTTTACACATTATAATCACTTCTTTTACAGTACGATCAAGAAAATTAATTTGCTGTTTGATTATTTATTCTGCTTTGCAATATACTATTCTAACTTGAACGCTTAGATGGTTATTTTTCAGATGCATTATGTTTCCTAATGTTCATCAAGTGTTATCTTCAACCATACCTATAACATACACAAACATAGGGTATACATTCTGTCAAATAAATACGGGAAATTGTTCATTTAAAAATCCCACGTAAAAGGTATGAAAAAATGTTTTTGCGTAAGTTGGTAGCAGTGACCTAATTGTTACGTAGAGTTGTGGCGCGATCTGTCGACTAGTTTGTTTACAGCTTTTGATTAGGTTAGTTGACATCAAGTGGGCTCTGCTATTTTTAAAATGGATAAAAATATCGAACAAAGAGTTTGCCTCAAATTTTGTGGCACCATGATAATGCGCCGTCCCACACATCGACACATCCCAGAAAACAATAATTATTGTTTTGCAAGCATAAAACTTTATATTGAGCTACCATCGTAGAGAAAGAATTCGGTATACTATAAGGTGAGGATGGTGAGGTGGTGAGGATGACCACACATGACTTCACTCATATTCATCGTGCCTCCAAGTTATTACTTACGTTCATAGGATCTGCGTTAGTGCAGGATGTGTGAAAATTATTTTTCATTCTATTATCCGTAAGTATATGCCGCAAATGCGTTTTCAAGTGTTCAAATCAGTTCAGTATCTGTACAATAATCAATAGATTAAACATGTTCATTGCTTGGATAACGTCACCTATTTTACTCGTGCTTTAGCCATCTGAAGGTGATTCTCCACACCGTTTTAGTGTCTAGAAAAATATTTGTATTGCCACACCGTCAACCAGGTGGGAAAAGAATCAGATCACAAAGGATGAACTTGACTAAACTACCATACCACAACCGCACCTGGAGGTAAATGATCTTGAGAACTAGTGTGTGTTGACCATTAAAAAGTTGTTTTGTATAGTTAAAGGGGTAGCGTAAGTTAGCTTGTCTCCGTTTGAGACAAGAGTCCGGAGGACCAGCCGATTGAAATTTAGGGGAATTGGTACCCGTAACTGTTTATAATAATAAGGTAAGATGACGAGACTTACACGTGCTCCTGATGGAAAGATACCTGCTAGCTACCGGGTAGACGAGGTTACCTCCTTCATACTCGTGGCGACGTGGACACAGAAATCTCCTTGTAGTTGTAACCGAGACAAGTTGCACTTTACAGTCGCGAGCTGTTGTGAACACACGACACACTGTTTACCGTTAAACCAATTAACTAACGAAAACGCGTAAAAGTTGGGGCTTTATAATAAAGCAACGAGACGGGGCCGGGATTGCGGCAACGGGACGTGGGAAGGAAAAAAAAGAGTAGCAGTCGGTAAAGCGCAGCACCTATTAAAGGACGTACTATCGACAGGTGCAATGACATAAATCTAACAATTAAAAAAAAAAAAAAATGCATGACCTGTCCTAAACATACCGCCCACCAAAAGGTAACCAGGGCTACCTTTTTCCACTGAAGAACCTTGGTGATGGCATCGAGATGTGGTAGTGGTCAACGAAGAAGATAACGATGAGGTTGGACGGAAGAAATGGGGCAGGAGCAATAAAAGTGGTTAACGTTAACGACAGGAGGCCGACTTATGATCAGCTAGGAAAAGTAAATAAGGATAAGAACGAGGGGTTAACATAAATGCAGGAAACGAAAGGTAAACGGAGATACGGGAATCTAGGGATTGTAGAGGTATTAACAAGAAGGTATTACGACCAGCTTGCTGTTCGGACGCGTGAAATCTCCTTAATTAGTGTGGATATGTGCTACTCTGGAAATTCCATCCTTTCCGGGGTACAGCTTCTTGATAATTCCAAGAGGCCAATTATTCGGTTGAGGGTCTTCTCCGTAGATCAAGACGACTTGTCCTTCTTTGAGAGAAGAAACATCGCGAGTCCACTTACGGCGCTGAGCCTGAGTGTGAGGGTAATTTCTAGACCAATGATTCCAGAAAGATTGAAGAATCTGGTTTATTCGTAGCTAACGAGTTTGCGGGGTAACGGGGTAACGTCCTCCTTTATTCGGAGTTCAGGAGCCTGCAGAAATGAAGTTCCGATGAGGAAGTTACCGGGTGTCAGAAGGCTCAGGTAAAAATTTGAACAATGGTCGGCTATTCAATATAGCTTCGATTCGTGCGAAGAGTGTAGCGTATTCTTCGAATGTAAGATTCTGTGGTCCAATGGCACGATGAAGTAACGTTTAGCAGATTTGACGGCAGCTTCCCAAAGTTGGCTGAAATTGGGAGCTGAAGGCAGATTGAAATGCCACTTAATGTTGCGGCTGGCGAGGTGATCGTGAATTTTATCAGAGGAAGCTTGAATTTGGGTATGAATTTCTCGGAGCTTGCGAGCGGCACCGACAAAATTCGTGCCGTTATCGGAGTAAAAGTCAGAAGGTAGGCCTCTTCTGGCCACAAAACGATCGAAAGCAGAGAGGAAAGTGTCTGTGCTTAATGCTGATACACATTCCAAATGAACAGCTTTCGTAGCAGTACAAACAAAGATACAAAGATAACCTTTAACCAACTTGGAAGTTCGTAACTTGCTGGTTTTCATCATCGTCGGACCGGCGAAGTCTACGCCCACTGAGCTAAAAGCGCGTGAAGGCTGGACATGGAAATCAGGCAAGTCGGACATCATGGGCTGCGCGCGGTAGCGCAGACAACGGACACAATTATGTATAAGCCATCGAAGTAAATAACGTAAAGAAATAATCCAGAATTTCTGGAGAATCAACGACTGAGTAGTGCGAGGTCCGGAATGCATTGACGAAACATGAAAATGATCACAAATCAAGCTGGAAAGATGACATTTCTTTGGCAACAATATCGGATGCTTAGCATCATACTCCAGATTTGATCGACGAATCCGACCGCCCACCCTGAGAACACCCCGGGTGTCGACAAAAGGTGATAGCGAACATAAGGGACTGGAGACGTGCTTATTAGATTGTACTCGTTTGAGTTCGGAAGCAAAGTAATATTGCTGCGTGATCTTGATGCAAATTAGAGTAACTTCATTCAATTCAGGCACAGTAAGCTTCAGATCCAGAAAACCTGTTTGGATTCGGCGAGAATGTTGAATAAAGCGTCAAACATAGGCGACAACTCGAATGAGGCGGTTAAACGTAGAAAATCTCTGAATGATTTCTAGAGATGAGTCGTCATTAGTAGTGGTGATTAAAGAGGAGTTCACACAGCGAAGCTCGGGAACTTCGGAAGGAATGGACGGTAATGCTCGATGAGGCCATGGGGACGCAGGAGAGCGTAAAAAGTCTGGCCCATTCCACCAGGTGTCAGACTCTAGTAACAGACTGGGAAATGTCCCACGAGATGCGATGTCAGCGGGATTGTGCTCGGTACGAACATGAGACCACATATCTAATGTAGTAAGCGCAAGGATTGTGTTACTCGGTTAGCAACAAATGTCTTGAGTTTATGAGGCGGCGTACGAAGCCAGGTGAGCACAATTTCAGCGTCGGAGAACAGTCTTGTCCCTTGGTTGTCCAAATCGGAGAGGGAATCCAACACAGATTCATATAACTTGGCGAGCAGAAGAGCGGCGCAGAGCTCTAAGCGAGGAATAGTGACATTAGTCGGCGTGACGCGACTCTTGGCTTTAATGAGTTGAACGTCAACTTGATCTACGTAGGTGGTGTGAAGATAAATAATGGCCGCATAACCTTTCTCTAAGGCGTCACAACACCCAAGAATGCGGCGAACCAGATGAGGAAAACCGATGTGACGAGGTAAACGAAGTTGGCTTAAACGAGGAAGTTCAGCGGCGAATTTATTCCATTTGGCGGCAATTTCGGAGGGAAGTACTTCATCCTAGCCTAGTCGGTTTTGCTATAGAGTCTTGAGTAGAGATTTAACCCATAAGGTGACTGGAGTGATAAATCCCAACGGATCAAAGAATCGAGCGACATATGAAAGAATGCTTCGCTTGGTAGGAATGGTGTCAAACGGTATAACTTTATACGAGACGACATCGGAGTTGGGAGTCCATTGAAGCCCTAATCCCTAAGCCCTAGTATCTTGATAGTCGAAGAATCGTCGGAAAAAGACATCGGATTCTCGAGATGATCTTGAGGAAAGTGCGCATTAACTCTGGTGAGTTCGATGACCATTTTCGAAGCTCAAAACCACCACGTGGGAATAATTCAATTAGCTGCTTAATTAACTCTCGAGCCTTAGATAGGGATGACGCTCCTGAGTTGATGTCATCAACATATGTGTGGTGCTGAATGGCGCGAGAAGCGAGCAGGAAGCGAAAACCTTCATCTTTAACTAACTGAAGTAATGTACGCTGGGCGAGGTAAGCGGATGGAGTAAGACCGTATGTCACAGTGTTAAGTTGAAATTCCAAGATCGGAGAATCTTGATTCGGAGGGTAAAAAATGTGTTGATGACGACGATCTTCTTCGCGTAATAAAATCTGACGATACATCATCTTAATGTCAGCGCAGACAACATACTCGTGAAATCAAAAGGAGGTCAAAATAGTGCAAATATACTTTTGGAGCTTGGGTCCAGAAAAGAGTTGATTGTTTAAGGAATTGCCAGAACAGTCAGGATAAGAGGCGTTAAAGACCGTACGAACTTTGGTAGTGGAGCTGGAATCCGTAAATACACAGTGGTGAGGGATGACGTAAGAGACGGATTCAGGTGCGGGTGACATATGATTTAATTTGATGTATTCTTGCATGAAATCCTGATATTTAACTTGTATCTCAGGCTGAGATGACAATCGTTTTTCAAACTTGATGTATTGACGCTGAACGGAGTTACGAGTGGTAATCAAAGGAGTAGTTTCAGTTTTGAACGGCAGTGCGACGATGTAGCGTCCTGAAGAGTCAAGAGTGGTCGTCTTCTTGTAGATCTCTTCGCATCTAACATCATCAGGATCTTGATTTTTTGGGATGTTGACTTCTTCTAACTCCCAAAATCGTTGTAAAGCCGAGTTCAGCGGTTCAAGTGTGGATAATAGCGAGGTAGTGCATGATTTCTGCCCAGAGTTCGAGTTAATCGGCATCTGTCCAAAAATAACCCAACCAAAAATGGTGTTAAGTGCCATTGGTTGACCCTTAATAATCCTAAGAGGCGTATCTTGAATCAATTCACTGTAGATATCTGAGCCGAGTAATAAGTCGACGGGAGCGGGGCGATTGTATTGCGGATCGGCGAGTTTGAAATTCGAGAATTTTCGTACCGTAGAATCTGGAAGTAGAGCGGCAGGTAGATGACCAACAATGTGCGTAACAGCCAATGCATGGCAGGAGAGACATGACTGAGGAGATTCTGGAGTGCGGATGTCGAAACGAACGGAGCCCTTGACTCATGAAGTGGAGTCGCCAATACCGACTAATTGACTGGCACTTCGATCAATGTGTAAATTCAATTTCTGAACGGCTTGAGACGTTATAACGGCTAGACCCGGAGTCTAAGACAGCGCGCAGACTATGATTCCAGTGGAATCATAAACTTGAACCATTGCAGTTCCCAGTAAAACAGTGTTATTGCCTGTACTGCACGACAAATTAACCGTATCCGAAAAATTCGGCGAAATATTGGATACAGCTGATTCAGCGATGATCGACGAAGAGTGCGATGAGGCCCCAGAATTTGGAGTACGGAGGTGCGGGTAGCGTTATTAAAACTAGGTGGACTCGTAGATGTACTGGACGGGGCACTTCCCTTTTCGGTGAAAGGATGCAACAATGAATTGTGCTCTCTAGAATTGCAAGTCTTACACGTTTTAGTAGATCGACAATTTTTACGAGCGTGTCTACCAAAACAAGAAAAACACAAACGGAAGTCTGATAAGCGCTTATATCTGTCATCAATACTGAATGATAGAAAATCAGTACAAGTAAAAATATTATGATAGTCTGATTTGCAAAATACGCAATGCTGGTTTTCGTTAGAGCGCGATACGGCTGATTGTTTTTCGGTGATTGACCTACGAGGTCTGTAGACAGCATGAGCAGGGGTACTGCGTGGAGAGCGTGAAGAATGAGATGGAGCTTCAGGTTTTTGCTTTATCGCAGTGCTGGTAGCAGAATTCATTTCTATTAATTCAGTAGATCTTAATAAATCGGTAACAAAATCCATTAGGTCCTTCAGCGTAGGAACCGAATTGATTTTAATTGAATGCTCAAACATAGACTTAGTCTCAGGATCTAGATTATTGTAAGCTAACGAAAACAGTAGAAAATCCTTTAAATCGATCTACTAAATAAGTTCTAATGCGCTAATAGCATTATTATGCACAGATAAAAATCGTTGGTGACCCTCATAACTGGGTTTTGAATTCGGTTCAAAGGTGGCAATCTCATTAAAGTAATAAGTAGCCAAACGGCGCTTGTTCGAGTAACGATTAATTATGGCATTGTACACAACATCATAATTTTCTGGAGTTATCGGTAGACTAGTGATGATCTGGAGGGCTTCCCCTTTCAAGAAACTTCTCAAAAATTGAAATTTCTGTACATTAAAAAGAGCAGAATTTTCATGAACCGATGAATTGAATAGCGCGATGAAATTCTGATACTGTTTAATTTCATCTGAAAATGTAGGAATCTGCACCTTCGGCAAATTAGCGATGGATGATAAATGCAAATTATTTAATTCGCGCACATTAGGTTTCACTTCAGTGTTTTCAACTGGGGCAAACATAACCAGTTGGCTGTAGACTTCATCAAATTGATTTTGAAATTCATTTAACTTAGTAACAGTAACACTCGTGTTAGTACCAGAATCAGCGACATCAATTGCGACTGATTTTGAGAAAATTCGGTATAAATATGGTCAATTCTTGTTGACAGTTTAAGTGGCAACCCGCCACTAGCTGTGGCAGTGTTATGAATAATATTCAACAATTTAATTACCCGAGTTTGTAATGCTAACAGGTCAGCAGCGGTTTGTTCCATTTTCTTGGATTGTAATCTAGTAATCACTGGCATGCACGAAAAGATGAACTACAATAGCTGTACTTAACTGCAAAACGTAAATAACGATGCGGTAAACGTAGAGAAGTTCGGATAATCCACACTCGGATAAACGGAACTTTAGTCCGCAGTCACATAAACTAATGTAACGACACTAACATAAATATGTAAAAACGCCGAAAATAAAATTTAACGTTTCTTAAATAATTTTTTCGAGGCATAAACAGTTCGCTAATTATTGTTAGAACACAGCAATTAAACATATACAACAAAAGCAACCGTTCAATGTTCGTTGAGTAGCACGCTATCACAATGTAAACAAACACTTGCATCGGTTGTGAATGTGAGATGCTATTGACAAAGGAATAAAGTCAGGTTAGATTTGGCAACCATGTGTTTGCCGGCCAACAAGGAACAGGGAATATAACTGGAGCAAAATGGCGGATTGTACAAGGAAAATGCTACGATAAAACTGTGAACAGTGTGGCCACGTGTAGTTAATACGAAACGAATGACATTTAAACCATAAAATGTCATTAACGCACTGTAAATCTATGAGTCGCTATTTATAAGTTCACATCCGGTCCGGAGGACCATGTTTTGTATAGTTAAAGGGGTAGCGTAAGTTAGCTTGTCTCCATTTGAGACAAGATTCCGGAGGACCAGCCGATTGAAATTTAGGGGAATTGGTACCCGTAACTGTTTATAATAATAAGGTAAGATGACGAGACTTACACGTGCTCCTGATGGAAAGATACCTGCTAGCTACCGGGTAGACGAGGTTATCTCCTTTATAATCGTGGCGACGTGGACACAGAAATCTCCTTCTTGTAGTTGTAACCGAAACAAGTTGCACTTTACACTCGCGAGCTGTTGTGAACACATTAACGCACGACACACTGTTTACCGTTAAAGCAATTAACTAACGAAAACGCGTAAAAGTTGGGCCTTTATAATAAAGCAACGATACGGGGCCGGGATTGCGGCAACGGGACGTGGGAAGGAAAAAAAGAATAGCAGTCGGCAGAGCGCAGCACGTATTGAAGGACGTACTATCGATAGGTGCAATGATATAAATCTAAAATTTAAAAAAAAAATTAATGACATGTCGCAAACAAAAATAAACCCTTCTCGTATAAGCTGTTTCAATTTCTTTCCCAGTGTAGAATTTCTAAGAATGCATATTTGATATGTAATGATTTGTTATAATTTCGTAATAAGAATATTGGTGCAATAAAAATGTTATTTGTGATCATATCAACAAAAGAAATGTTCTTTGTACCAAACAAATTAATGACTACAATTTGACGATGTGTTTTAGTTTTGATAGGTTAGAGTAAAAGTTTTTAAAAACTTGAATAATTTATTAAATAATCAACTTTACAGACTTTTGGACACGAAAAACAATACTTTGTGTGTGTACGGAACTGAACTATAATCCAATATTTATAAAATTATACGGTAAGAATCCTGAATTTCAGATTTTCCGTGAGGAAAATATGAGGATCTAACCTCGAAGCTAGTCTTATCCCTCCCTCATCAAGAACAAATCCTAGTTACTCTACTGTGTGTAATATTCTTACGACGGTCTCTCTGATCGTCATACGCTAAATAATAATTTGTAATCAACAAGGTAGTCTCGTACAATAATTCAAGTTAAATCTGTCCACACGCGTGTATTAAGAGTCCCCCACTTATTATACCACAATACTCACATTTCACTAACAACCACTTGAGACGCACTGTCTAAATCGCCAAAGTAAATTGACTTCTAAGCGGCAGCTGTCGTTATATATAGCCTTCAGGTGTTTAAGACTAATGTTCCATAATATGCGTCAACAAGCACTCGAAAACTCTAGTGGGTACTTAAGTGCGGCTTTGGCAGAGACACACACCTGCTCGGTTAGCCGAGAAACGAGCAGAAGGACGCTCTTGCCTTTTAGAAAGTGTTCCGTCGTTACACTGTACCCACCTTAAAACTGTTCGTCCCGAACTGGCAAACCGTCTCTGAAGTAATTCTTGGCCAGGCGATCTAAGTGGACTACCGTGGATTTCAGCTGTCCTTCCTTATGGATCCAATAGACAACATCATTGATTCTTCTCTTCACGGTGTAAGGTCCTTCCCAGTTAATTTGAAGTTTAGGTGAGCGACCATGACGGCGCTTTGGGTTGTACAACCAAACCTAATCTCCTTCTTTGAAACCCACACCAATGCTGTGAATGTCATACCGCGTTTTCACTTTATCACTGGCTGTCTAAAGTCGTCCTCTTATCAAGCGATTCATTCCTCTCAGTTTGTTTTCTAGTTACTATGAATAGTTCTGTGGCTCTTGGGACTGAGTTTCAGGTGATCCGAACATCAAGTCTCCAGGAAGACGAATCTGTGACCCGAATATAAATTTTGCTGGAGTCATACCGAATGTGATGTGTACTGATGACCTAAACACCATTAGGAATAGCGGTATTCGCTGGTCCCAGTCTGTTCGGTTCTCGTCAACAACCTTCGACAGATACTGCTTAAGTGTCCTATTGAAACTCTCAACCATTCCGTCCGACTGAGGATGGAGAGGTGTTGTTCTGGTCTTTCGACCTCCTAGTAGACGGCATAATTCATTAAGGAAGGATTCGAAGTTCCTTCCTTGATTCGTATGAATTTCCATAGTGACTCCATAGCGGCGACAGAAGTTGTGAACTACCGCCTTTGCCACAGTCGTAACCTCCTGATTTGGAATTGCATAAGCTTCCACCCACTTACTAAAATAATTACCTATAACCATGATGTACCGGTTTCCAACGTCAGTAAGTGAGAAAGGTCTATGGCAATTCTCTGGAAAGGGAGTCCAACGTCATACTTCTCATTTTCCCCCTGTTTCTGGTATGTGAACCCTTGGTAGCAGCACATATTTCATAGGTACCACACCATTCTTCTACATCGTAGCAAATATGAAGCCAATAAAATAGTCTCCATATTTTGTCAAGTTTTTTGTTGACGCCACGATGACCTCCAGACGTTCCATCATGCATCTCCTTCAAAACAGACTGCACATTACTTAGGGGAACTATATGCTGCATGACCACGTCTCGTCCATCTGCGCTTTCCCAAGCCCGTTTTAGCAATCCGTTCTCCAAGGTTAAAGATTCCCATTGTACCCAGTAACCATTCAGCTCTACGGGAAGTTTTCTACGTAAGGCCTCGGAGGACCAGATCCAGTGATCTTTTAAATGGTGCCTGGTGCAAAACAGAGTCCAAATCGCATGACTTTAATTAAACTGGAATAGGCCACTTGGGGGCGAGAAAGCTGATACTTCTCTTCTTGATGAAGACCCACTTGCCACTTGCCTTGCCACTTTTCAGGTCCAATGTGGAAAACCACTGAGCTTCAGACAGCGTGTCGAGTGTATCGTCAACGCTAAGGTAGTGGATAGCAGTAAAGTCGTTCAACCTCCGGTAGTATACGCAGAAACGTAATCCACCGTCCTTCTTCGCTACCAGCACTACGGGAGAAGACCAAGTACTTGACGAAGGTTCAATTATTGCCTTATGTAACCCTTTTCCTACTTGCTTGGCCGTAGCTCTAGATTCTTGAAACGGCGTGGCAATTTACCTCCACGCGCTTTTTGGCAACTTCAATAGATGTTAATGACAGCGACTACAAAGTAAGTGTTTCTTTAGTACGGGATATCTAGAAAAATTGCTTTATCACCGATTAGCGTAACATTTAGTATAGTCATCGCGATAGTTATTTGTACGTAAATGATTATTAAATAAAATAAATAACTATAAAAAAGTATTATATGCTTTGCCACTTAGGTTGCGCTATCTAATGAAATGTCTTAAAAGCAAAACATAAATATATACAGTAGAGCAATTAAGATCAAGAAATTAGAAAACGAAACAATTTTACACTCGCAGTGAACAACTAAACTTTACTGTAATCCTGATATAAATAAGCGTAATCTTCCTCTAATTACTTTTAAAACTATCATAAATTTTTACGATTGTTAGATAGTTGATAAATCTGACAGAACTTCTATAAAAGGCTGTAGCTCCACCTACTATCGAAAACTAAGTTAGGCAGCTGTTAAAACATACACTTATTTATGTGTTACCATGTAGTGGTAAAGTAATTAGTAAAATAATTTGGTACATTCTAAAATAAATATTTTTAATGTAACTGTTATGTTGTAATGATAACTCAAATTTATCAAAGATATAGCCTTATCATTTTACGGAGTAACATATGTAGTATGTTTTAGGTATTAATTTTTAACAGTTTACATTTGCAGTAAGTACAGAAGATACGCTTCGTGCAAGCTACTGGTAGAGGAAGCGCTTCGTGTGTTATAGAGGAAAAGGCAAAAAATAATTTATTCCAGAAAGCAATAAATCATTAACGCAGTAAGTAGTTTGAGAGAAGTACACAACAACAACAAATAAAAATAACACAGTCACAGAGACAAGTTGAAACTTAATTACAAGTTGGCATAGAGATGAGCATTTAACACCATGTATGGAAGAGAATACGTCGTTTTGTAAATAAATTACAATTTATTAAAGAAATATAATAACGCTGTTAAGAAAACTCAGCCCAAGGCAGCGCTTACCGTGGCCTAGCTTATGTGGTATAGCACAGAGGAGTTTACTATTACTTACACTCAGCTTCTTTGTTTTGACATGTGTACACTGATGTGTACTAGATCACTTTCATATTTACATGGAGCGTAAAGTATTAGACAGTAAACTGCTTTTACAAAACTCATTTTTCTAAAAAAGTTTGAAGCAGTATTTTTGTAATAAACTCTACTGATACCACTGATTACGCACACTCATGCACAGGCCTACGCAAATTTATAATACACCCTCATATTATCATATTAAAGTAAGCCTTACTCTTGCCTTGACATGTTTTCAGTACGTTATTTTGCAAAAAAAATACTCGTATGTTAATTTCATGAAAATAAACTGTAATTGTTACCAGAAACAAATCGATTGCAACAGTTTGAATTGTCTGCGCTACCTTGATAAGGAGGTATATGACTGTCGAAGTATTCTGTCCAATAACCTAAATCCACAATTCTGTATAATAATCCGCTAAATCCGGTGCAAACGTGGTTATCATGAGCAGCTACAGTCAGTAGTTATTCACTGACATTAACGATAACCTGGTACGTATATTACGTTTCCCCCATCTCCTTTGAATGAAACGTCCCCTTTTAGTAAAACGTTTAAACGAACTCATAAAAGGGAGACGGTTTTTAAAGGCAACACAACGCCTAACAAAGAGTTTAGTACTGCACATGCCTGTAATTTACATATGAAGCTAGTCCAGCTTTACTCATATACACAGATAGACATAACAAAAAAGTCCTAGTTTCATCTACATGCAATATAATAATATTGTAAAATTTTTTAATGTAAAAAAGAGATAATACAAAATTACTATTTCACAGCTCAGTGTACAAATATAAAACGGCAAACCAACACTTGACCCTTACACGATATTTTAACGTTAATTCAGGCTAAATCTCAGCCTTCCTCTTTTACACAAAGTATAAATTTTGTCGGACGCTGCAGCTGATAAGCGAAGATACTTAGTATTCAAAAACCGTGTGTGGCTATACTTCACAGGAATACGTGGCAGTTTTAGTACTGTGCTTAACCAACACTTGAACTGGACATACAATTCTGAAAGCGAGACAAATTTTATAAGAATATAAATGGAATCATATCTCGTACATTAAAGTTGAGATATGTTGTTAACGTTTCTGGAGTCCACAAATGATAATAACTAATATGCACAGATGATAATGTTTGTACTCTTAAACAACGTAGTGAATGGTAATATATATTACATGCTATAATATATTAATTAAGTTATTAATCAACTGTACATTAAAATAATAATCAAAATAAAATAAAATACAATTAAATATATAAGGTGTGTTAAATATTTGTAAATTAATTTCTAAACAGAATAGATTATTCTTTATATGGTTTAAATTTAAAAAAAAATTAAAATGTAGTTTAATTTACATCTCAACGTAATGTTTTTTTAATGAGGATTTCTTTAAATATTAATATAAAGTAAGAACATAAAAATTACGCGTTATGTGGAATCAAAATTCAAACAAAATTTGTCCTATTATTGGATATAAACATAAAGATTTAGCGCATTCTCCTTTTGAACTATTTGTTCACTAAAACAATATTTGTGTTTCTAGACCTATTTAGTTTTGGGTCAAAAGTCGTTGTCCTCATTCTTTGTTATTTACAAATAAAATACTTTCTTACAACCTAATTTACCTGAATACTATTACCAAAATATTTTTTTGTTTATTCTCGCCAACACAAGAATTGTGATTCATTTATTCTTCACTGGTGTAAAACCGATTAATATTCCTGTCTTGTGTAACAAATAACGACTCTGCTTTAAAAAGCACCATTTCACTTACATTTACTCCGTTTGTGTGTCTGTATTTGGTGGTATTTCTCTGTCCTGGCCCTTTTTTTTACTTTTGTTGGCTTTATTTTTTAAAAACATTTCTTTCTCTTTCAACAATTTCTCCTTCTCTCAATCAGTCCTGTTCCAGTAGCAGATGTATAAAAGAAAAAGTTGAATATGTCTTGGGATTGATAACTAAGGTAAATATGCATTTTTTAAACAAAAGTAATATTTTACATTTAACATTCTGTATTTTTCACTAAATTTTTCTAATCACAAAGCATTAAAACATATAATTAAAAATAAAAGCAAGTTCTGAAAGCGAATAAATAAATCAAGAAGAAACAGCGATTAATCTGTTTAAAGAAATAAATGCAATAAATTTAAATAATTCTTTACACAAAAATAAAATAAGAGGTTAGTGATAATTTAGTACAATGGAAGGTTTTATATCTACGATCTGCTATCCAGTGGAGTAACCAAAACATAAGTGGGATGTGGTGACGAGTGACAAGGAGTATTTAAAATCAGGAATTACCCTTACAAAAGTTAAACAGCAACTATGTAAACAGAGAGAGAGAGAGAGAGAGAGAGAGAGAGAGAGAGTTGGCGCACAGACAGAGATACTAGTGTGTTTGTATCATGTGTTTACTTCATTAATTATTATGATGATGATGACGATGAATGCGCTTAGAATGCAATGCAATACAACACATTAACCTCATACATTATGCACATTACCAAAGAGAGACAGTGTGTTATATAAGCCATATCGTTACACATAACTAAGAACTGCCATCAACTAAGTATTTCAATTAGATTTAATTTAATTGGTTTGCACTCATTAGCCTATTATAAAAAGGGAGGGTTGTTTGCATAACTGATGCATTAAATGTAGCATAAGGCGCACGTTAAATGTATTATAGAATATATTTACCCACTGCCACGCTGGTGAAGAAAGTAGTATGTTTGATCGGCCGACATTTCTAATGAGGTATAGGCCTATACATTTAATGCTACTACTTTCGTTGCTCGTTCTCCTTCATAGTGTTCCAAAATCATTCTTTCCAAGATGTCTAGAATATAGGAATATTTTGCAGTTCACAATGTTATTAACATCTAACACTCAAGAATATATTTTAAAACCTTACCTTTGCCTCTTCTCATTTTTATTAAAGTGAACATCTTTCTTCACACAACATTTTATTCCTTTATGTTAATCTTGAGATATATACATACATAGTGCATGTGAGTTTGACGGTTAATAAGGTTTTATATGTGTGTGTGTGTGTGTGTGTGGGCGCGCGCGCGTGTGTGTGTTTCAACGATACATATTTGCATATTTGACCAGGATAATTTATTTGTACATATATAAAATAAATAGAAACAGTTGTAGATAATTTTAAAATTATGCATACGGAAAGGACAAGCTTGGACAATTCTTAACCTATTTTTTTTTTTTGTGACAATGAGTTACTTGGTTACTGAGGGGTGGCGAACTGTGTGTGTGTGTGTGTGTGTGTGTGTGTGTGTGTGTGTGTGTGTGTGTGTGTGTGTGTGTGTGTGTGTGTGTGTGTGTGTGTGTGTGTGTGTGTGTGTGTGTGTGTGTGTGTGTGTGTGTGTGTGTGTGTGTGTGTGTGTGTGTGTGTGTGTGTGTGTGTGTGTGTGTGTGTGTGTGTGTGTGTGTGTGTGTGTGTGTGTGTGTGTTGCGATCTAGGGAAGAGAACAATAGTCTCTGTGTACACTTTAACTTGTGCTAGTCCGAACAGGTACAAAATGCAAAGAATTAAATATGTTTATTTGGTAAAAATTAGCGCGCTGACATTACGTACAGCAAAGCGAATTATTTCACTTTAAGACGTGCAAAATGATGCATGTGTGAGAGGTAAAAGGACAACTGAACTATAAACAAATTAATTAATTACTCAGTTAATTAATATGTGACGAGCAATTAATTAATATCTAAGTAAAGACAAAAATTATCACGAGTCTCATGACTATTAGCTTACACATGAACACTAATTATGAGTGCTAAAATACGAAAAAAGTGGTGTCTGAAAAACCGACACGCAGTACAAGCCTGCACAACATCTGACAAGTTTGTGATGGCTTGGTAAGTAATCTGCAACCTGTCGGCTTCCCTTTGGTATATAACCCCGTTTGATTCTGGACGAGGAAGCAGACTCTAATAATTTGTTCACGGGGACACTATGTCCGATTGCTCAGCGACGTAAAACAGACGCTAATCGTTCTAAGACGGGGGACACTCTGTTCAACGGACAACCGACAACAGACTGCGGCACCAGGAACATCATCATCATCAAGGAACAACACACACACCACGGTAACGCAACAGTGAAAACAGGTGGAAATGAACAATTTTTTTTTATAAACAAAGACAGTAAACAAGTATAATCATGGTATTAATAAAAGGAGACGTAAATAATTGTACATAGTGTAATTACAAAAATTAAAATAATTAATATAATTGAAGCAAGTAATTGTAACATCTGTTTTCGAGTAATTTTTCTAGTTAGTTTAAATGAGTGCACAATAATTAATATTAATTGAATTAAAGTAAATATTATTTTTTGATTAAAATACTACAAATAAACATTTAATTTTTATAATAAATATTTAATGGATATCAGATTTGCAACACTGAAATCCATTGCAACGAACGTTATTCTGGAGACAGGTTCTTCATTGATTGCTGAACGTTTTTTAGCTCAGCAAAGTTTAGCATTTAGAGGTCACATAGAACACGTCGGCCAACAGGAATTTAAAGGAGGAAATTTTCTATCTTTAATTGGACAGCTAGCGAATTATGATCCTGTTTAAGGAAACTATTGTAAACCAGACGGGGAAGTAAATGACGTGCAGAATGAGCTCATTCAAATTCTTTCTAGAGAAGTGAAAAGAACTATTCTGAATAATGTGAGGAATGCGTCATTTTTCTCCATAATTGTTTACACAACTCCAGACATTTTGCGAGTTGATCAGTTAAGTGTCGTTTTTCGTTACGTCAAAATTGTAACTGATGAAAGTGGCAAACCAGCTGACTTAAAAGCAAATAAGTCTTTTGTAGGATTTTTTCCGGTGTCCGACAACAGAGTTTCCGGGCTAAAAGACCTATTTTAAATTACCTTCAAGTGATTACATTGACTTAAAAGAGTGTTGAGATCAAACTTACGACGGTGCGCGTGTTAAGTCTGATGCGTACAGTGGCTTAAAATCAAAAACCGAGAAGCTGGAGGAGAATGAAAATATGTCCACTGTGGTGCACACAATCTTAATCTCGTGTTGAATGACATCGTCAAAGGAGTTCCTGGACTGTCTTTTTTTTACGTAGAGGATTGTATTTTTCAAGTTTTTAGCACGAGCAATAGGATGTGGTCAGTGCTTCTAGATCACGGCATGCTTTCTCGAAATTTTAAAGGGTTGTGTCCAACCAGGTGGAATTCAAGAGACAAATCATTAACAGATCTTAAACGGAAGTAAGTTTAAGATAAAAATATTGTGAAGAAAGAGCTAAAGCAAAAGGACTGTAAATGTAACTTCACGATTTTTTTATTCATTTCCTTACCGTAATTTTCTCAAAATATTTTCCCTTGTAGAATACAGACTTCAATTTTCTGATTGATTCCTTTGCTGCATCGAAATCCCGGAGAAGGCAGTTTTGAAATGGCAATTTGGTCCTGTAACCTTTTTTTAGATAATATATGTACTTTATGTAGGTCACATGTTGCATTTTTTATAGACTATGTGTCTATAGAAATAAGGTTATGTGTAGAATTAATCAAATTAAAATTTCAATGTAATACAGTAGATTCCCTTGACGTTTTGCGTGGTACGTCTTTGTAATTTTTTACATTATAAATTAAACTTGTAATTTAATAAGTAAAGTTTACATATCGTAAAAACTACATTTAATTAATGTAAATCCTTATTTCAATTCTGTAATGTTTAAAATATTGTTTCCTCTACTAGCATTGATTCTCTTTGAGGGAATTACGTATCAACATTTATTTAAATGAAGTATTTTTCTATTTTATTATATTCTAACCAATTTTATTAGGACAGACGGTCAGTCCGATAAACGGACAAAATGATAAATCTGATTATTATGACTTGTTTTTTTATTCTTTATTTAAAAATCTTCTGGGAAAAAATTACCTAGACCCTTATTACTTATGCCATTCAGTTTTCAAATCACCTATTCCGATATTAAGTCATGACGGGAATAACCAAATAATTGTATGAGGGGTCATAACTTGCGGGGGCGGTTTACATTGTGTTAACATTGTTTAAGACAGTAATAAACAATAAAAAATCAACACTGTAGTGTAGAGTGAAAGTGAATAAGTGTTGTGCGCGTAACGAATTATGTGAAGATAATTAACAGGTGCGCCCTCCTGGACCTAGAGGTCCCGGGTTCGATTCCCGGGCCCGCACCATAAAATCAAGGTGCGTTTTTCAGCCCCCAGGTCGACTCAGTCTGTTGAAAATGAGTACCTGGGATAACATCTGGGGATAATAATGGGCGGCTGAAGCGTAGTGCTGGCCACACTGCCTTCCTTATATGCCGTACGGCTCACATAAGGCAGCCTACCCTACCTTCACCTACACTACTTCAGGTGGTACACATGGGACCCATTATTATTAATTAACAGTAAGCCTCCACACTATAAGTCGTTTCCTATTAGTGTGCAAATTGGAATAACTATTAATAATTAATTATTGTAATATTAAATAAATTTTAATAATATTTATTCAACCGACAAAGTAGTTAAGGTGCGTTTACACGGGTCAACCACGTTGATCAACCGAGTTGTTCAACTACATTGAATCAACCAAAGTGAAGTTGACATGTGTACACGTATTTTGGAAATCAATATTGTGGAATTCAATAATGTGGAAACACGGATGGTTTTTTGGTTTTGTCATTTCCATCATGGAGGCGAATGAAATTGTGCGTACGGGAGTAGTAGTAGTTTGCGATCATTTATTGAACATTTGTAAAAATATGAATAGTGTTAATAAGAAGAAGAGGAAAAAAAGAAGTTGTTGGGTGAAGCCTTGGATTTCAAGACGACCAACACTTGGTGCATCAAATACATTGCTAGCTGAGTGGGCGAGTGAAGACCGAATGATGTTCAAAAACCATTTAAGAATGGATGAAGAGAAATTTGTTGAATTGATAGAAAAGGTACAACCATTAATTCAAAAACAAGATACGATGATGAGAGATTGAATTCCTACTGCTTTGAAGTTGCAAATTACATTGAGGTATCTAGCTACTGGTGATAGTTTCGCATCTCTGGAATGTGTGTATCGTGTTCCTAAAACAACGATATCCAAGTTCCTCCCAGAAGTTCTGGATGCCATCTATCTATGTTTGAAGGACTACATCAAGGTAAGTTTAAAAAGAAAAAAGTTATAGAACTTTATTATTCATTATAGTCAATTTACATTGTGTTATACACTGGTAATTTTTTGAAATATATGTTTACTAATTGTTAATATTGTTCCCATTATTGTTGTTGTGTGGTATTTGTGGTTGAATCCAGATCAGTCAGGTCTACATCAGATGATAAGTGAGCCATGGCTTGGGAGATGATGTCATTGTCATTGCCAAACCGCTGTTGACAGTTGTAGGCTGTTTCGGAGGCAGAAGAAAAGTGTTGCGTTGATGACGAATGCGCTGAGGTTGGAGAGGGGCTTGATGACTGATGATAACAATATGCTTTTCTTGGGGGTAACAGGTTGCCTTGTTGCTGAGCCAACTGACACATTCTCTCATCTGTCATGACTTTCTGGAGCTTTTCTTGGCATAATAAAGCGCGATGTACAGGCATTTTTTTTAACTGTACTGCTAACCTTTTAGCAAAAAAATCAAATTCATTTTCGACAATTCTGCATTCATCACAAATTTTTTGCAATTTCTCAATTGCGCTGTTCACATCCTGCACTGCCTGAGGGGGAGGGGCGGGTTGTACCCTTACGCTTTCTCATCATTGGAGTTTTGTTGATGTTGTTTTCGGGTTGTCTTTCGAGTTCAGATTGAACACAATTTCCACGTTTGTCCATAATCGATGAATTATTACTGCCTTCCTCTGGTTCTCTCTCGGTATTTTCCTGGATTACTGCATCCACATTTTCGCTTTCCATCCCTTCGTGGTCCTGTAATTCCGCGGTGCTGCTTATTATCTGAAAAAGAAAGAAATAAATAAAATGAACTACCTACATTCAATTAGAAGGAAACAAATAATAACTAGCAAAACTATTTCAACGACTATTCACTTTGACTTTCACTTCACGATTCATTTATTTCGGATTCCCAGTAAGGAGACAGAATTGAGAGGAGTAATGGAAGATTTTTATACTCAGTGGAACTTCCCTAACTGCTGTGGCGCTATTGACGGAAAGCATGTGGTTCCTCGCTGCCCTAACAAGAGTGGTTCCGAATTCTTCAATTATAAGAAAAGCTTCAGTGTGATACTACTAGCAATCGTGGATGCAAATTACAACTTTATTTATATTGATGTCGGCACTAATGGCAGAGTAAATGATGCTCTAGTTTTTTCAAGGTCAACGTTTAATTTGGCTCTTCAAAACAATTCTTTCCACTTGCCATAGGACGGAGTATTCGTGGGTGATGATGCCTTCCCATTAACACGTAACATCATGAAGCCATATGCCATGAAGCGGCCTCTCACGGAACAAGAGAAGGTATTTAATTACAGATTATCAAGAGCACGTCGCGTTTCTGAAAATGCATTTGGCATACTGGTTTCAAGATTTTGTGTTTATGAAAGACCATTAGCACTGCAACCCCAAAAAGATGATAAGGTGGTAAAGCCACTTGTGTTTTGCACAATTGGGTGCGGCAAGGTAGCACACCCTCAAATCCTGACGGACTGCTTGATGTAGAAGCAATGGGACCAGGAACGCTGACACCAGGTCCACGGGATATTTCAGCAAACGGAATGAGGAATGCCTACTTCATTCATAGCAACAACCACAGCAGATTGGCAAGTGAGGTGCGCAACAAATTCGCTGAATTTTCTGTACGTCGGAAACAGTTCCATGGGAATGGACAATGATTTAACACATTACTATTATTATGGTTGTAAAAATTCATAACTATTACCCTTGAATAAATGCGTCATTAACCTTGAAATAAAAGTACCTACCTACTTATTTCTATTATAGCAATCTCAAGTCAAATTATCCTTTTTACAAAAAAAAGAAGAAAAACATACAAATCAATATAACCTTTTTACAAATCAAAATAACTTTTTTCACGTCAAATTCAATGTAGAAGAAGGTTAATTTGATTTGTAAACAGGTTAATTTGACTTGAAAATGTCATGAACTAAACATGATAGGCATGTACAATTTATTTTCTTACCTTGGTTGAAGATGAGCCTCTTGGGGTGCACACAGGATGCAAGAAGAGATCAGCTTGAGCAAACCAGTGTAATTTAGGTTTGTACACATCATCCACTCCCGCACCACTTTTTTCAGACTGCATTATCTTCCCAAGTTCAGCGGAATACCTCGATCTTATAGATTTGATTTTCAGTTTCACATCCTCTGCTGTAAGTCCGGGTAAATTTAACTGTTTAACCATATTTCCCAACCCAGTGTCTCGACGAGTTTGTAAATTTCACACACTCAGCATATCCTTATTAGTATAATCAAATTTGAACCGTTGCAATATATTAAAACGACACACAGGTTGCAAATTTAATGTAATTTTAATTTGTGGAGCCCCACGTTCTTTGGGACGCCAAAATTATACAACGGTACAAATAAAATAGTAAATTAATTTGTGATGTGTTTACATTCATACAAACTTACTGAGACCGCATATGTATAATTGGAGTTCAGGTGTAATCATAATACGAGTAGTCATTTTAGGAATCGTAACATGTTTTCATTTCTTTATTCAAACAAACAAAATAAAAGAAAATAATAATATAATAATAATATTTACTTCGCCATAAAATATTCATTATCTATTGTTTCAATGTTTCTTTGTTGCCGTACAATCATCATAAAATAGATTTTACATCTTATGTCTTATATACTAGCAATTCTATGTAAAACATTTCTTCGTTACACTATAAATTCTCGACTACTCAGTCTGAATGTGTGCTTTATAAATTTGTTCTTATTTACATTATTATTCTATACTTGGCATACATCTTACGGCTTTATAATCATTTTAAAGAAACAAATTGAATCGTTAGTCTTCTTCTATATTTCCAATTACTTTACTTTATACGCTTTCAATGAAAAATTAAAATTATTAAATCAATTGTTAATTCTCCAACCAAGGATTTAAATTATCTTTAAATTAACTGGTCATCATTAAAGAAAATTCTTACTCTAGTTAAATTACATTCTCTTATCTCTATCTACATAATTTTTCTTTAATTTAAATTTTTTTTTGATTAATGTCTTTCAATGTTTATTTAATGTTTATTTCAATGTTTCAATTTATTCTTTCATAATTATAAATTGGTTTTTCGTCACCTCAATTCTGCAGGTTGTCCCATATCCTCCAGTGATCTGTCGGTCCTCTCCTACTGGATGTCCTCTTGCGTTTTCTTGTTCCACTGGTCGTACTCCAGTCACTCGTCCTTCATGGTCCCATCAGCTGGCTGTAGAATGGAATGACGTGTTGCTCTGAATCGTTCCTCTGCTTGATGTTCTCTCGCCATCTGTCTAGTGTGTTGATGTTTGTAGTTGTAGACTATTTGTAGACGTCCTATAATTATAGTTACTGTTCTTTTTTTATTACTTGAACTAACGTATTGTCCGTTATACTTTACAGTTTATAAACAGAAGATCTTGTCGATATTGGACATAGCGTCTAGCTACGTCTGAAGTAATTAAAATTTCGCGTCTCTGACGGACATAGCGTACCGCTGCAATTGAAAACTGATTGTATTCACCAAAAAAACCACACCTGTCGTCACAGAATTCTGCAGGTCAGAAGCTGTCCACGGCGTCTGTTCCCCACTCTCGTCCAATTTCACATTTTTGCCAATTGCAATGTCTAATGCGAATTTCAAGGTGATCTAACATTGCCTAATTTAATTCCGCATATTATACGTAATTATCATAATGATCGCATCATTAGTGTAATTACTATGCTCTAAAAATCGCACAGAATTCGCACTGAACGTCATAATTACATAGAATTCGCACTGCACACGTGTCTGATTTTTATACATTTTCAGAAGTCTTTACAATCTTTCTAATATTTACGGTTTGCTTGTAATCAAATAAAACTTTAATTTAGCATCTATTTGGGGTGAGATTGCAAACTTTCAGGCTTGAACAGGCTTCACGCACACACACTATTTACTTGTGTACACGCTCTCAGCGGCGCGGCAATCGCGTGATGTTCCTGTTGATTCCTGTTTATAATTCAGCTTCCAATTTCACACCTGCTTGTCTATTACATATTACTAAAATTAATTTAAATATTTATTTTATTTAATACATGCACATTACAGCATATGCTTGTATTTTCGCAATATATATACAGTTTTTTAAATATCGATAGTGATCAACATTTTGTTAAAACATGTCCTATGGATGCATATTTGCAATTGTATTAGTAACTGTGTTAAAAGGGCATCCACTTATTATCCATTTGATTAGTTGTCATTGTTGATAGTATTGGTAATGCTTATTAATGAACACTGAATACTTTACATACGTATGTATATCTATTTTGTCTATAAAATGAGAGATAGAAACTGTTATTACAAACATAAGAATTCAATTGTCTGAATATTGATGAAACACTAATAAAAAAGTTGTTATCGTTAAATAAGCGTTTTATTGAAAGTCCTGTCACAATGGGCTCCGGCACATTTTTTGCTTCGTCTAGGCCAAGCGCCTAGTTTAAAATTTTAATGTAACGGCCGTAGCCGTAACAATATATAGGCCTATTTCTTATCATTAAATGCTCTGATGAAATAAAATTGCACAAATTAAAGGAAATGAACTTGTAATTGTTGATATTAACTAGGATTAAAACTAAAGAAACCACAAATGAGAGGGAAAGTAAATCACAAAGGAACTGATTACAAAAATCAGTATGGAAAAGAGAGTAACATAGAAAATTATGTAAATACAGTAGAAAAATCAGATAACAAATGAGCAGTTTAAAGCCAAAAAGTATAAATGAGGAATCCAAGAAAGAAATATCAGTTTAGGATTCTTCTCTAGTGGTACGCCCAGAATTTTAAGGAGTAAAAGAATTGTAAAAAATCCAAAGCGCAGACATCCAGAGACATCCAAGTGTAACATAGCTACAGGAACAGGAATGACAGAAGGACAGTTTATTCAAAGAGGAAGAAATCTTAGAGAAACAACAAGAAAATTATGAAAAAAAAATAGCATTGTACGAGTATATATAGTGGCTTTGAATTTTCATGACAATGTATATACTACTATATCCAGAC
This sequence comes from Magicicada septendecula, assembly GCA_034769895.1. Classification (NCBI taxonomy): domain Eukaryota; kingdom Metazoa; phylum Arthropoda; class Insecta; order Hemiptera; family Cicadidae; genus Magicicada; species Magicicada septendecula. Next base: position 281,422,035 of record CM068368.1, on the reverse strand, counting down.
ATATAACGGAGTACATGCGAATGGAAGGACCCTGGCCACTAATTATTAAAGTAAAGTCATTATTGCTTACGGAGGACAGGAATATCAATTGTGACACCGGTAAAACCGAGCGAATCACAACTCTTGGAATGGCGAGAATAAATGAGAAACATTTTGGAAATAGGATTCAGGTAAATTAAGTTACAACAAAACACATTTTTTAAACCAGATAAACCTAGGACACTTAAATTATAAAAACATAGATTACTAGAAGTCTCTAAATCATGTGAAACATCATACATTTCATTTATGGAATGAATTTTATACATATTTCCTTTGAAATAAAATAAAATTAATTGTGCTCAAAAAATAAAATGATAACAAACAATAGATGAATGTAAGTTACAGGCTTGTCATAAAGCTGACATTTTGTATATAAGTAGAAATGTTTATTAAACTCAGTAAAACATAGCAAAAGACATAGAGACTTCTTTTGTTACAGTATACACAATAATGTAGGGATTAAAGCATTGTACTTTGTATATACTTTTAAACGTTCTGAGTTTAGTCTATGTATTGTTAATTATTAAATTTTATCACATACCTTTGCCAAACAGGCCCATTATTCACAGGGGAGTATTTACGGGAAGACGAACGGAACCGGACCCTCCAGAGGGTTGAAAAAAGTTTAGGACTTGTGTTAATCTCTTAATTTTTACACGATTTTATTGTTTTTTCACTGTTTACGCTAATACAGTAGTAACTCTTTTTTGAATCTACAAACAGGTGTATTATTACACAGCATTTGCGTATACTTTTGAAATACAAAACAGAGTTGGCAATTGAGTCAATAAGTATCTAAAAAACAGTTTTTCAATAACCGTATTTTTATTGTAGCATTACCGTTTACTTTAATGGGATTAATTTCAGAATATTATCACACGTTTTTCAACCACGTTAAAGATTGTAATGGTGTCTTAACATTTTTTTTATTTTGTATGATCGTACCCCCCCCCCCAGACCATATTCTACATACGCCACTAATTATTCATATTCATTTTGTCATAACAATGAAAAGTCCTTACCGTTTGTTGCACCCCCACAAGAAAATATTCCACAAATTTAGGCGGTTTGCCGTTTACAATTATAATATTACAATAATTACAAGTACTATTAGTAACTATTGTAAATTAACTATTTACAATAGTTACAATAAATGCTATTCAGTAAAGTGCGATTATGACAATTTAATTTCTAAAGCGTTGTTTCATTTACCAAGTCACTGTCCGCGTAATTCACACATATTTTCTATTTGGGTCGTTCCGTAATTTATCAAAATATTTTATAAAACAATATTTGTTTTAATATACAATATTTTATATAAAATTTAATATTGTATTTTGCAAGAAGTGGCTACAGGCGTTGGCCAGCTTTCATTTTTCCTCATTACAAGATTTTTTTTAAATGACGTATTTAATCCATTACAACATATAACAGTCGGCAATATATACGAAATAAATACCGACTTGTCAGGGGAATGTCAACTGATACATCTCCTGTTTTTTCATCCAGTCTTAAGGACTGTTAACGTACCAGAACTTTAAGTAAGATCAGCTGGCACTCGACAATTCAGTCTTCGCCCTAGTAGGGGTATCGTAAGTTCTTCTACCAGGTTGTCTCAGCCTTGTGTTGTGTCACACAGAACGCGCTTGTATTTCCTGCCAGATTGTAGGTACACCTAAGGCTCCATAGATATTCTCACTTCTGATGTACCACGTCGCCTCGGTGACCAATGGTAGAAATTTGATTGAAGCCTCTGTATGAGTTATATCTTTGAGTGAAAGGTGGTTCCCCAAGGCTCCAACCGGTATGTCCATACCGCCTTCAAAACAGATTTATGATTTATAAATGACTAATTTTTTAAAGCTTAATGATGACTTACAAAAATTCAGCCAGAACAGCTTGCTAAGTTTATGCTGAAGTTGTTTTCTCTTGGCCTGTATATGTTTTGTACAGTTTAACCTCGGGTCCAAGTAAACCTCCAAGTACTTGACTTCTTTGGTTTGAGGATTATCTTGTCGTTAAGCGTGACTATGTGCAAGTTGCCTTGAGGGTAGTAAACTTTATGTGTTGATTTTTCGTCGTTCACTTTGATTTTCCACTTCTTCAGCCAGGGCGTAAGGTCATTCAGGAAATTTTGCAGTCGTTCAAAACAACGATGGGGTTCTGATCAGAATCTAGTATTCCTATAGCCGTGTCGTCGACAAAAGTTGATACAGTTGTCTCAGGAGTTGTAGGTAAGTCTGCCGTATGCTGAATATAGAGTAGAGACCCTAGAACGCTACCTTGTGTTACCACCTTGTATGGGCTGTAGATGTGAGTATGCGTTGTGAAAGTTAACGAAGGAGTATTCGTCTTTAAGATAAAATCTGAGGACAGTATAGTAGTTCACTAGAAGTAATTGCTTAAGATTGAATTACAATCCAGTGTGCTAACGTTTGCCAAACCCCTGTCCAACGGCCAAGATGACTCCAGGACAATACTTTTTCTCTTCAAAGTCTCGAAAGATTTTACTGGTCACGGCGGTATACTTGTTCTATAGCTCCATAGCTCCATGGTTTCGTCTAAAGCCAAAGTGATGATCTGGAATTAGACTTCCCAGCTGAAACCTTTGAAGAAACAGTTTTTCGAAAACCTTGGACACCGTCACCAGCTAACTTATTGGGCGATACGATTTAACAGCCACTGGTTTTTTCCTGGTTTGAGGATAGGAGACTACTTGCACCACTTATCACTTAGGTGGAACTGAGGGCATTCTTAAGATGGAATTGAAGAGCTGCGTGGGTACCCTATACCCGCTTTGGGAAACTCTTGTAGTTGATTTCCAAAAATAGATCGTTCCCTAGAGCTTACTTTTACGTTGATGAAGTAATTAGTGGTGTTTTAACTTACTGTTTGTGAAGGCTTTAATTGGTAGATTTCATGAAGGCCCATCTGTAGTTGTCTTCATTGCAGACGTAAGGTATTAGTGTTTTTGAGTAAAAGTTTAGAGTAGAAGTATCTTTTAGGCAGCGAATATTTGAGTTTTTGTTATTTTCACTGACGTGCGGTCATTTCAACCTCTCAGTAGGTCTCAGTAGCACCTACCTTTTCGAGATGCACCTGGAATTCCCAACTGTTTCTTCTCTGATCATGCGTTGTAATTCCTTTGATAATCTATTTAGTTCAGTCTTCAGTTCAGGTGCCCTCGTAGACAGCCACTGACTCGTAATTTTACGTTTTCCTACAATTCCGTCTTGTATACACGGAGGCATTAAGACCGATTCAGATTTATTTATTGTATTTAATGGTGTGGCATTCCAGGCTGCCTGTTGCGCCCACGTGTAAACTCCTCCGCTGCTTTGGATAGTTCTTCTTAATTTTTAGCGTTACTTTTAAATTTATCGTGCCCGTGTTTTATATCTGTAACCCTTCCAGTCAGTCTGTTGGTATTTATAACAGTAGTATAAAAGTGAGCGTACTAAAACACTTCCGGGTTCTGGTTCATGACGTCACAGAGGCCCTGGTCGCAGGCGTCCGAGCGCTGCATGGCTAAAACACTGACGTCACTATTTTATAAACCTGTTTCATGACGTCACAGATGCCCTGGACGTTGGCGTTCGACACAGAGGCCGTGGTAGTTGGTTTATGCATGTCCAAAATTTGGTAGCCGAAAACAATGTGTAGCGGATGGGGGTACCCGGAATTCGGTGGTTGACGTCACAGAGGTCCTGGACGAGGCGTCACAGAGACAGTGGTAGTATGACGTGTCATCGGGTACGGTTACGCGAAATTTGGGGGTCATCGGACACTGAAATTTGGCGATGACATAGGCCATGGTAGTCGGTTTCTGCATGTAGCAGATTTGGTGTGGGGTGAAGGGGGTGTGGGGTGAAGGTACGGGGTGAGGGTGCGGGGGTAGGAAGCTAGGTTGTAGCCGGCGTCCGTGACCGTGGTGTCGTCGTCCGGTCGTGACCGAAGGAGATGACGCTTTGGAAGGAAGGAACGTGGTCGGGAGAAACGGAATAAATACGTCAGTGTTTACCTGTGCAGCCATCAGTACTCGCCATGGAAGGAATCGTCGCTAACGCCAAAGCAGTTGAAACGTTTTTGCCTAAAAGGGACTTATCCAGTCTCTAGTTAGACGTAAAATACCACATCGTGCGCATGAAGTTCGTAAATACAAAATTCGGTGAGTCGCTAGTGGTGAATCTGGAAGACACCGGAGGCTGTCCACAGCTGGAGGACAAACTATTTTATGTATACCTCCCGAAAAGATGGAGTGATGTGTTTACGGAGGACCAGCTGAAAGCGGTGAAGCTTTGAATGCTGTCTCTGCGTGTAACCTCACACACTCCGCTGGCAAACGAAAAAGTGAGCGTCCAGCTGGACATCGATATGTGAGTATGATATTTCAGTACTTCTAATATTTACTTATACAGAAGTGGTTATCTATTAATTTTTTCCTCTTTTTTTCCAGACAAAATAAACGACAACAGGACCAATCAATAATAATAATAATAATAATATTAATAATTTTTTTAAAATATTGAAGTAGATTTCGTCTCTCCTTTTTCATAATAATATTAAATTTTTTTTAAATTTTGAAGTAGATTTCTCTCCTTTTTTGAGGTTTTTTATTAAATTAACTGTTTCACTTTCTTAATTTTCAGAGAAAGAATAAGATGTTTGGATGTAACATTGTAAAAATATCGGTATGGAGAACCATACATGACTTCCATATTCTAAGATTTATATTTAAAATCATTTTCGAAATGAAATATTACCACAGAAACTACTTCTTTCTACTTACTGCTTCAGCCTTAACCACAGTACTGTGGTCACTAACGTATACCACCTAACGTTATCGCACTCGATTTTCACTGATGTTGGAAGTCGATGGCATTGCCGAAACGTCTGGTTTTGTAGAAAACATTGGACTACGGCCAAATATCCCGGGAAGGAATTTTAACAAAAACTACTTCTTTGTTGCCGATAACGTTGTACACATATATATAAAAAATATGCATAAAATTAATGGCTTGTATAAGTTAATGATTGATCTCCATTAAGTAGTGCTCAAGTTTCCAAAGTTTTAATATTTTGATGTCCGTAATTAAAACATCAGAGCAGATTTAGTGTGTATGAGGGTACACCGTGGACAAAAATTTTCAACATTTCCTATTGAGCGTTGCTTAGAGTAAAGCTGCGAATCTACAGTGTACGTTTCACAGAACAAACACGCGGAAAAGAAGGAGCGCTCCGAAGTCACTCATGGACCCTCAGCATCTTGCAGAGGGTTCATTCCCTAAAGACGAAAAGTCTGTCAATGAATCGTTCCTCTGTAAACACGTGCAGTTACACTGGCCAGCGATCCACAGGAAGCAAATCGCTATCCACGCTGGACACTTTTTCGGCTTTCACGCGTTATGTTGGTATGGGTTTCGGCACTTTCCATTTAAAAAGCGTGCAAATGTAAGAAAATAAACATGAATGAGGCCAGAAATAACGCGAATTGTGTGTGTGTGTGTGTGTGTGTGTGTGTGTGTGTGTGTGTGTGTGTGTGTGTGTGTGTGTGTGTGTGTGTGTGTGTGTGTGTGTGTGTGTGTGTGTGTGTGTGTGTGTGTGTGTGTGTGTGTGTGTGTGTGTGTGTGTGTGTGTGTGTGTGTGTGTGTGTGTGTGTGTGTGTGTGTGTGTGTGTGTGTGTGTTCCCTGCCTTTTTATTGCGGTAGTCATAATAATAAAATGTAAACGTAAACATTACGTAACTGAGATATGCTTGCCTGCCACGAACGATATATTTTCTCTCATACATGATTTACATTAAAATGAAAAAATTATAATTTTATTGCCTGGCAACAAAATTATTTTATTTTTAACAATTACCATTGTTTGAAAAAGTTTAAATGAATTTTCAAGTAATTTACTGTTGTTAAAACGTAAAAGGTTGCAGGTAGACTACCCCTTCCCCTTAACCGATCTCCACCAAAATCAAAAGACCTTGAGTTCTCTATAATTCAGGGATGTATGCAAAAAATTATTTGATTCTGTTTGAATATGCGGCAGTTATCGTTCGTCATAGAAAACATTACCCTTGTTAAAACATAAAACGTTGCAGGTAAACTACCCCTTTCCCTTAACCGATCTTCACCAAAAACAATAAGTCTTGAGAACTCTACAATTTAGGGCTGTATGCGAAACATTATTTGATTCTGTTTTAATTTACAGCAGTTATCGTTTGCCAAAAAAAAAATTACCCTTGATAAAAAAAACCGTTGCTGGTAAACTACCCCTTTCCCTCAACCGATCTTCACCAAAAACAATAGATCATGAGTACTCTACAAATCAGGGGTTTTTTTTTAACTCCTAAAGGCAATGCCTTGTCGCTGTAGCCACGTCACTCTATCCCTTGCGATATTCTTCATTTCTCCATAGGACCCACTATTCACGACACTCATTGTGCTGCGGAAGTATGCAGTTCTTGGTCTTCCTTTGGGCTTCTTCCCCACTACTTTGCCCTCAAAGATGTTAGTTAAAAAAGCACTATGTCTGATCACATGCCCTATCAACTTAATCTTCCTCACCTCTATGCTCCTAAGCAGTGTTCTATTCTCATTTATTTCCTCTAAGATCTGTTCATTCGTCTTCCTATCTGTCCAACTAGTTTTTGTCATTCTCCGCCAAATCCACATCTCCATTGCCTGAAGTCTGTCACTCTCCACCTTCCCTAAGGTCCACGATTCACACCCGTAAGTTAAAACACTCCATACAAATACCTCAACAAACGTTTTCCTTGTTTCAATACTAATATGGTTGTTTGTTAATAAGTTCCTTTTGCTCTGGAATGCTTGTTTTGCCAGAGCTACTCTCCTCTCAATCTCTGCCAGACACTTATTCCCACTTGTAACTATGCTACCCAGGTAACAAAATTCAGTAACGTGCTCCAATATTGTGTTGTTCAACATAATGGTTGATTTAATGTCTTCTCTTTTTTTACTTACAACCATTATTTTAGTTTTCTTAACATTTATCCTCAATCCCCAAGCGTGAAGAATTTTGTTAAACGTACCTAACATTCGGGTCATATCCTTTTCTGAGTCAGCCATCAGTACAATATCATCTGCGAAGCGAATACTGTGTATCTGTTCCCCATTTATTTTAATTCCTCTAGAACTCCTTTTCATCTGAGTTACAACATCTTCTATAAACAAATTAAACAAGTACGGTGACAGTGGGCAACCCTGTCTTACCCCTCTTCTTATTATTGCTTCCTTTTTACATCCATTTATGTCTATTTCAGTACTTTGCAACCTATAAATATTGAAGATTACCCTTCTAACTTTCCAGTCAAGTCCTGACTTCCTCATAGTTTGAAACAACAGCTTCCAATCAACATTGTCGAACGCCTTCTCGAGATCCACAAATACTAAATAGGTTTTCCTATTCACTTCAATTCTCCTCTCCAAGATCTGCCGCAGAGCAAAGATTGCTTCTCTGGTTCCTCTACCTGCTCTAAATCCAAACTGATCCTCCTCCAAAGTGTGATCAATCTTTCCTTCCAGTCTGTTCTTCACTATGTTCAGCAAAATCTTAGCAGCATGAGATATTAAGGCTATCGTTCTATAATTAGCACACTCGTCTACTTTACCTTTCTTTGGTATTGTGATTGTTCTACTTTTAATGAAATCAACTGGCAATACTCCCTCTTCATAGCACCCAGTAATTATTCGAAATAGCTGGTCTTTCGTTCTCTCCCCTACATTTTTCAAAAGCTCTGCTGGTAGACTGTCAGGCCTTGTCGCTTTTTTCATACTCAGACCTTTAAGGGCATAATCAAATTCCACCCTGCTAATTGGCGGTCCTACCATATCTCTATCTACAGCATTCTCATTTTCTAGAAACTCTTGCGTGACTACCACAGCTTCCCCGTCATATAGTTCCTCTATATACTCCTTCCAACGCTCGCTGACCTTATCATTTTCGAAAAGTATTTTACCATTTTTATCCTTAACAACATTACTTCGAGTCTTATGCTTCCACTGTAACGATTTTATCCTTAAATATGCCTTATCACATTTTCCTCTACTGAAATCATCTTCTATTTCAAGACTTAGTTGTTTCATCCAATTTTCTTTTTCAATGCGACACATAGAGGTAATCTGATTTTTTATTCTCTTGTACTCCTGATAATCCTTATTTCTCAGCTTATTACGCCTCCTTATTAGATCCAACAATTCCTGTGTCATCCACGGTTTCCGTGGTTCTAATTTTCTCCTCCCTAGAACACGCTGTGCTGTTGCAATTATTCCATCTCTTACTTCCTCCCAACTTGACCTTCCTTCCATCAACATGTCTGTCTCCTCTTCCAATTCTTTTACTATTTTGTCATCAGTCAGTTTTTCTAAGCACCAGTTCTTTTGTTTAGATTTCCTGATTTTCCTAAATTTAATATTGCACTTGGCCATAACGGGAATATGGTCACTATCTATATCCATACCAGGATATTAATGACTAGATTTGACTTGGTTCTTATATCTTTGTCTGACTAGAATATAATCGATCTGATGCCTCCTAACATCCCCCGGTGCTTTCCAAGTGTATCGTCGTCTTTTGGGGACTTCAAAACATGTGTTCGTGACGATCATTTCATACTGCTCACAAAACTCAAGTAACCTTTCCCCTCGTGCATTGATGTTCCCCAAACCAAACTTCCCGGCACATTTTTGACTACTGTTAGCACCAATAGATGCATTAAAGTCGCCCATTATAACTACATTATCGTCTTTCTTTATTATCTTGAGCAACTTTTCAATCTGTTCATACATTAATTCTATATCTTCATCGTTACTACTTGTTGTTGGAAAGTACACCATAATTATACACAAATCAACTGGCTCTGCCCTAAGTTTTATCATCAGTAATCTATCACTACTGTGACATGTATTCAAGACACTACTCTTCCATTCACCTCTTAAGAACAATGCTACTCCATTTCTTCCTGGTCTTCCTTTCCACTGTAAATAATTCTGAAATCACCTGATACGAAATCACCACTTCCTGCCCATTTTGTCTCGCAGACACCTAATATATTAAGCTCTGCCTTTATCATAGAATGCTTTACCTCTAAATCAGGGAAAAATTATTTGATTCTGTTTGAATTTGCGGCTGTTATCGTTTGCCATAGAAAAAAAATCTACAGACAGACAGACAGACAGATAGACACACAGACACTTTTCGAAAAACGACTTTTTTTCATGCTTTGAGTGTAGTACAATCAGAATCTGCAATAATCTCGAACACGATTTTTTTTGTCATCACCATACATCCATTTCCTTAAGGAATATGGAAGTAAAAATGTTTAAACAGAGAAATATATGGTATTAAGAGATTATATTGTCAATGCGACATGATTAAATTTGATTATAATTTTAAAAATAATCGTAGGACAGTGAGTAGATGGATATCAATAAGAAACGAAAAAAGATTAACAAACTGAAGGTATTTTATTCGTAATGAATTTTTCACATTCTTCAAAACACCAAATAGTTATTGTAACAATCATAATATTGAATATTTTCAAATAAATGATTTGCTAATTGCTAAAACAAAGCTGGTTAATCAGATGTACTATATGATGTATAATTTTACTGGTATAGCGTATACCTCGCTGGTAAAAAAATATGAATGGTCAAGGTATGACTCTAGCGGATGTCGCGTAAAACTTAGTAACCGTTGTCGCATCTGTTGTTATCTAAGATACCAAAATGAGATTAATTCAGAATACATGTGTCTTTTTTAATACCACACTAACTAACATTTGATGTGTCTACTTTTTTTGTATTTGATAGTATTATTATTATAAGTGTGTCTTGTAGGAAATTATATCCTGTTTTGAATTATTAAAACGTATGTGGTTTATAACATAGAAAATTTAGATAACCAATCGTTAGTAATGTGTTAATTAAAGTTTTGTGTGTAATTAAATTTTTAAACGATTACTCTCATAGTTATTGAAACCTTGTTTCGATGTTATGTGTTTGTGCGAATGTGAGGGAGATGTATGTCGTTCACCACCATATGGTAGCCACTGTAACATTCTGAGTGCTTGTGAGTGGAGAGAATTTACACTATGAAGAACAATTGTTTTAAAAAAATTATATTGTCGAAAAAAAAATATAATTGGTTAAGGTATAATTCCACTGGATGTGTGCTTTATAAGCTTTGTTACATCTGTTATTATCTAAAATACCAAAAAGGGTTTAATTCAAGGTTTTGGTGTACCATTTTAGACATGTATTTAACACCACAGTAATTATCATTTGATGTGTGTCTACATTTAGTATGTTATTATTAACATATTATACATCAAGATTGTAATATTGTATGTTATTAATTACATATACACATTTATTATTATTATTATTATTATTATTATTATTATATTATTGTTATTATTATTATTGTTATATATTGTAACGTCTCGCGAGTAGCGTTTTTGAGTACGTCTTGTTATTACTCTTCACCGCTCTTTCGCGTCTATCTTGGTTACAAAGTTTGTTATCTGTTTGTGTTATTTACTTTCTAAAATCGAGTGTGTGATTATGAAAGAATATTGAACGAATTTTTCTTAATTTTGTTTGTATTAAATCAATGTCGTTGTTTGAAAATAGGCAGGAGAGAGAGTGAAAGAGAGACAAAGAGAATTACTCTCTTTGTATGCAATCGAGTATTTTAAATTTTTTCCGCTCGTGGCATCAGCTGTTTTCTCTTTTTTTACGAAACCATTTAATGTTAAGTTATCTTTGTAGTACTTAATAATTTCTTGATGACCGGACTGATTCCCTTGCTCTTCTCGACTTTTCCTTATTTCCTGTAACAAACTACCATCTACAGAAATAATACACATTTTATTATTTAAACGCAAGGCATTCCTTGACTTTATTTTGTATTTACGGGACACTATGGTCTCCAAAACATGAATTGACAATCGATTATTTCTCAAATCACAACGTTACTTCGATCTTAAGTTTACTAACATATAACACACAACAAATGTTTTTTATTACAGTTTTCAATAAAGAAAAAAATAATTAATTAATTTCCCAGGGTTATTTAAGGTTCTTTGAACTTTGAGAAAGTCAGAAATGCATATGGGTTTGTATCAAACTTTACATTAATTATTTAAAATTTTTATAATCTATTTCATTCAGTTGATTTTTAGACCGCCAGGGCGCAGACTACGTTTCTTCACTGAGAAAACGAACACTAAGAATAATGGCGGCTGGAACTTTTTAGCGAATCCACATTTTTACTGTTTGTTAGTTAATGAAATAAAGTTTATGTTCACCTTGTTTTCTTATGAATTTAAAGAGATGGTGTTGTTTCTAGTGTTCTATTTTTATAGTTGAGGTGTAATTTAGTTAATTTTTAAAAGGACGCGATCTCACCCAATGATTTTCAATGTTGGCGTCTTGATTAAGATGTGGTTAGCAGGATTTATAGGTGTTCATCGATTTTCTGGTGTGAATTATTGTAGTTCAAAGGACGTCTCTGATGTAGTGTCTAGTGCTGACTCGTTTTCTTAATTTTGGAGTGGTTTATTCCGAATACTCTTTATTAAATTTATAAAATTTTATAAGACATTACATTTTCTTCATCCTCTCACATTGAATACCATTTAAAAATCAATCAATTTCTTGTTAGCTAGTTACTCATAGTAACCAAGAAGTTGATGGTTTTTTATTGGCTAACCTAGGTACCGTTTTAGGTAAATAGGCTAGTATATAATATTGTTATTTCATTTCTTCTTTTTTAAAAAAATACTCCTTTACAAATCTTATAATTAATTTTAATTTATATAAGATTTTTCTTCATGAATTTATTTAAGCTTGGCTATTGGCATTTTATAATTTAATGATTTTTTTAATTGAGTTTATTTATTACTTACACTTTGGTCAATGTATTCTTACTCTACACTACTTTATTTTCCATTCCATCTCCCTAATATAGTATTAATTGGCCATTATTAGTTTAATATAACCCTGGATTCTTTTAAACCTAAACAAAAATAATTATAGTAAACAAAATATTAATTCTAGTTATAATGCCTTTGTGGCCTACACAATACAAAACTACAACAACTTGTAAATAGTATTACAGTCTATTGCTATAATACTGCTTTTTGCATCTTCAGCACAAATTTGTGAGATGCCCTTTTTAAATGTTTGACAATTCCACATAACATACTATGTTTCACTTTGTACACTGCACTTTTATGATTACACTTAGTATTGTTTTCAATTGTTATAGTGTTTTAGAGTACAAAGGTTCTTATAGTTTGATACATAATCCCCATTTCTGACTTTAAAAATGGGTAATTACTGATTTTTACTCTTGTGGTTATATTAATCCTCCTTTATTTATTTATCATTATTGGGCATGGGTTATGTAACGTTACATAAAGCTCACCCACTAGAACAGATTTATTTTTTATTTACTTTTTAAAATTAATCGTTGTATTCTTCCTTCTTCTCCTTCCTTTATCAATCTTCATAATATCTCTTTATTTCTGCTTGGTTATGTACCTTTTATTTTTTAATGGTAATTGACTTTATTTCATAACTCAAATATATTTCACTAATACTCAACTCTCTCTCTTTGATGAAAATTAATTAATAATATTCTTTCTCTTAGTTGTTTTTCAAACATTACTTGATAAGGATTGGTTACAATAATCAGTAAAAACTTGTTTTAACACTCATATTTCTATTTACTTCTATAAATGTGCTTTCTCAATTGAGCTTCTGTCTGCTATCTTCTTTCTGTTTTCTTCCTTCATACTTCTGGAATCTGATATCAATCTTCCTCAGCTGTTTTATTATCCCTTAAATATTCAATTTCCCTAACATTTTTTTCCTATTCTGTGCGGTGGTTCAGTTCGGGTGGCCACTTTTCGGTCCATTACTCCGCTGTCCATCCTTACACCTTCTGAGACCAGAAAAACGTACCGTCTGCTCAGGAAAATGATTGCTGAAACATTTCTACAGTCAATTCATTATATTAAAAAAACTTACAAGTAGTCGATTGGCGACTAATAATAAACACTTTTGGGATTATTCACGCTGTTGCTGTTTGCATTTAATTATATATTTATTTTTCTTCTTGATTCCTTCTTATTTTTCAGTAACTAATTTCAGATAACATTATGGACAGGCATTATTTGTAAATCCTTTTGACTTTCCTTCTTGTGACAGATGTTCTTCGTATCATTTCTTCCTTTATCATTTTCAACTCCGAGAAATTCTAAATAGTAGCTGTATTAATTATTATCATTCTTTAGCTTCATTGTAATTGTAGTCATTATATTATCCATTGTTCTTCTTATTTTGCCTTCTTGTCTGAGCACATTACCATTAATTGTTTTTATTTATTTATTCTTCTTTTTGTTCCCATCAAAATATTATTTTTTCTCTTATTCTATTTTAAATCAGTTATTTATAAATAAATTATGTAATCTGTTCTTACATTCTCTTGGTGTTTTGTTGTTTATCTTAAATTATATTGTTTCGAAATATCTTAAGTAAGTTGTCCTTACATGCTTTTTAAATTTTGGGGTTTATCTTAAATTACATTAAATTATTATAAATAAATTACCTTATATCCGTCGTGTGACTTCGTTACGTCGACTAAAATGACGCGTTTCGGAACATCTGTTCCATCATCAGATTAAATCGCTCTATTGAGGTCGTTAAACGTTAAAAACACATGTTACACATAATTGTCCACTATGTAATTCACTTCCTTTCTAAATGGTGCGCACCACGACGAAGCCGATCGGACACTGAACTATTATCTGAGTGATTACGCCTAAACAGGTTCAAAGCTATATCGTATAGCGGGTTGGATTTAAAATTTAAGTGGTCATTCAATATGAAGTCTCGGCTGTTTATGTTATTATATGCTTTGTATATTTCGAACTCTTCTATTGCGTCCATGTAACGGCCTTTGTTGCACACATGTAGGGGTATTAAATTAGATTAAAATCAGTATAATTGTGATTATGTAAGATTAAGTGGCGGGCAAAGTTGGACTTGATATTATTTAACAAAGTGAGATTATTTAGGTGACGTTTTGGTGTGTGCTCTTTAAATCGTTTGAGGAAACCTCTCCCCGTTTGACCAATGTAAAAACTGTTGCAGTCGTTACATGATAATTTATATATGCCGGATTTCTTTTCTAAAGGTATGGGTTTTCTATGACGTAGTATTTTTAATAGACTATTGTTTGTTTTGAAGGTAGCAGTAATATTCAATTTATTAAATGTGGAGGTTAGAATATTTGGCATTATATTTGTGTATGCGGTAGAAATAAATGTTATTTTTGTATCCTTATCTATTGGGGGCTTGGACTTTCGAATTTTATGTTTCTTGATGAGATTATCAATTAACGTGTTTTGGTAACCATTAGCTAAAGCTATATGTTTAATGGTATTCAACTCCTCACGGTAATCATCATCGAATCATCCGAAACAGCACGAGAAGAAGTTCCAGAGAGAGAGAGAGAGAGAGAGAGAGAGAGAGAGAGAGAGAGAGAGAGAGAGAGAGAGAGAGAGGGAGAGAGAGAGAGAGCTGACGACTTAGTTCCAGAGAGCGAGACGACGCTGGACAAGAGAGAGACGAAGCTGGACTCTAGAGGTGACTGCGCTGGACAAGAGGAACACTACTGAAGTCTAGAAACGACGCTGGACAAGTGGAGCGATGCTGAGTTCGAGACGAGGACGATTACAGATGGATCCAATGATTGAGTATGATTGACGACAATAAGGTGATAAACAACTTATTTATCTCTTAATTGAACAATTAACTCAAAGACAATTAAAGACATTCTTGTTCTATTTAAAAGTAAAAGCCAATGTTTATTGTAAATATAGAATTAAAATCATAGATGTTATTGAAGTAAGATTAACGTAAACAAGAGCTCAAATTAGTATTGAAATGAAAAGAATGCAAAGCATTTAAGTAAAAATTAACGTTTTATATAAATCAGTACTGAGAAAAGAAAGATAAATTCAGTAACTATTAATATTTTTGAGTTACATTACATATATAAAAAGATATTTAAACATTGATGTTTTGAAACACACTAATTGACTGAGTAGTCTGGAAATGAGATTTTTTTTAATACAATAATTAGTAGAATAGAATATTTAGTCAGTAAGGATGTATATAGCATAAGTCTTACGGCATAGTAACAAAATAATAACGAATGTTTTAAGTCGAAGTAAGTGCCATGTGCACAATTTTATTAATATCAAATAAATTTGAAATACCGTTACAAGTTACATAGAGTTCTTATTACAGATACACCTGAAACCCAAATTAAATTATATTTATTGTTACATAAATTGTCGCTTCCAACGTGGAGCATCACAAGTTTAAATTATATTATATTTGTAATGTTGTATTGTTACATAATTTTGTCGCCCTGGACGTGGGGCACGACATGCCTAAATTTATGTACAAAGATTCGTTACATTTATTTGTCGCTCCAAGATCATGGGACTATTCAAACGCAAATAGATGTGTATTTGTATTAGTCAAATGTAACAAAGATATGTTACATATATTTGGCCCTGAACGTGGAGCCACCCAAATCAATTTATATTCAATATGTATGTATTGATACATATATTTGGCTCCCAAAGAACGTGGGGCTATACAAAATAATTACATGTAAATTTGCAACCTGTATATACAAACAAAATATTTGCAATATTATAGCGTTACAATATACTTACGGGTGTATATATATATATATATATATATATATATATATATATAGAGAGAGAGAGAGAGAGAGAGAGAGAGAGAGAGAGAGATTATTTTGTTTAGTTATGTATATAGAGAGAGCGCTTATGTTTTGCTCAATTATAATTGCCTTGTGAATATAGAAGGTGTGTGTGTAGAGAGAGAAAGAAAAATTATAGCGTATGATTTGATATTATGATATATAGCTTATGATTAGCTTATAGCATGTAAAAGCTTTCGATATTATTAAAACTTATATATAAACCATGACCTTTGTTATTTTTATTATTATACCCTTTATACAAATACAATAATTCCTATCATGCGCTTTCAGTTATAACAAAACTGGAATACGGTATGCGATAGCGAAGAAAACCGGTTGAGATGCGTCCCTCTCTCATTGATAAAGAGAGAGCTTGAATACGGTATGCGACAGCGAAGGAAACCAGTTTTTAGAGTAGATATGGGTCTCTCTCTCTCTCATTCAGCGTATAATCTGTTTTTACCTGTTTCTGCGCTACTCAACACACCTGTTTGACAACTTTTTACACACAGAGTAAATATATTTATACAATTACACAATTTTAGTATTGCATAAATGAAATATGTATTTTTCTAAACAATATTCAAATGGATGCATCTGTTTTGTAATAACACAATATAAACATATATAATAATAAATATTCTGTTTTGCGAACCGGAGATCGGGGTTCAAATCCCGGGGGGGGCCATAATTTATTTTGTGGAAACCACCACCTGTAGGAAGCCAGCTGCCTCGCCTCCTGTTTCGTCATACCCAGTGTTTTAGACACGCACCAGTCGAACACATGCGTCATGAAATGTCCTGGGCGTACCCACCTTTCAAAATAGGGTACCCCCATCCGTTGTTTTAAACATTTCGGACAAATTTCGCGTAACGGTACCCGATGGACCATACCAAATCTGCTACATGCAGAAACCAACTACTATGGCCTCTGTCATCGCCAAATTTCAGTGTCCGATGACCCCCAAATTTTGCGTAACCGTACCCGATGACACGTCATACCATAGTCTCTGTGACGCCTCGTCCAGGACCTCTGTGTCGTCAACCACCGAATTCCGGGTACCCCCATCCGCTACACATTGTTTTCGGGTACCAAATTTTGGACATGCAGAAACCAACTACCACGGCCTCTGTGTCGGACACCAACGTCCAGGGCCTCTGTGACGTCATGAAACAGGTTTATAAAATAGTGACGTCAGTGTTTTAGCCATGCAGCGCTCGGACGCCAGCGACCAGGGCCTCTGTGACGTCATAAACACACACACACACTCGCAGCTTTATAAAATAGTGACGTCAGTGTTTTAGACTCGGACACCAGCGACTAGATCCTCTGTAACGTCATAAACCTGAACCCGGAGGTGTTTTAGACATACAGGACTTGTTTTAGGGTGTACCCACTTTTCAAATTTCGGGTACCCCCATCCGTTGATTTAAATATTTCGTGTATCAAATTTCGGACACCAAAAATTTCAGGTAACGGTACCCGATGACACTTCATACTACCATTGTCTCTGTGACGCCTCGTCCAGGGCCTCTGTGACGTCATGAAACAGATTTATAAAATAGTGACGTCAGTGTTTTAGCCATGCAGTGCTCGGACGCCTGCGACCAGGGCATCTGTGACGTCATGAACCAGAACCCGGAAGTGTTTTAGTACGCTCACTTTTATACTACTTATAACACAAGACCTTTATATTTTCTTATGATGACTGGAATACGATCCGAGGAGAGTTCAAAATTGAATGCTGGTAGTATACGCCTCTTGCTAATCCCCTTAACAATGCAGAAGTTAAATACATCTGGCAGCCTTTTCAATTTTTTCCTGTCCGTTGGCCAATAGGTCGGTATTCCCATTGTAATAACGTCCAAGCCCAAAGCATTCAAAGTTTTATTGACTTACTTTCCTTTAGGTGCTGTGAGTATGGAACCCCACCTCTGTTATTTAGCTTTTAAGTCGCCCCCACATATGAAATGAGTTCCCAGAGTTTTAAAGTAAGTCTCTAATCAATTCTTTTTTTATTACATGCTTAGGCTAACCATAGATGGCTAAGACACTAATAGGTCTAACCCAATCTTAAAGCATTATATTTGTTGCTTTCATGGGCTCTTCTGTACAGCAATTTGTTTCATCATGTATGATGTTGTTTCGTATGATGATTGCTAATCTCCCGTAGGCCGTACCATTTGGAATTGATTATTGATTCTGAAGTGTGATTTTTTAGTGAAATACGTTTCCGATATCTATTTTCAGGGAGATATGGAACGTCTCCTGGAGAGTAACAGGAGAGTTAACTGGAGAGCTACAGCTTCTGCTAGGAAGGGCCGTTGATTTTCCATGCCGTCATTTGTATACAGTCGTCTTACGACTGTTTAAATTGTCAGCGGACTGAGTGAAGTCCTCACATGTTCCATAGGACTTTTCATCGTGATTTTGAGCTCCTGCATATCAGTTACTTGATGGCTTTGCGCTTTATAAGCCTGTTGGTCCTCTGTGCATGAAACTTTTGTGTTATTCGTATTTATGGTCGGAAGGGGGGGTAAGTGACATCTGCCCAATGTTGTTAACTTTTTGGTCGTATGAGACCTTCTGCTGTACATAGCGCTGCTTGAAACTGACTAAAGGGGAAGGTAATTTTTTATAGCCTGCCTTTTTAATTATCTGTTGGAATGAC
This sequence comes from Magicicada septendecula, assembly GCA_034769895.1. Lineage (NCBI taxonomy): Eukaryota > Metazoa > Arthropoda > Insecta > Hemiptera > Cicadidae > Magicicada > Magicicada septendecula. The sequence continues at coordinate 281,403,496 of CM068368.1, read as the reverse complement.
CTTGCTTACACTTTACGCACTTTTCTCGATCATCTCTCACTTTACGCGGACAGTCTTTAGTAAACCGATTTTCGGCACACTTTACACACCATGCGATGTGGTAGCAAAAGTGTTAGTGTGACCATCTCTTTGACAGCGTATACACTGTGGTACAAGTTTCTTCGCACGAAGTGCCTCAAATACCACGACCGTATTCATAAGAAGTCTTATATTGTATGTCCTTATTATTCTTCGCTTGTTTTAAATATACAAACAACATAGGCAAGTTTTATAATATTGGTTTATTTGCTCAATGTTTCATATGTTTACAACCTCGTGTCCCAGTTCATTTATACTTACTTTAATCTCGTTAATGTTCGTGGAATAGTGATGATTTTCAGTACTACGTGGAAACTACGCTCAAATTTTGGTCGGTAGATGTGTTATTGTGTATGTCTTTCATTTAAAGCCTGGACGATTTTAGTATACAGTATGCTATTTTTAGGTTGGATTTTGACTTGGTTATTCGAGAGAGATTTTATAGTGATCGTCCGCTAAGTAAATCATAGTAAATCATATACAGCTGTAAGCCTAAATTTTTAACACCAGCAACAAAACTTGGTGTTGAATTATATTCCACGTTTCTGGAAATATTCGTGTTGTGAGTTTCGTTTTGTGCCAGGAGGTTGTATCTGTTGTTGTATCTACGAAAATGGGACTACTACTTAGCCAGAATACATTAGCCTTGGCACTTTTGGTTTCCGTTTCTACCTCAGGGCTCCTTAATCGCTTTTTTTGTTGGTAGAATTTTTAACTGCTTGCTAGACTTCATCAGACATTATCTGCATAGATCGAGGAGTATATACTTGATGAAGAGAAGATTGAATAATTTATTGTTGTGAAGTCCGTAGACTGCATAGATAGTATTCATGGATACGATTATAGGCTTTCTACTGCAGCTTAATCATGTGCCAAACTGACATGAGGTAGGGGACACCGAGGTAATCGCAGCCACTTAAGCAAAAATGTCTGTTATTTCTACAAACATCACTGAAACTTCATATATGTTATACCATTTCGATTTTCTGAGGAATGTAGCTTTTGTAATGTAACAAAGAAGAGATTTACATGAATCATTTATATGATACTGTAAATAATTTAAAAAACGGTTATGACCGGCAATCCCTTACCAGTCGTGTAAAGGCAGTCACAGTGCGGTGTAATCACAGCCTCGTTTATAACGAATGTATTACATTATAAAATTAACGTAAAAGATTCTGACTGAATAAAAACTCAAAGTTTAATTCGTATTAACTCTTTTATTTTCAAAAATATTAATTTTAATTTTTTTAATAATATAAGTTGTCAGAAAAAATTAGTTCAAAATTCATAGACACAAAATTAGTAGGCTGAAATAAAAAAAGTTAAAAAATATATGTTTAATATTTATTACATTAATCAAATTTATTATACTGCAAAATTCGTAGGCAGTAGTCACAAACAGCCTAAAGGTTTGAATTCCCATCCAGAATATTCCTTGTGCGCCCACATCTCACAAGAGTTACAACAGTACCACATCTCTCCATTCCTTCAAAACTCTTAGCATATGCAGCACATATCTTTGTTTTCAGTCGTTGTAGGCCTACAGTCATACGATTTTCCACTTCTGATCTTAGTCTCACCGTAAGAATTTAATAACGAATTTCACTATGAACTTAATTACGACTCTAGTAAATTCCTTCGATGTGATTTTCTTTGTTTGAGTTTCTTAGTTTTTATACATTTTTTCAAGAGTTACAACTTATGAGCTGTCTGAACTTTATTTAACGGGCTTTTAGCTTTATTTTGTCGTTTTTCTAGTAATAGGCCTAGTGCTTTAAGTGGTGTAGAAGTTATTACTTCCAATGATTGTCTTTCGTTTTTTTTGTCAGAAGTTGCACTTGTAGTAGGCATAAACTACTGTATCTCATCTATCGGAGTAGCAATGTGGAACCTTTTTTTAGAAGTTTAGTCAGTCAGGGTGACCCAGTTTCTGCTGTATTTATGTTATTATTAACAGAATATGGTGACAATATTTCGCCATCAGAACTGAACAGAGGCTCACAAATCAGCAAATTGCTGGTGTTCATTTTACATATCGGCATAGCAGTGGCAGTCGCTTTCATGTTCTCATGAACTAAACGTCCTCTTCTGTAAAAATATTGGAGTTTAGTAGATGTATTTTGTTTACCTGGAAGCCTGATATTCCCTTCGCCATTGAAGCGACTGAAGAATGAGCTTTACTAAAAAGTTCAACGACATCGTACGAGGTGATTTTTTGCAATTGCCGACTGTTTTTTGCATAAGTCGCATTCTGTTCTGTATGCTGCCTTCAATAGCTGAAAGAATGTTACGTCCAAGGGTCAATGAGAGGAATACAGCGGAAACGATGTCATTACAATACCTCTGGATTTACAGAATTCATACGACTCAATTGTACAATGGGTAGTATGATTGTCTAATACGAGAAGTATTTTATTTTCTTCGTCTGCATTGTAAATTCAGCAAATGAACAAGCCATTTTACGAAGATTTCTTCAGTTATCGACCATGACTTGCAGCAATAACAGAACCGGGTGGGCCATTCTTCTGAAATGTTGGTGTCATTCATTCCGAGAAAAATGAATGCTGGTGGTAAATATTGACCACCCGTACTCACTGTAGTAATTATTTTACCGCGTTCCCAGCTCGTAACCAAACCGACTCTCGCTTGGCCTTTTTCAGCAAGGATAATACCAGGTTCCTGCACTGTAGTGAATCCTGAGGAGTCGTACGATTCCTGTTTCACTGACGTTACATACGTTTACATATTGTTACGACGGTCTACTGATCATCGTATGGTACAGTGGAAAATAAAATACAAGACACCAATTACGTCACTAATCACCAGCTTTAATTATCACTATTAAACAGTTTGTAATTAACAAGACAGTCTCTTACAACAAATCAAATAAAAATTGTTCACACGCAATAAAAATGTTAACTGATATAAAACACAATTGTATTACGATTGTCGCACACAATTATAAAACACGTAATACTTCGTCACAATCATGTTGTAAAAGCATTGTGTAATCGCCTGACAATAACTAACTTGACCGTCGCTGAATGGCTGTATTTATACCCCGCTGATTGCCAGAATAATCTGTCACTTTTTTAAACAAACAGGCGCTCTCTAGAATCCACAGTGTCCTTGAACACACTGCGCTTACCGGTACGGTCCGGTATAGACTCGATAGTTGAAGGGTAATTGCCTTTCACCGTAAAGTAGCACCAATATGTACGCGCACTCACATTACAATTGGAATATTCGAGATACTTATAGAACGTTCTGTATTATGTAACACTTTTTCCGCATTAAGTAACAATATGTTTGTTTCCTTGAAATGTTGTTTCACTAGTACTTCTAAGTCATTAAAAAATGTTTCGACTTCTTCTTTATTAAACCCCTGAATCCCTCCAACACTAATGGCCTTTGACTTTTGAACACTTTAGTTTTAAATCGTATTAAAAAACCATCCATCCAATACTTTCCTGCTATTTTATATTAATTATTAAATCTTGTTGTAATATTTTTTTAACTGCGTGGGAGTCACGCCTTAAAGTATATTTTACATAGTAGTTCCTTTCATAAGATCCTCTTTGATTTCATATGGTAAATCATATTTTCGACATACTTTTGATGGAAAGGATTTTCGTTAATGCGTTCCTGAATGAAATGACGCCTTCTTTTACAACGTTAATTGAATTTCTAAGTTCTTTACGTTTCACTTTGCTTCGTCTGTTGTTCGGATCTACTTACGAGGCATCTGCAAGCAGAATAAAACAAGAAATTCGTAGAAAATGAGATACGGGGTAATTCCACTTTGTGACTGCAATTGCCCCACGTATGTGACCGCCATTACCAAAACTAACACACGAAACTTGTTCTTAAAAAGAACTCGGTAACGACCGGTACTAAGTAAATAGTAGTTACATATATTAAAAGAAAGTAAGTGTCCTTGAAAATAAATATCTGCTGGGTACTGAGTAAACTACAATAGTTACTTACGACGAGACGTAAAAGCTGTTTCTTATGACGAAAATGCACAACATAAACTCTCTTCTGTAAGTCAACAACGGCTACTAAGATCGTCTGCTGTAAACTAAGACGTTTGTACTAAGGGTGCGCACAAATAAACAATCGTTTGTACCGAACGACATCTGAGGACTCCTAGTGACCGGAATTACCCGATGACCGTCATTACACTGACCTCCCCAGGATTGGAACAATTCCAAGGAGTGACATTTGCTCGTAGTAACACATACTCGGAATGGTAACGAGATGATAAAACACGGGCACGCGAACACACACACACACACACGACACAGGTGTATACAAATTAAACAAGTACTTTGTCTACTTCATTCTTCCAGTCCTATTTAATTGTTATATAGACAAAGTTCGAATATTACAAGCCGAATAAAAGGATTCTGATTTTCCCACAAATCTGTATATAATGCTAAATCCTATTCTAGGTGTGCGTGCTTCTTTATATGCGATATTCCAGTATGAAGATCTGTATTATCAATTTCAATTATAACAGTTTAAATTTTATTAAGGCGAAGATTAAAAAAATAAATACTAGGGAAAGATGTGTGCTAGATTTTTATTTTTATTTTCATTAGGGCCTACTTTTTATTTTACTATAATTTTTAAGGTAGGCTAATATACAGCTACAGTGTACCCGTTTTCAGATAACACCATGGAAAGTAATCTTTTATAGTTCCCGGAAACATTTTTTGCGTTTTCTTTAATTCTTTTTTGTTGTTTTTTAATAGCTTGATACATAATGCCAAGAGTCATTTATACAATAATTACAAATTACAATTTGTTTTCTTTACATTGTTTACAATTCATATGAATTTTTCAGACATTGTTTTTTGCTGCAATTTGTGAATGAAACTACGTTTGGAAGTTTCCCAACAATTTCAATTTTTCTTAAAGCATTAAAAATGAATTGATTGTCTTGACAACAGAGGTTATTCTCTTCTTTTCTTGCATATACCACGACTGGGTTAAATAATTTTTTAAATAATCATTTTCCATAAAACATAACTAAAAGTACTGAAATTACGTAAATAAATAACCTTCTTATGTGTCAAACCCAAAACGTTTCCCCTATAACAGCATATGCCATAAGTAAAGTATGCATGCTCCTTATCGGTAAAACAGGTTTTCTAATACTTTGTTTACTTCACCAGCTTATCAGCCAATTCTTCATCTATTCAGTTACTACATTTATATTATAACATTTGTTTGTTTGTTTTATTCAGTTGTTTGTTATTAATTTGTATATTTTAGCGCTGATAATATTTCCGAGGTGAGGATGCGTGGAACCTACAAATATCCATTTCTAAATACAAAACTTACGGCTAAAAGACAAAATATTACATAAAACAAATTTAAACAAGAAAATGCTCGTCATCCATGTGCTCTGATACTAACAACATAGCTTATCATCCTGTGTTCCGTTGCCATGTGCTCTGATACAAACAACATAGCTTATCATCCTGTGTTCCGTTGCAGTATATATATATATAGTAACATGGCATAAGATAGCACCAAAAAGCACTAATAATTGATAGAAGAAGAAGCTGAAGGTAGAAAAAAAATAAGAACTTATAACCTGAAGATTGATAGCCCAACACTACTAAATAAAAATTGACTAAGACACTGACCACGACTTAACCCAATAGATTGGATAAGGTGAGAGAACAAGAAACCATGAAGCAACCCAAAATATGACTACAATCATTATAGCCCAAAATGTAGCTAAAACAAAATGTAAAATAACTGTACTAAAATCAGATAGGGCATAATTGAGATGTAAACTATATAAAACATAAATGTAGAATATATTATGTGATTTAAATGAAAAGAAAAGAAAAATAAATGTATAAACCCAAGATAGGAAGATAGGAATAAAAATACCATATTAAGTAATCAGTTAGCCAAAAGCAAGTAGAATAAAATCAAGCTTAGCAAAGGTAATAATGAATACAAAAGTGACAAATGAAAAATAATAATAAAGAACTGTTAATGACAGATAGCAACCCAGTGATAATATATTAAATAAATAAACAATGTGTGAAATGTAAGGTGAAGTATAGAACCATATAAGTAGAAACTAATGACCACAAACTATGTAAATAACGTAGAATAAAAAGTGATAGTGATATTAAATAAATAAACCTTATGTGAAAGGAAAAGTGAAGTGTGTCTATAGTATGAAATACAATAAACCACAAACTATATTAATATAGCAAACCAATCTTTAGTAGTATGTTAGCTAGTAATTATCTAAGACTTGCTGTGTTATTAGTTTAAGTAATAGAAAATAAGAAATACTTGGAAATGAGATAAAAGGTAATATATTAGAGTGGAAACTGGGAGACGGGGACACTATACCTTAGTGAAGGAGTTTGTAAGGGAGTTATATTGCTTAGAGTAATGTTAAAAACTATTATTATAAGAATTTTGTTGGTAAATGAACTATAGTATCAGTAAATTTAAAAGACAAGTGATGTAGAAGTCAGATAGCAATAATAAGTAGAAGCTTAGTTTCAGGCATGGACCTGGAAAGAAAAATATGTTAATTATATAAAATGTGTGATGTCAAAAGCACAAATGTTTTTTAAGTTAGTTTGTTTCTTTAGAAAATGTTCAATAAACAAATAAATAGAGTTAATAAATATAAAAGATTGTAAAGAATATTGAATAGAAGTATTGTGAAACCTAGGCATTAGGCTTAGCAGGGGTGAAAGGAATTTTGTAATTTTCAAGACAAAGCACTAGCAAAAAGTCAATTAAAGTATATAATATGTTTAGGTATTTAAGTAAGAATATCAGGTACAAAAATGTATACATAATGTTTAGTTTAAAGATAATTACATAAAGAAATATCAATAGGAAAAATAAGAAATATGTTCTTAATGAACCAAAAGTAACTATAAGTGATATCAAAATAATCTTTAACAAAAAAGCAAAACAATGGTGTTAGTATAATTAAGATTACTGCTAACATAAGAAAGTAATTATAATTTAAAGGATTTTTATAAATTTGAACAGAAATAAAACGTTCGAATGTAACAATGTTATAAGATATTAGCCAATGAGAACTAGAGTATTTTGAAGAGTTGCCATGACAACAAAAGCTTGTTACATGTTTGACCGTTGAAAATTAATTATTCCATTATTGACCAGCATAGAAGGCGGACGTATGTAGCCCATGAAGACAAATAAATCATAAAATCATTAAGTTTTACTAAATTGGGATGAAGAAGATACAATAAGCAAACATAAGTTAACTACTGATGAGATATACAATAACTAAACCAATTATATAAGAAATATTATATCAAAAACTTAGAAGAAACGAATCAATTTCATAGATGACCAACTACTGAAGGAGGAACAGGAGAAACCTAACTCAACCTGAGGATACATCTGAACCTGCAAGACTGATGGAAGCTGAACCTTGAATTTAGATCATTTGAACCTGGATCTCACAACCATACCAGAAGGGACCATTAGACGGATTCCCGAAGAAGAGGATCGCCCTAGAGAAGCAGCATTAAGGAAGTGTTGAGTATAATTTAAATGCTTCACCAAAATTAAAACTTTAAATAACCAACAGTAACTGAACAATTTTATTTTCACTTCACCAGTCACTTAAATAACTTTTTGAACTGAACTTTATTAAATAATCACCTTTGATAAACCAAAACTATCACTGAATTTTGATTTTATATTAATAGGTTTTAGAAAACGTAAACTTGCTAAGTAAACGTTAGCCTAACAGCAACCTAATTCTCATTTGCGGTAACTTACTTTTCATTTTTAAAGATATCATAGATTATGTATTAGTTGTAAGGTATATTATAAAATTTTGTGCATTTATTAGTCTGTAAACCAACATTCTGTAGTCCAAAGAACTTTTCCCTGAGATAATATGCAAAATAAACAGACGAAGCAACATACGCCATTACTAAGCGTCTCTACACACACCGAACTGAGCAGACTGCCAACTACGCAACTCGTAAACGCCGGCGCTATGATTAATGTATGTTTTATTTCAGAATTGTAATTGACCAAATTATATAAAGTGTTAATAAATCCTCATACCTATCAACCACTGTATGTTTGATTAATTCAAGGAGTAATATAAGAGTTTGGGGTAAATAAACAATAAAAACACAATAGTTGACGAATTCGACTCTGCCAGACAGTGTGAACCAATCAGACGGCGAGGCGGAGAATTTAAACTGAACGGCGAGAATACGGTCGACTTCGTAAGTATTTAGAACAAGTAATAAACGACTCGTTACTATTTAAACGAACGACAAAGTAAGTACTTATATAAAATAAACCCACACACCATTCTTTTACAATATATATATATATATATATATATATATATATTTGTTGTTTGTATCAGAGCACATGGATGACGAGCATTTTCTTGTTTAAATTTGTTTTATGTAATATTTTGTCTTTTAGCCGTAAGTTTTGTATTTAGAAATGGATAAGCATATAGGGTATACCAAACTCTTCATGAAAAGGTGTTCTATATGGTCATGTCTTTTTTGAGTGAATTTGTGCGCGTGTGCGGGTGTGATAACGTGTAATCGCGATATCTTCCGCGGTAATTAACCGATCGACGTGAAACTTTGACAATGAATTGTTTATGTAAATAGCTCCTATTTATGTGTACTCTATGGTTCATAACTATTTTATAAATATGGTTTTTTAAGTGAATACAAACTCAATTGTAACTCTTATCAATGATAGGGTAATACAATTCGTAGATAATTTTCATGCAGGCCTTTGCTAAATTATACAAAGTTTTTCAGGAAATTCGTATATCTGTTTGTTCCATCAATCATGTGACTTGGGCTTAGCCAATCAAAATACACTAAATTCAGTAAGATTCATTCGTTGTAGAGTTCGGATGGTCACAGTTCTGCTTTAGCATCTGCAAGGGGAAGTTGTGCCCGGTGAAGAGAGTTATTCTCTTACGAACATAGAAATAACATATATAAAATAAACCTTCGGTAATTCTTAACGAAGTTTTGCGTTAAGAACCGATTGGGTAAAATAGTTAGATAAAAATTATAATATAATATAGTGCTGTTTCGTGTTAGTTTAAGATATTCTCTTAGGGAAGTTAAAGACACTTCAAGATATCGTGGAACGTATACGTTTAATGCACCGCATTAATTAATACCCATATTAACCCTGAGATTAAGAAAATATAAAGTATAAATTAATAATAAACGGTACGAGTGAAATTTATAATCATTGTGAGTGAACAATTTATGAAGAAACTAATTAATATTAGCAGTCAAATATAATAACAACGAGACTCATTGAAATATCGCCGCTGGAGCCGCCTGCCGTAGAAGAGGACGACAAGACGAAGAGGACGCCAGGACGAAGAGGACACCAGGAAGGAGAGACGCTGAAGAAGAGGACGCCAGGACGGGAGCGACGAGAGGAGAGGAGGACGTTGCAGCAACCAAGTAAAATCGATTTATATTATCGAACAATACAAACTATTATTTCTATTATCAATACATGACAATTTATGATACAATATACATCTTTTAAAATTATATTTGTGTGTGTAATAAACAATTTTTCATCTCCTCCATATTGACGTGTTTGTAAATTTCACACACTCACCATATCCTTATTAGTATAATCAAATTTGAACCGTTGCAATATACTAAAACGACACACAGGTTGCAAATTTAATGTAATTTAAAATTGTGGAGCCCCACGTTCTTTGGGACGCCAAAATTATACAACGGTACAAATACAATAGTTAATTAATTTGTGATGTGTTTACATTCATACAACCTTACTGAGACCGTATATGTATAAATGGAGTTCAGGTGTAATAATAATAAGAGTAGTCCTTTTAGGAATCGTAATATGTTTTCATTTATTGATTCAAACAAACAAAATAAAAATAAAAATTATAAGATAATAATAATAATTACTTCGCCATAAGAACTTCATTATCTATTGTTTCGATGCTTCTTTGGTTGCCGTACATTCATCATAAAAATATATTTTATATCTTATGTCTTATATTATTAATTCTACGTAAAACATTTCTTAGTCATATTATAAATTCTCAACTACACAGTCTGAATGTGTGCTTTATAATTGGTAATATTTACCTTATTATTCTATACAAAATTTTAATTTATTAAATAAATTGTTACTTCTCCAAGCAAGGATTCAAATTATTTTTATATTGACTGTTCATCATTAAAGAAAAGATCATTAAAGAAAATATCATTAAAGAAAATTTTGATTACAAGTAAATTACATTCTCTTATCTCTATCTACATAGTTATTCTTTAATTTAAAATGTTTTTATTAATGTCTTTCAATGTCTTTATTCTTTTATTATTACAAATTGGTTTTTCGTCACCTCAATTCTGCAGATTGTCCTATGTCCTCCAGTGGTCCGTCGGTCTTCTCCTTCTGGATGTCCTCTTGCGTTCTCCGGTTCCACAGGTCGTCCTCCCGTCTCTCGTTCTTTATGGTTCCATCGGCTGGCTGTAGAATGGAATGACGTGTTGCTCTGGATCGGCTGCTGTTGCTATTTAAACCGTCTCTATTGCTCTGCGTATCGTTCCTCTGCTTGATGTTCTCTTGCCATCTGTCTAGAGTTGATGTTCGTAGTTGTAGATTGGTTGTAGACGTCTGACGATTTTAGTTACGGTTCTGTTTTTATTGCTACTTGAAATAAAACATTTTCCGTAATACTTTACAGTTTATAATATAAAAATCTTGTCGATGTTAGACATAGCCTCTAACTCTGTCTGAAGTAATTAAAAATTCGCGTCTCTGACGGACATAGCGTACCGCCACGACTAAAGACTGTTTGAAGAGAGAGTTTGGTTCTCCTGGGCTCGTATTTATATTCACCAAGAAAACCACACCTGTTGGCTCAGGAATATGCATATCAAAAACTGTCCGCAGCGTCTGTGCCCCTACTCTCGTCTCATTTCACATATTCGCCCTTTTTCGCCAATCGCAATGTTTAATGTGGATTTCAAGGTGATCTAATATTGTCTAATTTAATTACACATATGATATTAATTATCATAATGATCGCATCATTATTGTAATTACTATGCTTTAAAAATCGCACAGAATTCGCACTGATTGTCAGAATTACATAGAATTCGCACTGCATATGTGTCTGATTTTTACACATTTTTAGAAGTCTTTACACTCTTTCTAATATTTATGGTTTGCGTAAAATTAAATAAAATGTTAATCTAAAATGTTTGGGGTGAGATTGCAAACTTTCAGGCTCGAACAGGCTTCACGCACACACTCTATTTACTTGCGTACATATTACTAAAATTAATTTAAATATTTATTTTATTTCATATATGCGCATTACAGCATATGCTTGTATTGTCGCATTATTCCTCTGCTTGGTAAAAAAAAATTTTAATAAATTTATTTATTAAAATATTTTTTTTCTATCATTAGACACATTACATTTTTATATTTCATATTACTTATTTTTATTTGTATTTATACACTACTATCAATGATAATGAATATTAATTGTTCAATTTCCCTTAGTTGGAGGGTAAAACAAGTCATATTCCTTTCTCCCCCCTACGAGTGATGCTGACAATGCGTACGCGTAGCTACTCTTTCCATTGTTCTCCTTTAATCTGGTCGCATTGACCTACTTATTTTTTACGTGTAGAACTTCCTACATGAGTTTGCATTCTTGCACTGGTAAACATTCTGCATCTTAACATATTATGCCATTCTTCAATCTGTAATTTTACATTATCTTATTCATACATTCTTACCATTCTTTACTCTTTTCTTACATGAACATTCTTTATCTTTCTTAACATTTCTTACATTACTTATATAATACATTAACTTTCATTACCTTTTATTACATTTCTTTAACATTACCTTCCTGACCGCTAATAATTTTCTTCATTCTTACCTGAAATACATTTCCATAACAGAATACTCGTTTAGCTTTGTAGTGTGTCGCATGATCGGTTACAGATGAACTGTCTTAGAAAATATATAGATATTTTACTCGTAGTCCTAAATTCTAAGTAGTCTCTGCCCTTTGACTGTTCACTATCGCTTTCTTCTGTGTCCTTGAATTCCCACTAAGGAATGAAGATTTCGCTTGATCAGCCGTTCTGACAATTATACATTTATTTCTCATTTCCAACCCTTTCTTCATCTTAATAATAAAATCGATAATAACATTCCTTACCATTTTTTAACATGCTTTTAACACATTAACATTCCTTACCATTTCTTACAAACATAACATTCTTTCTATTTCTTATTTTTATTTAGCATAACATTCTTATTACTAATCAGCAATATTATTTTTCATTTAAAAATAATTTTTCATTCCAATAGCATTGAGTGCGGTGTCGTTTGATTTCCACTCCTCTCTAAGTTTAACAACGCATTGGTTGTCGTCTCCTGGACGTATATTGTTTGCCCAGCTGCCTGACATCGTTTCCTTTGTAGTCAACATTGCATTGAATTCCTCCCTCGTTAAAATTCCATTGTATCGCTGCGACGTTTGTTTTGATCGTGGAAGTCACCTGTTTAGAAGGTAACAATTTTATCCTGCCTCTCGGCCACACAGAATTTCCCCTCTTTCTCTCTTTACAAACGCTTCGCTCTCTCTCATTAGTTTGGTTGAGTGAACCTACCTGAACAGCTGTCGACGGTTTTTTCATTCGTCGTTTATGATAATACTCACCGTAGTTTTTATAATTACAGTTATAATTATCGTTCGCTTTATACTTTTTGTGTGTATACTTAATATTATAATTATCACAAGTTTGCGTGATGTGTCGTACAGATGATTTATTACTACGTTTCTTGTTACAGTGTTGTTTCTCGTCGTAAATGTGGTGCCTTATATGTTTCACATGTGTTTTACTATTGTGTGTGTAACTTGCAATTGGGATATTCCTATCAATAAGGTATGCTTTCCTAATCTTTATTTTTCTTTCTTCCTTGATGTTAATTATTGTATTAGAATTATCGTTATTAATTATGAACGTATTTTCTTTCGTATTTCCAATCATTATGTTTTCTTCCCAAATCATCAATTCACATATTTTTTCCGTTTGTTTAACAATTATTTCACATACATTTTATGTGATAGTGTCAATATGTGAGTTGGTATCAACGATCTTTTTTGTTAATTGTATATTACTGTTGATTATATTTTGTTTTATTTCAAGCTTATCGTTCTTCAATTCTTCTACTTTCAGTTATTCTTATAGTGTCTCATTTAAAATTCTCAATCTGTTGTTCTAATTTAGTATTTACATTTTCAAGTTGTTCTTCTAATTGTTTCTTATTAGATTCTTGTAATCCGTCTATTCTAGCATTCAAATTTTCTGCTTGCTTATTTATATTTTCTGTTTGTTTTGTGCTTATCTCATCTACCCAAGCACGCATCATTGTTTGAAATGCATCCATTTCAGTTCTTGTGCTGCCATGGTGAATTATTATTAAAATATTTATTTATAATTTTTTATTAGCGAACCGTATGCGAGTTTTTTTTTAATTTATTGTTTAATTATTATTCTTTATTTATTTTTATCTACTTAAATTACAATTACACCTGTTTGTTTGTTGGGGTGGGCGCCAGTTGCGTTATTACAATACAATACACACAACAAAATTAAACACATATATAAAATATTCATTAATAAAGATCACTTATTATAGATAAATCTTATGCACACATTTAACCATAGAGCATACATTTATTTATTAAATGTACGCGTGTCGTGCCCCAAGTTAACCGGCGACAAAATTATACAACGACACACAGGTTGCAAATTTAATGTAATTTAAATTTGTGGAGCCCCACGTTCTTTGGGACGCCAAAATTATACAACGGTACAAATACAATAGTTAATTAATTTGTGATGTGTTTACATTCATACAACCTTACTGAGACCGTATATGTATAATTGGAGTTCAGGTGTAATTATAATAAGAGTAGTCCTTTTAGGAATCGTAATATGTTTTCATTTATTGATTCAAACAAACAAAAATAAAATAAAAATTATAAGATAATAATAATAATTACTTCGCCATAAGAACTTCATTATCTATTGTTTCGATGGTTCTTTGGTTGCCGTACATTCATCATAAAAATATATTTTATATCTTATGTCTTATATTATTAATTCTACGTAAAACATTTCTTAGTCATATAAATTCTCGACTACTCAGTCTGAATGTGCGCTTTATAATTGGTAATATTTACCTTATTCCTCTATACAAAAATTTAATTTATTAAATAAATTGTTACTTCTCCAAGCAAGGATTCAAATTATTTTTAAATTGACTGTTCATCATTAAAGAAAAGATCATTAAAGAAAATTCTGATTACAAGTAAATTACATTCTCTTATCTCTATCTACATATTTACTCTTTAATTTAAAATGTTTTTATTAATGTCTTTCAATGTCTTTATTCTTTTATTATTACAAATTGGTTTTTCGTCACCTCAATTCTGCAGATTGTCCTATGTCCTCCAGTGGTCCGTCGGTCTTCTCCTTCTGGATGTCCTCTTGCGTTCTCCGGTTCCACAGGTCGTCCTCCCGTCTCTCGTTCTTTATGGTCCCATCGGCTGGCTGTAGAATGGAATGACGTGTTGCTCTGGATCGGCTGCTGTTGCTATTTAAACCGTCTCTATTGCTCTGCGTATCGTTCTTCTGCTTGATGTTCTCTTGCCATCTGTCTTGAGTTGATGTTCGTAGTTGTAGACTGGTTGTAGACGTCCGACGATTTTAGTTACGGTTCTTTTTTTATTACTACTCGAAATAAAACATTTTCCGTAACACTTTACAGTTTATAATATAAAAATCTTCTCGATGTTACCGATCTTGTCAATTACCGACCAGAGGAATATCGGGTAATTTGCAAAAGACTTCGCATGTGGCAAAGACAAGTGAAATAAGTGTGTGAATAATCGTGTTTCTAAAAGGACGCCACGACAAACCTATTCCTGCAGAGAATTGTCGAAACATGAATTTTGCGCTCTAGACTATAAATACGCGAGGCACATCAGCCTTCTTCTCTTTCTTGTCAGACCACAGTGGCAGCCGGAGACTCTGCCCAACAACAACTCTTTCTCATTCGACTACAGCGGCAGCCGGAGGCGATCCTTGACAACATCATCACTTTCATGACACCACCGCTGCAGCCAGAGACTATTACGGAGGACGAGGGAGCAGCACACTACATGGCATAAATTCCAGACGTAGAGGACGAGCCATCGGACTTCCGAGAGGATCCGGAGGACGAGGAAAGGATCCAGGACTTCACGACTACGCAGGATTCACAACATCAAGGACTCAGGACCAGAAGAGGTTACGCTGAGGAACCGCTACAATTAAGGTGAAAGAAAGCCATGTATTCCTCATAACAAAAGACTTAATCAAAGACAGATAAACATTGTCAAAAGAAAGACAATAATTTCTAAAAGTTTAATTTATAACTTGTAAATGTAAATGTTCTTGTATAGTAATTATAGCATAATTTTTGAATTGATAATTTATTGAAAATATTTAAATTTAAATCGTTGAATTATGAAAGCATAATTTTTAATTGATAATTTATTGAAAATATTTAAATGTAATTTTGAAAAAATAGAAAGTTGCTAAAGTAATTAATATAAATGACAAATGCATATGCAACAAAAATAAGAATTATTTTAAAAAGAAAGATTTCAGAATATAATAAATTAATCATAATATACTAAGCAAGTCGAGAGCAATATTATATAATAATCAAATGTATTTATAATTATAAGAGTATTTTATGTTTGTATGGAAGATGCGATATTACGTGTATGTAATCAACAAGTATGGGTACTACGACTACCCATACACATGCAATAATAATGAAGTTTTAATTCGCAATTTATTTTGAAATTTTAACCCTTAAGTACCTTCGTGGGGTAGATTTCTACCCCACGCGGCACATTTTTGTTTATAATTCCGGCCCTATAGCAACGTTGTCGTTCCCCTGCCATGTAATCTCAGTAGTGACTGTGCTCTCGCAGCGGTTGGACGGGGAGCGCGCTGTAACCAATAGTATCGGAGGTACGTATGTAGTGGGGTAGAAATATACCCCACGAAGCCACTTACGTCAACTTTTTTTACTCTTATATCTTTTTTGTTTTTTTATTTTTTAGATAAAATGGCACGATTTTTTACTGAAAAAGAAATTGTTGACTTATTGGAAAAAGAAGATGTATCAGATCCACCAGATATACCAGATTTTTTTCAAGATGACGGTGAATTTAGCGATGCTCCTGCTGAAGTGTCTGAGCACCTGTTAGTACCTTTCAGAGGACGTTGTTTCTGTCGAGTTTACATGAAATCAAAACCTGGAAAATATGGAATAAAAATTATGTGCATTTGTGATGCAAAGACTCATTACTTGTTATCCGCATTTATATACTCAGGAAAAGAGCAGACACGAGCTAATAACTCCCAGTCAGTACCCACGAGAAGTGTCCTAAGATTAGCAGAACCTTTGTTTCACACCAACCGAAATATTACCGGGGATAACTGGTTTTCATCAATCGAATTAGTGGATGCTCTGAAACGCTGCGGTCTTACATATGTCGGAACCATGCGCAAAAACAAAAGAGAAATCCCTAAACAAATTCTACTAGAAAAAACAAGACCTATTGAGTCTTCTGTATTTGGATTTGTTCAAGATAAAACCTTAGTCTCATATGTACCAAAGAAGAATAAAGCCGTGGTCTTAGTATCGTCGATGCATCATTCATCGGAGGTGAATCCACAGTCTTCAAAATCATAGAATTTTATAATTCAACCAAAGGTGGCGTGGACGCCCTTGATCAGAAATGTGCAATGTATTCTATTTTGAGAAGATCTAGACGTTGGCCAACTACTGTTTTTGAAGCAGTATTGAATATAGCGACGGTCAACAGTTTCGTTATTTGGAAAGCATCAAACTGTGAAAAAAAATTGCTTCGCCGCGATTTTATAAAAGAAGTAGGTATGTCACTAGTCAAACCTCATGTCGAGGAGAGAAAAATGGAATCTAGAAATATCTCAAGAGATTTGAAGAGTATAATTGATCAAGTTCTCGGAGAAAAGACTGAAATAGAACGCCCCATTGAAGTGTCGCCTGGATCTAGTCAATCAAAGACAAAGACTTCTCGTTGCCATATATGTCCACGTAGTAAAGACACAAAGACTACCAAGACATGTTCAAACTGTGGGAAATTTATTTGCAAGACTCATTCCATAGAAAAAAAGTATGCGTAGGCTGTGATGATTGAAAACATGTGCCTTCTTCACTTATAGATTTACTTATTGTTGATTAGTGTATACCAGCGGTTCCCAAACGTTTTCAGCCACGGAGCCCTTTTTGAAGGAAAAGTTTCTCGTGGAGCCCCAAGAATTATTTAGCTTTTTTTTCTTTTTAGTATACGGAAGTATGAATAATAAGGTATAAATATTAATAAAGAAAACAATAGTAAAAAGAACTGGAGACAATATTATTTATTATGTAAATCTACAAAATGATATAACAACTAGTTAAGATATTTAAAAAATGTTAGGAATGTTACATGTACACCCGAAGTTAATGTGAACAATGTGCCTGCTTCTTGCGGCAGAGTTTGTCAATGTCCGGTGTCACAGAAGTCAGTTGAAGACGCACATCGTCTTCTGCGTCCAAACGAGCTCGATATTTAGTTTTTGTAGCCGTGTACCTCGAAAAGGCTGTTTCACAGAGGTACGTAGTACCAAAAGGCAGTAAGAGCAATTTAGCTTTTAAACTTAATATCGAAAGATCCTCCCCTAACTGAGCCTAAAATTCGGGAAGTGGTTTGCTTTTAAATGATGCCTGACAGTGGCTGTCCGGAACCATGTCTATAAGGACCTCATATTCTGCCGCAGTGGGGGCTGCTGGTTTTGACGTCACTGAAAATGGATCTACAATCCACTCAGAATTCTTTCGAATCGATTCCTGAGTATTCCTTGGAAAGTATGAATTCAAATTTTGAAGCAAATTGTTAAGGTGTTCTTTTATTATTGCTGGCAATGATTCATTCATTGTTATGTTATTTTCTTCTAAAAAGTTTGAAGTCAATGAGAAACATGTCAGATCCTTATTCTCGGTGCTTTCCATGTTGAACGCTATCTTTTTCTTCAGTGCGGTAATTTTGTCATTAGCATCGAATATTGTCTTCCGTTTCCCTTGTATGGATGTGCTGAATTCATTAATTTTCGAAAAAATGTCTGCCAAGTAACATAATTTGCACAACCATTCCTGATCATTCAAATAATCTGCTAGCAAACTGTTTTGGTCATTCAAAAGTGAAGAAACTTCGGTTCGAAGTTCAAGTAAACGGTACAACGCTTTACCACGTGACAGCCTAAGCAGCCTACACTGCAAAGGTCGTGCCTTAACAAAGTTGATAATTTTGATGGCGTTGTCTAGTACCTGCTTTAATAACGCTGGCATTTTTTTCGTTACGAGGGAGTGTCGGTGTAGTACACAATGACTACTTGTGCAGTTTTTTGAAACTTTCATGATTCTTGTAACAACGCCAGCAACATGACCTAACATGACCTACCATGGCCTTTGCGCCATCTGTGCACACGTCAATGCAATTGTCCCACGGTATTGAGTTTTCAATGAAAAAGGCATCAAGCAGGGAAAAAATTTTACTACCGCTTGTAGAGGATGGAAGTGGCTTGCAGAAGAGAATATCTTCATGAAAAGAACCTGAAAATTCGTCACACAAACACACACAGCTAATCCGGCTACGTCCGTAGATTCGTCAAGTTGTAGCGAAAATTTCGTTTGACTGATACGGAAAATTATGGTATCTTTAACATCGTTTGATAGATCCTGGATTCGATTACGCACAGTGTTATTTGATAAGGGCACACTGGAGATCAAGTTTGCAGTTTTTTCGTCAACCATCCACTTCACTACCTTCACTAATAGTGGTTTTATAAGAGTTTCAGCAATCAGAGTTTTGTGAAATCAGGATGAGTTTCGAAATGCCGTCTAAGCTTGGCAGGGAACATAGAGCTATTGGGAAAAACTTTGTTACATATCACACACTGTGGACGTCCATCAGCAAACTCAGTGAATCCCGTGTCCAAATATGAATCGAAATATTTTCGTTTTTTACTTCCTTTCGGTACCTCTTCACAAGGCATCGTAGACTCTGAAGCAGGATCATGTGCAGCATATTCCGAAGTCAATCCCAAGGAATTCGCACTATCTTCTTCGAAAATAAGGTTACATCTGTTGTTATCCCCTTTCAACTGAGCAGTGGTTGATGGTTGACGACTCTCAGGTCTTACGGAGTCCGTCTTAAGCCACAGTTCCATTTCAACGAAAGTTTTAGCAGCTAACAATTCTGCAACAAAGAAATAAATCAAATTACCATGCAGGTATAATTTTTAAAGGTTAAATTGAATTAGAAAAAATGTTATATTTGTATTTAGTTTTTAGTGTAAGATTAGCATTAATTTGATACCCCACATGATTTTTTCGAAATTTTTGAAATTTTAGTGCCCCCCTTAATGCCTATCGCCACACAATTGACTTAATTTACTATATACAATTGACCTTAACTATCAATTGACTTTATAGGTTAAGTACTTTTTACTCACACAAAAGTATTTCTTGTAATTTTCTGAGCATTCCACGTATCACGAGTTTTTGACTGAAGAAACTGAATAATAAACGCTGCCTGCCCGGTATATAAAACATAACAGGGATTTCGAGAATCATCGAATAAGTTGTACTTGGCAAGCAAGAAAGATCGAGATGGTTCCAGTGACGAGTAGACCTACCTATTATTACTGCTTCCATCTAGCGAGAAGAACCCAAACTACTATCTGAGAAAGCCTTTTTCGCTTGATGTAAGTAGTTTCGTTTATCACGCTAGATGGAAGCAGCAATTTAATTTTTGTCATCTTCATAACCGCGGACGGAGCCCCGGAGAATCACTTGCGGAGCCCCAAGGGCTCCGCGGAGCACACTTTGGGAACCGCTGGTGTATACTAATGATAGAACCAAAAGACCCCGTCAGAATTTTTTTATAAGAGTAGAGAAGAAATTTGTTATTATTTTCTTAAAATTTGTATTAAGTATTTAAGATTGCATTTAATTTTTATAACACAATAGTTTAAAGTAAATTTCAATGTACTTATAAAAAACTAGTTTTTAGTCTTGAAAAATGAAGACAGGTAAAAGAAGTGCCATTTTTGTAAAGAAAAGTACAATTCTTGTTTATAATAAAGTTTGTTTTGATTAAAGATATGCCCTTTGTTTATTATTTCCTAAAACACTATTTTCATAACGTCACACTTTTAAAATTATTTGCAGTTTTTGATTGGGGTAGAGATTTACCCCACGAAGCCACTCATGTAAGTCTAAATAGCGAAAGTAGATAAGGGTTAATTAATAAATGTTTTAAATATGTTAAACAATTTTACGTTGTTGTTATTATTACGATTACACCCATTGAAAAATATAACGTTATAAATAAAATGTGTTACCCAACGTGTGGCTCATCGACGATATAATACAATAGAGACAACAATTAACGTTATTATATATATATATATCACACACACACTGAAATTACATATAGGCCTGTTCAAAAACAGTTGTTCTATGAAATTCTTGAAATAACGTTAAGTGTATAAATATTCATCGTAAAAGTCAAGAATAAAGAAATCGAGGCTAATTAAAGAAAAAGAGACAACAGACAAACAGACAAACTGTGATAGAGAGGGGAAGTCAACGTCAGGAAAACTGAGTATTCCAATTGACGTTGAGAGTAAAGGCCAAGTAGGAATGGAAAGAGATTTAAAGACGACTCGCACTGACAGCCGTCGATTATCGTTTATTTCAACCCGCACGTATTCGTGCTGTACACAACCTCCACACATTTTCGTGTGTTGTACGAATTCTAGAGCGTGGATCACTTAAATAACAGATTCCTAGCTATAAAGCTTTAAAGCGTTTTTACCACAATTTTATCTGTGCATCACTCATTGAGTCCTCTCTAAAGCCGTCTTAATTATTCTGATATATCCGCGACGAATGTTCAAGTTTTACGTAAAATACAAATTCTCTGATCTAGTCGTTCACACATTATGAATACATAGTCATAGACACAGCATTCTGACAACCAACTAAATAGTCCAATACGTTAATGGATATCCACACATGCATCAGAAAGATACCACTGATTGGCGACATACAATGCAGTTGCACATCCGGTTCCCGTAACATTCAAAGTTACTAAAATAAGTTTTTCAGACAGACCTTGTATATTTTAAAAACGTTTAGTATCGTCTTTTTCAACTACGTTCTTTATCTCCTAAAAATAACAACGTATTGATATTTACTAAAATTTTAGATGTCAGAACACTAAACAACATATCTAAACAGTAATCTAAGTTATTTTTTTAAGCTGTTTAAAAACATGGCAGGCTCTCAGAATTGTACATACAGCACAAGTGTTGCCAAAAACAGCTTTCAACTGCCACGTACACATGTTAATACAGTATTCGTCCATTTTTAATACAAAGTATTTTTTTGTTATATGCTGCAAGCTCTGACAAAATTTATCCATTGTGGAAAAGCCATGTCCTCGTTTTACCATTTTATGTCCATAAAGACTCAAATGAGTAGGAACTGTATATTTATCTCTTGTTGCAAAGTAAATTATAGAGTATATGTCTACTAAAGGTGTATTGTGAGTAGTAAACATTTATGAGTTTTGTTATGGCCTGTACCTAAGGGTTGCAGGCTCAGCACTGGTTTTGTGACAAAAGCACAGAATAATACTCTAATTATAAAAGACTACTAATAACAAATTTTTGATTAAGCCAACGGCACCTGCATGATTAAATTGTATGCCAACTATGAGTTTTTCATTTAAGAGTTACTTTGTATAAGAACTTACATACACGATTTTAAAAATCTATTAAACAAACGTTTATTAAGTATTATATCATTTTCGATTTTCATTGAAATATTTATTATATTTCAGTGTGGAAACAACACCTACGTCGTTGTCGACATAGGGGATTACTCACAACCTGGGTAGGTAATTGTTGTGTCAGAAACAGTTAATTTATTTTCTCTTAATATCATTTTTATTTACTTATACGTTTTATCTGAAATAAAATAATTATGATTTATTTTGCAATGTGTATGTACTTACAACAGTATATATTTTTACTTTACGCACTTTCCAATTACCCAACTGTAATAGTATAGATGGGCAAATTATTAATAATGAATTTTGAGTTTAAAAAATATGTTTAAAAATATATTTTCTTGAGACAAGCAGTTTATGAATGAAAAAGCGCGGCATAGTGATTTTCTCATTATACGTATACACGTATTCACATTCGTCAAACAAGGTTCAACAACTATTTCTTTGGTTTATAAAGCCTCATAATAACGGAAGGCAATCCCAAGCGGTTGTGTAACACAAGACACTCGTTTAATCTAATGAAATCTTAAGAAATTCTATTAAATCGAATTTAGGTATGGCTGTTCAGTACACATGTTTTATCTATGTTTTAATTTTCAGTTCCTGCATTTATACAAGCACTAAGATTGTGTAGGAAATCTTGTTTACTCTCTATGAATTTAATTAGGTAATGTCATCTGAGTAATGAACGATATA
This sequence comes from Magicicada septendecula, assembly GCA_034769895.1. Lineage (NCBI taxonomy): Eukaryota > Metazoa > Arthropoda > Insecta > Hemiptera > Cicadidae > Magicicada > Magicicada septendecula. Next base: position 281,380,662 of record CM068368.1, on the reverse strand, counting down.
CTGATAATGTGTTAGATGTATGTGCAACTTTAGAGTGCATTGGATGGATAGTGCAATGTGCAATGGATAGAGTAGATTGGAGGCGGAGATTGGTGGAGGCCAGGGCCTGACTTGGGCTGTAGTGCCATAGGAGGAAGTATGTGCAACTTAATGCAGCTCATTCCAAATTTTGAATCGTAGATTTCTTCATAGGGTACAAGTATCTATGATAATATTCTCTTATTTGTATATACATGCAATACTATGCAATACTCTCTCACACTCAAGCACACGCACGCGCGCATTATTCCAACTCACTGTATCCGTTACCATAGAAAAGATAAAATTTATACCATTTTTCCTATTTATCTTTCTTCCTGTCTATCTATCTATATATGCATGATATAGAAATATTATTATTATACTTTTAGATCACGAAGACAAGTTTAAGGGCAATAAAGATTATATCAACAATAAATCAAGATAAAGTTTGTATTTCAAAATATGTGTGTTTGCCTAACACTAAGACAAGCGAAAGAAAGGGCCCAGACTCCAGACAAACAGGGACGCACGAAGTATCAACGGCTGAAAAGCATAAGTAGCCTAACGGAAAATAAATGGCCAAATTGACAAGTACGTGAAGAAGTCAGTTTGTGTCTGTCTGTTCGTTTGTTTGATTAACGAATAAACGATGACTGTGTTAAAAGTAGATTAAAGAGAGACACTAGAAACATTTGAGTATTTGAATTTGACATTACGATAGTAAAGCAGGGATGAATCAGGGACACAGTGTCAGACAAACGTAAGGTCTGAAATTTAGACTGACAAACTTCTGAAAGCGTAGACTTGAACAATTTTTATTGACTATAAACATTATTTAAATTATTAGATTATTATTCACATCAGTAAAAGTAATTTCTACATACAGGAATGGAAAAAATCAAACCCTCAATAATCAACTTTGATATACTATACTAATAACAGTGACTTATGAATTGTTTGTACTTTTTAAACATTCTAATTACTTCCAAGTGTTAGTGCGTACCAGTACTGCCACCACTGTTTGTTACATGTTACTTAGGTATAACAAGTGCCTTAAAATCTTGAAACGTTACAATCTTTTGTTAATTGTACAATTCCCTCACTTGGAACCAAGACCAAAAAAAGAAACTATCAGCTGATCGGTAACAGGTAAATTCAGATAATCTATACTATCAATAATCACTAAAAAATCTGAGGACTTAATACGTGAGACATTATACCTTTAAGCTAGAATTAGTACAAGAATTGGAATACTCCATAACTTCAAACTGATTTCGCAGGTAATTAGTTTTACTCAATACATTTTATAAATAAGACATTGGCGTAGTTTGAAGTAGTGATAGTTACCTTCAAATTTAGTTTCTGGTCGAGACGAAGGAAAGCTGTTAGATTTTATTTTCAAGGTTATCGACTTACACAGTGGGATCAATAAAATATACGTCACAGGAAACAATTCGTGCTGCTATGACTTTTTCGTAGTAATACACTACTCCGTGCGTGCTGTCTGTCGGGATTTCTCGTAACGGAAAAATGTTTTCAAACTAGCTTCAGTTATAACAAGTGGGGAACCGAAAGGCCAACGTAATCCTCGACACGTCTGAGCGATGTCAGTATGAGTTAATGTCCCTCCGAAGCTGAGGATTTCACTTGTCGTATGCCGGCTCCCGACAAAAGTACACGACTTCAAGTACAATAAGATGTTTGATTTGTTTTATACATTTTCTTCATCTGATTTATTCCACACACAAAACTTGTTGCACATGACTTATTTCCTGTGTTTAAAAGTAACTATATTATTTATAAGACACGAACGACATTATCAAACAGTTTATATAGTTAAATATACTTAATACTGTACCAATTTTCATCGAAATTTAGCACAATTCAAGTAATTAAAATATGAATTGCATAGTTTCCTCCTTTCCTCACCATTTACAGACGTTTTCATAATCCACTTTTCCTAATGTTAATTCTTCCTAACACCAAATTCTCTGAAATTAAAATCGCTAATTCTATTTTGTTAATCCCCTTGTTTCCAAAAACTACATTTCAAAATATGCAATGAGAGAATAGAAAATATTTTTATTTTATTTCCAATACTTTACATTACAATATAGTCTACGACTTAATGCACGCAGGGAGTCGAAAATATTATTTCTATAATTGTTGAGTATATTTCTTTTTTTTCCAGTACCAAAACACTTCTTTTTTGGTATTGCCTCAACACTTCTATCCAATATTCGGCTACAATAGTTTTGGTATCTGACTGATAGTTTGACTAATTGAAATTTGACTAATATCGATTACAAATGAGAGTGGTACTTTCCTGACGATAAGTCTAAAGTTATCATGTCATCCCTCACTAACACTGCTTGTCCGTTGAATATCGCCTCGTAACTTTCTATTTTTGCAGTGTGTCTAGATGGAAACGATCCACTTCATATTCTTATTTGTTCAACTACATTAAATTCTTGGTCGTAATCTATAAATGGAATCAATTAATCAACTACAGCCCCTCTAACAATACCAAGAGCGTCTTTCACATCTTTTACCGATACAAAAGAGAAATGTAATATCATGTGCGTGAGAGTTTTAAATTCAAATAACAAATTATTAGGAAAAATTATTAAGAAACATAAAGTAAGAAAAACATGTTAGAAAAAATGTTATAAAGAACTGATTGAGAAAAGCTATTGTAAAAAACACTTACTATAAAAATTAGTCTAAGGAAAATGTATTAGGAAAATATTCAGGAACATTCCTCACAGTCTTCCGTCTCAGTTTCGTCTTGTCACGTTTGTATATGTGTGTAAACTTTAGTATTATTCAGGCCACAAATTTGATATACTTATGTAAAAACAAAAATCTTTGTTCTTCAACTCCCATGGTTATTTGTAAGTTTATAGACCTACCTATTAAAATTTATATCAACGTAAGTTAGTCAAAGTAATAAAAATTTTACAGACAAAATAGCTTCTTCTTCTTTAGTACTACAGCCCAAAATTAGCCCTGGTTTCCAACACCATTCTTCTCCAAATTCTCCTTTCCATTGTCAACTCAGTGTAATCCCCCACATCCATTCTTCTGAGATCTTCCAGCACATCATCCAACCATCTTATGGGGTCAAACCCTCTTTCTGCTTTTATAGACTTGTGCCCTCAGGATTTTCTTTGGCATACGCTGATCATTAATCCGCTCTAGGTGACCTAACCATTGTATTCGTTGAGCCTTTATAAATCTTACAATGATTCAATAGTTGATCATCTCCTGGTTATTTCTTAATCTTCATTCGTCATCTTCTTTAACCGGACCATAAACACGTCTTACGATCTTTCTTTCGAATCTTCTTAGTCTTCTTGTTTCTTTTTTGTTATTGTCCATGTCTCGCCTCCATAAGTAACAACCAGTCTGATAAGTGCCTTATATATTTTGATTTATGTGTTACGACTAATGAGCCTGCTTCTCAATAGTCTGTGGTTGGCATGGTGCCCTATTTCGTATTTGTATCCTGTCATATATTGTCGTGTTTACGGATCCTTCGTTATCTATCATGTTACCCAGGTATCTGAACTTATTAACTGCATCAAATAATTTATCCTCTACGCATAAATTATATATATATTTCTTTTCCTATCTGATGCAGAAATCAGCATGTATTTAGTTTTACTGATATTTAAATTGAGTCCCATTCCAGCTCCATATAGTTTGCGTATTTTCTTGTACTTTAAAATCCCATTTCTGTTTAATATAGTCATTCAAACAAAATCCAGATGTAACGAATTTATTTATTTTAACGTTATCAAGGATATATGAATGTGCGAATTATCGACACGTTTTAGTGTAAATACAAATTACCAGTCTTCATCTGTATTTAAATAAGCAAATCTACAAGACCTATGTCCAATAAATGCGACCACAATAAATGAGATAAATGGTCTGAAGTACAGCTAACACTAAGGAACAGGTGTGGTCACTTATAAAAAGGCTGTTTGTACGGTTACTTTCATACGAAGATCCAAATGATAAACATCCAAATGATAAACACACTAACTAAATATATGGCGATTCAGAATAGAAAAGGTTGGACTGAAAATTTGTTAAACGATGTTAAAGAGTGTAGTATGATTATAGAAAATAAAGGGTAATAAAGAATGGTAGTATGTTTTTAATAGTAATTAGGAATTTAACCTATATTTGTATATATACAGTCATAGGTTAATATAGCAATTACGTCTTACTTTGAATTGGCTACTGAGGAGATGTAGACTGGGTTTTTGACGGAGATTCCTCAGTCACTTCTGTTCTACTGATATCACAAGGAACAATGACGTGAACAGTATTAGGGTTGAATGAACAAAGTCCCGGGTCTTATTTGAAGCTCTCTATTTTTCCATGTTTTGATTCACTATTTTAAATAATAAGTAACAAGCGCATCTTATATGTAAAATAAAACTAATACTTTTATCTGATTCCACACATTTCAGCTAAAACATCTTATACTACATATGTGTGCAAGATAATTTGACAACGAATGTGAAATAACAGCGTCTTGCTTGTTGTGAAATGACAACTTGAAAACAGCGTCTTACTTTCATTTATCAACAAAAACAATAATGACGATATCGTGAAGTCCGCTGGACGTAGTTCCTTATCTAACCGGTAAACTCCAAAAGCAATCATTATGACAACTGATATTCCGAAACTGTAGGTATATATTACATAAAATATATTACATATTATTTGTCAAATATGTTTTATGTAACAAAAGTAAGACGACACAAACTTACGCTTAGTAATGCCATTTATCAAAGAATAACTTAAATCTGTTATATTTTATAACGTAGGCTTACACGGCCGTGTAAACATTATTAAGTTGAAATGAAGCCGGGCAGTTAGGCCGTGTTCGATTGCTGCTAAACAAGTGACATAGTTTTCTGTTTTCCTTTGTTTTCTGTCGCTTTGCGGCTTTGAGGAAGATCCCCGAGGCCAGGATTGAAACGTCAGCCGACTATGTAGCTAGTTACTAACAACGGAACACGGGCTAACAGCCCGACTACATTGAAACTTAATAATGTTAAAACTGTAAAATTATAATAATTTTTAAGTATAATATAATTTATAAGTAGCAATATTAAACAATATTTGGGTATAGGTATAAGATTTGACATTTTCTCGCTTTGTTCTACGATTATACGGTAAAAATAATTTCATAACAATGAAAGGATTGTACCATCTTATTGTATTCTTAATACATTTTCTATATTTATCGAGGTTTAAATGGTTATTTCCCTATGGTATTGTACGTTATATAACTTGGTAACTACACCAGCTACATAATGTGTTTCATACTTTTTATGGAATCAGTAACCTACATTCAGATTTATGTAACTGGCTTTATCTTTAATTCTATAATTCACACCACTGTTTCGTTCTGATGTACTACATAATGCTAAACTATAAAGTATAAGAAAAGTGTGCCCCTATTTCACTTTACTAATTATACAAAAAATAAAAAACACATTGTACAGTAGGAATCTAGCCTTATCTTCATCAAGGAAATTGAAACACGTCCTCCAAATAAACAGCGATTAAGAATTTTGATATAGATCGTCGAATTACTATCCAAAACTCATTTCTTGTCTATAACGCTGACTAACGTAAACATTTTTTAATTCTCCCTTCCGACCGTCAGCTCTCTGACGATTTGTTTCATTCATAATTAAGAGCAAGCCATGGCCAGAGGTAATCACTTAACATTATATTATTCGCGTCAAAACGCATTTGTCAATTGGCGTAGCATAACTTACTTGTTTAATAGTAGTCTATTCAGTCCTGCTAGTTTTTATAGCTGTAGCATCACGTAGCTGCAACTACATGCTGTATTGTCTGTACGATTCTAATAACAACGCAGTTCTATGTATGTTAGAATATAATCTTAAGAATTTTCTTTCCTCTCAGGGATTTTATGTGTATAGTCACCGGACAAAAGGCTTGCCGCATGACAAATGGCGCCAATCGTACACCGTAGTTATTTTGGTGGCCCTAAAAAGGACCGTGTGGCGAGAACGCTGATGTTAGTTGTGCCGCGATGAGATGTTCGGCGGCTGCGCCCGCTGTTCGTGGAGTACCGCAGTCCTCCTCTTCTTTCGGCATCGGTTGCGTCGAGTCGGCTGCCGGCCCAGCGAAGGCAATCTCTGGCGCGGAACGGGAGTGCGAAGACGCAAGAACGGCGGTTCTATTCTTCGGCTGTTCCTTCCGGCTGACTCCGCGTCGATGTCGTCCGAGAGAGGAGAGGATATAAAGTGCGTCCAATGGCATGGCGAAGAAGTGAGTGCTGGTGGCAAAGTGCGTCGAAAAACGCTGCCAGAGCTGTTGGGATGAGCGTCGTGAGACGTCCCAATGGTTTTCTAGTTCCGAGCCGCCGGAAGGGCCTCCTGCCTAGTGGTCCTGACCAGACGGAATATATTTAATTAATTAGTAGTCGCTACAACGGCATACTCGTACTAGGCCGTTCTAGTACAGTATTTCCCGAGGCCGTTTCCAAGAATCACCTGGACGTGGTCGGTACTTGCCAAGGCCAGCTATGAGTGGGGTTTGCCTGGGTCCTCGCAGCTCGGACGTAAAATTTACGTGCAAGTCGCCTTACGGTGTCATCCAAGGAGCGGACACCGAGTACTCTTCTCAAAAGTCGAGAAGGGAACCGATAGGGGTCTTTGGCCGCTAGCCGAAGACCCCTATCGAGAACGCTTTGCAACTTTCTTTTATGAACGGTTGCGAGGTAACCCCAGACGGGAATAGCGAAGGTAATGATAGGCAACAGGTACGCGTTGACAATCAACTTACCCAGCTTGCGGGTCATAGCCTTGTTGGCGAGTAACGGAAACAGTTGCGCGAGACGAGCGGACGCTCTCTGGCGTAAATCGAGTGCGCGCTGAACTCGTGGGATAGTCCTGTCAGAGTTCCGATCGGCGGTATAGACCGCCGTGTCGTCGGCAAACAGGGCCATCTACTCCAGGCTCTCTGGGTGCGTCGTTGACGAACACGGAGAACAGGAGAGGCCCTAGCACGCTACCTTGAGGTATCCCGGCTGTAATGCGTCTCTCGGAAGAGACATGGTCGTCTATTCTGACGCAGAAAATCCTCTCCGTCAGAAAGCTAGCAATCAAGTGAAGGTAGCAATCTGGGAGCTGGATTTTCCGGAGCTTGAACAAGAGCCCGTAGTGACACTACCAAAGGCCTTCTCCACATCTAGGAAACAGGCGATAGTCTGCTCTTTCCGACACCCGGCGCCCGTGATGTATTCCACCAGTCTCATCAGCTGATGAGTGGTGGAATGCTCCACACGGAAACCGAACTGTTCGGGGATCAGTACATCGAAGTTTCTTAGATGGTCTAGGACTTTCCGTTGTACAAGACGTTCGAGGACCTTTGACGTGGCCGACATTAAACTAATGGGCCGAAGGTTGCTGTGACGGGAAGCGCCCTTTCCCTCCTTCGGAATCACTATGACCATCGCCTTTCGCCATTTCTTGGGAAAATAGGCCAGTCTTAGACACGCGTTGAACAGCGCAAACAATAAAAATATTCCTTGCTCCTGGAGTCGAATTAGAGCGGAGTTCGAGACGCCGTCCGGTAGATGATCGGATGATAGCTCCGTTAGCGCGGACACATGGATCGGGCAGTCAATTCCTTGGATCACCGCTATGTCCATCGGGAGCCGGGAGCCGCGCGGAGTTGTGAGGGGTAGAACGTAGGTTGGGCAGGCTCAACCACCGTCACCCTGCGAGAATCTGCAAACCTGCGTAAGAGCTTCCCGTTTGGGACTGTTCCAATCGCGATGCTTACAATTCAGGTCGCCGGCCATGATGGCCCTCCTGTGTACATCGAACGCGACCGCTAAATCGGGGTGAAGGAGCTCTTTGTTCTGCGGTTTGTACGCCGAGACCACGAGGACACCGCCCAGAGTGTTCAACATCTCCACAGCAGTTACCTCTAGGTGAGTGAGTCATTTGCGGCAAGAGGACGCGGTGATGATCAAGACTGAGCCTCACCGCGACCGCAGTACCGCCACCAGCAGTGCCCGGCCGCTCGTTTCGATAGCACACATAGTTGGCCAATCGGAACCGGTTCGCAGGGGTCAAGTGGGTCTCATTGAGAAGCACTACGTAGGGTTTTAGTCGGGCCAGTAATTCTTGGAGTCCCTGGATTTTGTTAGCCAAACCTTTGGCGTTCCATGAAAGAATTGAGAGGTCTCGTTTGAGGACCCGACTCATAGAAGTCCTACACAAATGGCGGCTTCCACCTGGAGCATAAACCTCTCGGTTATGTCGGCAGTCTCCAAGCGGGTGCGGAAGGACATGAAGGTCTGGGCAACTTTACGGAGGTCAAATTCCGCAAGGAAGTCTTTGACGACCTGATAGTCGTCAGGTATGGTTTTCGAGGCAGAATGCCCGGACACTGTTTGCACATAGGAGCGCAGAGGATTAACAATCGGGGGATTGGTGGAAGCCAAGGGTGCAACAGGGCCAGGTGTAGCGCCTTCAGCGGAGGCGCTAGGAAGAGGGACAGATGCGATTGCGTCTGTCTTTTGAACGAGTTGCGCAGGCTGTCTGGACTGCACGGCTGGGTTGGTAGGAGCCCGAGAGCGAGCGCCACGGGATTTGCGATGCCGCTCCTTTTTGCCTACTTAAGGAAACCGCGGGGGTGGGAGGCCAGGCGAGGCTGTGCTTCTACAGCAGGGTCAGGGTTCTCCGGTGTTGAGGAGGATTGAGTTGTCTCAGGCTCCACAACCGAGATGAGTTCTTGGGTCTTGTCCGTCTCACTTGCTGAAGACGCGGAGTTGCGGCGCTTTTTAGCCTTAGGTGGGCAGGGGCCTAGGAAGGAGCCTGAGTTGAGGTTGCCTGTACCACAGGTGATTGGTTCGGGCCTTTGATTTCTTCTGTTGTTTTGATTTCACAACAGTGGCGACAGTCACGGCAGCCGTAGCAGGAAGCAAAGGGCCTGGCTTCTCGGTTGCAGGTCGGGAACCAGCTACCGGATGCCTCGGAGGCGGCAGTGGCCCTTTTGGTTTTCGCCGCTCGAGCTCCCGCTTGTACACCGGGCAGGACGGGTAGATGGCGGGGTTACTTCCGCCACAGTTGATGCACCGTTTGAAAGCTGGCGCGTCACGATCCTTAGTGAGGTGCGGCAAAGAGCACCTCACGCACGCTGGAGCGTTGGAACAAGCATCAGTCTGGTGCCCGAAGCGTTGGGATCGGTGGCATTGAGCCAGACCCCCGGGAGTGCGGCTTCGTTCCACCTTAACACGGAACCCAAAAAGCCGCGTTAGAGAGAGTAGGCTTTCATCTGCCTAGCTTTTCTCCGCGAGGATACGAACCAGGGGGAGTGGACGCTTATGTCCGGCTGGGGCGTATACCCGATGAACCAAGCGAACTGGATAGCCCAGGTCGCGCAGCTCATCAAGGATTTTCCCGAGAGGTGATTCCACGTCCAAGCCCCTGAGCAAGAATGACAGAGGCTTCACGTGCTTAGGGGAGAAGGTGTGGAACTGCAGCAGGGCGGATTTCACGGATGCTATGACACTACGATGCACTACCATTCCGCGGACAACGATCTTGACTGTGTCTCCTCCAAGGAGCTTCATGTCAACGTTGGCCGGGGAAAGTCCGGGCGCCGTTATTAGTCGCAGGTAAAAACCGGTGACGTTGCTCACGCCGTATACGAACACGGGCGGGATGCAACCAGAGGCCGGCGGTGCTTGGGCATCGCCGGACACAGTCGGCCCCGTGCCGGATTCGCCATCGGTGGAGACAACTTCCATGGCAGACGCCGAGGAAGAGGTAGAGGAGGACCGGTTCCGCCTCGGTTTCTTAACCGGGCACCCAGGTGGCCCAACACCGTCAAAGTGGCAATGGAATCCGCATCTCTATTTGTTAGCCCTACTCTCGGACTCCCCGGATTCCGCTGTGCAGCGCTACCTAAAAGACTTACCTGCACTGTGCGGCAGGTCCCAGTCGTGCGTGGCTTTGTTTCTTCATCTTGCAGGCAAGGCGGCTGGTCGATATCCATTTTTTGATGGTGTTGCTGGCGATGTGGTGAATGCTGGTCCGGCGGCTACTTCTTCTCCTTTACTGCCACCGCAGTAGTAGTTGATGGCCTCTTCATTGCAGTTCTGTAGAGGTCGAGGTGATCATCTTCTGCGCATCTTCGAGGTGAAAGGTCTGTTCTCTTCGAGTACTAGCAGGGAAATTTAAAATTTGAGTTAATTTCAAACACACAAAAATAAAAAGGATTTAAATAGCTTGTTTAACATGTTTGTTTAGCCCGTAAGATTATATGGTTGTTTATTTTTTTGATATGTTATTGAACAGCATACCAGTTACATTATATTTGTGAAGCTTATAAAAGTGAATATTTATTTATCAAATATTTGAAATTTTAATATTGGAATATTTTTCTATTAATTAATAAATCATAGAATGATAATTTTGAATCGGTTTTAAATAATTATTTCATGTCAACAACATCTCACTCCTCTTTGAAAATTATTTAATTTTCGATTTGCCCAATTGCGTATTGTTCAATACTCTGTTGTCCTTGTGCATTGACTTTTCCATACTCGAGTTGATCCCTCACCTGTCGTTGGGTATGCACGTTCCAGTATCTGTTTTCGAATGCCTCACGAAACTGCTGATATGTACTGACGTTATCTCTAATAATAGAATACCATTGACTGGCTGAATCTTTAAGATATCGCGTGACGAAGTCTATCTTTTCGTCGTCATTTATTGCACTGCCAATCTTCTCTATTTCCTTCTCCACTCTAGCTAGGAATTCCATAATGTTCTCCCATTTTCTACCTGAGAATTTAAGTCTGGTCCTTTCTTCCATTGGTGTAGGAAACATGGTCATTTGGTTCTGTCGTCTTCTGAACTCACTTCGTAGCTGGTTCATCTCCTTTTCGATTTCTTCTTTCATATGTGAGACGTCTCCCGAACGGTCCTTTGTAGTTTCTTCAATTCTATTTTCAATGACTACAGTACGCGTTTCTATGTCTCTAAGTTTACTGGTATTTGCTTGCGACATATTACTAACAGTTTGAATTTTATCATCCTGCTCTCGCATCATAGTAGCTAAAGTATCATTTAAATTTTCATTTATTTGTTTATGCGATTCTTTTAGATCTTTCCTCCACTCGAGACGTAATTCTTTTTGTTTATTTTCAATCCGTACAACTTGCTCATGTAGGCTTGTTTAAAATTATTCTCTAGCGTGTCAATACGTAAGTTAGTATCAACAATTTTTTCTGTAATTCTTCTACTTTCCGTGATTTTTATGGTGTCCTGTTTAAAATTTTCAGTCTGTTGTTCAAGTTTATTTTCTAAACTTTCTGTTTGGTTCTTATTAAATTCTTTTAATTCATCTATCTAGCATTTAAATTTTTTGTCTGTTTATTTAAATTTTCTGTCTGTTTTGTGCTTAATTCATCGACCCAGGCACGCATCATTGTCTGAAATGCCTCCATGTCTAAATTTCCTGGAGTCGTCATGTTGAATTATTTTGTATTTAAATATTTATTTATAATTTATTATTATTAGTGAACCGTATACAAGCTTTTATTTATTTATTATTGAAATGTTATTATTTATTTATTTTTATTTACTCATGTTACACTTACACCTGTTTATTTTGTTGAGCGCCAGTTGTGTTTTAGTACACAACAATTAACATAACATACAGTTAATGTTTACTATAAATAATTATTACATATAATATTAGTTATATCATATAACTCATCAAACATTGGTAATCATAGAGCATACATTAATTATTAAATATAGGCGTTTCGTGCCACACGTCAAGGGCGACAAATTTTATACAACGATTTATGTGTACAAATTTATATGTAATTTAAATTTGTGGAGCCCCACGATCTTGGAGCGCCAAATTTTGTACAACGATACAAGTTGCATATATCTATATGTAATTTAATTTGTATAGCCCCACTTCCTTTGGGAGCCAAATTGTAACAAGTTATATATTCTGTGCAATTTAATTTGTACATTAATTGAACTCATACACTTTATATAACATTATTAACAACTTGTATGTGTATGTGGGGTTCAGGTGTAAATATATTAAGAGTATTTTTATTATCAGTATTAAAAACTTATATTTATTATTTTTTCATTATTAAAATTATTCATAAACATCATTAATTTGTCGGTCACGATATTGCTCATTATTTAATGTTTATATCTTACGATATGCAACATTACACATATTTAAAAAATATTCTTATATCTAAACATGTTAAATAATTTTTATTAATTTATTAAAATTAAAATATTCTCATATTGAAATAAATTGTCTTATCTCAGATCTGACCTCTACTCGCTCAATCTATACCAATGTTTTGACTTCAATTTAACTTTATATTAATTTCTTGTAGACTGGCTTTTGTTTTAATATTCAACTTTAAATTAATCTTTCTATACTTCAAATATCTAATCACTTTACTATTTATTTTGATCATAAACTCTACTCTCTTTACTTTAAATTCTCTTTCATTTATTACTGCTTCTATATTTATTATGCGATCGCTCATTCTTACGACTAAACATTTATTTACATTTTAACATATTATTACTAAATATAGACTTTCTTTGTTTCAATATACTGTCTTTTAAAATCGTCTTTATGAGCTCTTTTGTTTTTATAAATCATTTAAAATGCATTAAGCATGTCACCTCGATTTCTGATGATTTTACGACTGTTGTCCGGGGTCCAGCGTTGTCTAGAGTTAATCTTCCATTCCTTTTGTCCAGGCGTGGTTCTGGATACGTCTAGGGTCCAGCGTCGATCTACGGCATGTGGTCCTGGGTACGTCTAAAGTCCAGCATCGATCTACGGCAGCTTTCCTGGATACATCTAGAGTCCAGCGTCGATCTACGGCAGCATGTGTTCCTGGATACGTCTAGAGTCCAGCGTCGATCCACGGCATATTTCCTGGATATACTCTTGGTAGACTACCTATTGCTGTATTTACTTTCCCGTAATATTGTCGTGACTTTAACAAACGTCATTTCGTTTGTTACTGCGACTTATAATAGAATAATAAAAATAAACTGTTTTGCCGACGGACAGCATGTCCGGCTGCAACTGAGTCTTGAAATAAAGAGAAGGGTTTTTTGTCGAACCCTTAATTTATACCCTCTCGAGATTCCGCGCTAGTCGGCTCCAAAATCGTCCTGTCGATACCTGCGTATCTCGTGACAGTCCCCACTACCGAACCTTTTCATCTATTTGCAATTATTAGCAAATAGCACTGTTGTGCACCGAATCGAGATAGCACAAATCGTAGCTACTTCGATTAATCACTCACTATATTAATTTGAGCGTCTTAGGGTAATTTGCGTATATTTTAGCACGTTTATTTTGCACTGTCTTCGCATAACGTGTTCTATTAACGTCATCTTTTCACTGGGGATAACTATAATTTTTACCCACACTTTGGTGCCTTTGGTTTGATCATACATTAATTAGTTTTCTCACAGTGAATTAAAACAATTATTTTATTAATTACTTGGGGCGGGTTGCTGAGTTTCTTGTCTATGCCTGCTTCACTCACACACACAAGATACACGTGTAACACACATACAATTGAGCAGGTGTTCACTGCGTGTCGGAACAGGTTACTTGCTCCCCTAATCTAACAATGAACTATTTTTGCACTCTCAGACCTGTCCATTTACCCGTAACTTATACACATTATACAAAATTTACATTTATTTAAATTAATGCTTAATACAGCTATGGCTGTATCGTTGCAATATATATATATATTGAAATATACGGTTGCAATATATATATTTAATTGTTTATTTAACGGAAAAAACTATTCCCACAAAACAAATACGACATAATCCGGTAAAAGTAAATCAACGAAGAGAAGGTTTGATTACCACAACGTTACAAATGGCTTCCATCGCGGGGCTTAATTAGGCGAGAGTTCACTGCAACTATATGTTGCAATATATATATATATATATATTGTAACAAACAATCCTTTCCGACGTGTGTTGGTTGCGTCTATTTGATACTCTTCAAAACTCTCGCCGAATTAAGCCCCGCGATGGAAGCCATTTGTAACGTTGTGGTAATCAAACCTTCTCTTCGTTGATTTACTTTTACCGGATTATGTCGTATTTGTTTTGTGGGAATAGTTTTTTCCGTTAAATAAACAATTAAATCTGTTTTTTTAATGAAAGTATTTTTTTTATTTATTTATTTTTTTTTTTTTTACTATCGGGATCCTTTGCAGTTGATTCTCTGCAGGTATTACAGTTCAGCTGATAGAGGGAGGAGAGAGAGAGAGAGAGAGAGAGAGAGAGAGAGAGAGAGAGAGAGAGAGAGAGAGAGAGAGAGAGAGAGAGAGAGAGAGAGAGAGAGAGAGGGGGGGGGTGAGCGAGAGAGAATAAAGTTTGAAACGTTCTCACTAAGTTTCTTATCGATTTAATTATTGTATACTGGTTTCTAGTGTTCCAGTGTTCGTTACTTGGTGGTGATGTGTAGTTTTTTAGTTTATGAAGGTAGGCATTTCTCACCCATGGTAGCTAGGTTCCAATTTTCAATCTATCTTGTGGCTGGACAAATTTTCATTTTTTTTGTATATTCTCGCATCAATTAATATGTTTCATGTGATGTCCCAGATATGGTTTTTTATGCTGATTCTTTTTCTTCAGTTCTGAATTGCGTACGGCTTGAAATTTAGTTAAAATTTTTAAATTTTCTGGACATTATTTTAGTGTCATCTACTCTCTTGAAATAAAAGTTAACAATCCTCTCATCTTGTTACCTTCGTTACCGTTAGTAACCAAAAAATTGATGAGTTTTTATTGGCTAACCTAGGTACAGTTTTAGTAATTAGCCTGGTCTTTAGATATTATTAGTTCTTTCACCTTTCAAAAAAAATACTCCTTTATAAAGGTTAACTCTAATTAAATTTAATTTACATAGTGTTTTCTTCATACTATTACATATGCTTAAATACTTATTTGTTATAATTTAGTGGTGATAATCCATAGTTTTTTTTATTAACAAGATTCTTGTTTTTTAGGAACTATTTTCTATTAACATTATTTTCTCATAACAATTACATAAACTTATTTAATATACCCTCTGTCATCACCTGAAAGTGTTTTTTATTAAAATGTAGTTTCCTTTTATATTTTCGGTTTCCAAGATTGTTTTAATTTCTTATTTTCTTATCTTTGTTAGGTCCGTCTTGTGACTTTTATCTTTAGAATAAAATTAGTGTGACGCGTTTCGGGTCATCTGACCCATCCTCAGACACTTGCTCGAAAAGAGGTCGTCATATTCAATTAAAATAAACACACACATATGTAAATTCATTGTCTGCTAATATGCCGGATAGCGGTGACCCCATGGCGAGACCGTATCTTTGGAAATAATAACCGTCGTCGAATGTGAAGTAATTCTGTTGCAAAATAGTCTTCAATCAATAATGTTCGATTATTATTTAAAACGATGTTCTCTTTAATTATTGTCGCTAGCTTTTTTGCTGTCTTATATCACGTGACTTGGACCGTTAACAAACAAAAATGTTTAAAATTGAAGCAAGTCAAGCTAATACGGTTTACAAATACCAAAACATTAAAATTCAGTTATATAAGACCATAGTACTTATTAAGTTTAACAACACGTGTATAATACAAAAAATAACTCCTAAATATGCTACCGTTTATATTAATCCAGTCTCAAAAGCAGCTATTACCACTAAGAAATACGCTGAGATATTTCGCATCAAACAAGAAATCAAATCCTTATACAAGAAGTGGACAGTAGTGTGGTAATTTTCATATTTAAAGGTTGGCTAATCTGTACGCTCTGCATTACGCTTATTGCGATCAGGCTAAAACACAGTGCAACGTGCGTCGGCGGGCAGCGGACGTAAACGCGTTTGCTGCCTTGTTCTGTCATTTTTTCATTTTTCTTGTTGTCGCGACAATTTATGTAGGCCCTAGGCCTTAAACATTCTCATGTAGTTTGGAGTGTTGCGCACTTGCGCCTCAATTTCGCCATGTAACATTTCTTAACCGACGTGGTTTTCTTCAAAATTCAAATACCTTTCAGACGTAGCCAACCTTACTATTCAAGTTAAATTGTAATAAAACATTAATAAATGTATTAAAATACAGTCCACGCTCAACATTATTTTCTGCATCCTGGCATAACATTTAAAACATTAATCTTCCTAACAAGAAGAAAGTTAGGCTAAATAAATCCTTAATGAAAATACATCTACAATTACTCAACCAGATTCATCCTGCAGTTGTTGACAACATAGTAAATAAGATAGATAAATATGTCTCTGATATCATACGAAATTTAAAACGTAAACAAAACTTAAAAAATTCAAAAACTAATATCTACACAACATCCGAAATCACCATCTGAATGTAAACATTCATTCTATCTACGCACGGTTAACCTCACAAACATTGTGTTCGATGATAATGAAACCTGCCTTTTCAATAAAGGATTAAACTACAGCATTCCACCTACACATAGGCAACAAATTTTCAATGAAATAATTAGTGCTGAAAGCGCAATTAAGGCAATTACTGATCCTAATACACAGATGGAATCAATACATTTAATTAATAATAAATTTGTAAAGACATTAAATACATATAATGATAATAAATATTACACACAAAAACAAATAAAAGATCGCACTGAATTCAAAACGGTACAGAACATAAAAGTAAAATTAATAGATAACGACGCACTTATCACAAAAGCTGACAAGGGTCATACACTCGTAATAATAGACAGAAACACTTATAAACAAAAAGTACATAAGTTTATATTGGAAAATAATATCGAAACATTGAATAACGACCCTACAAATTCATACACAATATCTTTAAACAAAACAATCAATAAATGTACGAGCTTAATGGATGAACCCACAAGACATCAATTAAAGCCCATAAATGAAAGAGTATCCATGCTGACTGGTCAACCTAAACTGCATAAAACGGATATTCCGATTAGACCGTTGGTAAATTTTACCACAGCGCCAGGATATAAGACAGAAAAAAGCTAGCGGCAATAATTAAAGAGAACATCGTTTTAAATAATAATCGAACTATTATAAACAACTTAGATTTCATAAACAAGATACGCGATATTAAAATTTCACCTAATTATAAATTAGCTTCCTTAGACATTGTTAGTTTAGACTATATACAAACATACCTGTGAAACAAAGTATAGACATTTTAAACAATAATTTACTAACTACTAAAAAGCTGGACACACAAAAGATACAAGAACTAATACTCTTATTGAAGACTATTTTACAACAGAATTACTTCACATTCGACGACGGTTATTATTTCCAAAGAGACGGTCTCGCCATGGGGTCACCGCTATCCGGCATATTAGCAGACATATATTTAAATTATTACGAAAACAATTTCTTTTTCAATAATAACACAATTGCAAATAATATCATTTATTACGGCCGATACGTCGACGACACATTTTTAATATTTTGTTCTCTGCGCCAATTGAACAACTTGAAGAATGTTTTAAATGCAATAAATAACAATATCCAATTTACAATGGAAACCGAGACCGAAAATGAAATTTGCTTTCTAGACTTAACAGTCATCAAAAATAGAGATAACCTGAAATTTAAAATATATCGTAAACCTGCTACTACTGACATAACTATCCATGCTGAGTCACATCACCCATATCCACAAAAATTAGCTGCTTACAATAGTCTTGTATACAGATTACTATCCGTTCCTCTTGAAAAAGATGATTATAACACTGAGCTAGATATAATTAAACACATAGCCACGAAAAATGGATATGATTATCATATTATAGATAATGTTGTCAAGAAACAAAAAACCAGATTATCGAGAAAAACACATAGTATACAACCAACAACCAAATATGTTTCCACCATTTTCACAGAAATAATGCCAAAAATACTAACACCTACTTTTCATAAAATAGAATATAATATAGTTTTCAAGACCTGCAATCAAATATCAAATCTAATACGACATAAACGTCATGTCCCCACTAAGACAAGAACAGGTATATATAAATTAACATGTGACGATTGTGATTGTTACTATGTGGGTCAAACGGGGCGCCCATTTATAAAAAGATTTAAAGAACATATCCCCCACAAATCAATTAGTAAAAATATCGGTTTCCTAGATAATATTAAATGCAATTATGCTCGACACTTGATAGATAATAATCACTCATATAGAAGTTTTGACACAAACTTCATACCCCTACATGTTTGTGGCAAAGGACTCAGGATGAATGCACTTGAAGAATTTGAAATATACAGGGGTCATAACAACCTTATATATAAGAACAACATATTGAATGATAAATTGAATTTCAAAAGCAACCCGCTATATGATACAGCAATACTAGCGCTCGCAAAAACAAAACGTTGAAAAGTTACACTACTCAGTATCGATCGGTAATCGCGTGGTGCACCACGACAACAATGTTATTCATGTTTTTGATCATTTAATTATTGACAATGAATTTACATATGTGTGTGTTTATTTTAATTGAATTTTAATATGACGACCTCTTTTCGAGCAAGTGTCTGAGGATGGGTCAGATGACCCGAAACGCGTCACACTAATTTTATTCTAAAGATAAAAGTCACAAGACGGACCTAACAAAGGTAAGAAAATAAGAAATTAAAACACGTGACTTGGACCGTTAACAAACAAAAATGTTTACAAGATTGGTTTAATTAGTTCATTTCTGACTTTTATATTTGTAAATGTATTACTGCTATAGGCCCTATTTTATTTTTCACTACCTCTTTATAATTTATTCCAATTAACAGTTATTAATTCCTTCTCTAATTGGATCTCTGAGAACAATAAATATAATAATATTCTACTTATACATTGAAATATTGCCTTTGTAGCCTAACAAAAATAAAACAGTAATAACTTACTACTAATTACTTATTATCTATTACAAGATTCCTGCATCCTTATCACAACTTGTGACTGATGTCTCTTTAATATCACTAATCATAGTTTGCTATTATTTAGGTTTTTATAAACAGGCTATGCTTTACTATAGTTCTATTTATTATGATTCTGTTTCACTTTAACTTCATTAACTATAATAACATCACATTCTCTTATTAGGTCTCACCTGGTGTACACTGTATTTTTATAGCACCACTTATTACACTGTTTATTCACTACTAGAGTTTTTATTTTTTAGTTTACTAATAATCTAAGACAAAGGTTTTATAGCATGATACCTTTGTATAATACATTTTCTGACCTGTGGAATGGGATATCTACTGAATTTGTTTATCATTAATAATAATATCAGATATTTTACTGTTTCTTAAAGAATATTGGACATTTTATTCATTTAGTATGATGTACTGATTATGTAAGGTTACATAATGCGCCCTCACCAGAACATGTTAATTTTTCATTTCATTATTAAAAATTAACTGTTTTATTCATAATCCTTCATCTTCTTTTATTCTTCTTCATAATACAGTTTCAGCTCTGTCTGGTTATATACCCCTTTTAGTTTATTGTAGGGAATTGACTTAATTTCATATGTATTGTTACCCTTTACCTGGGTTATTAGGTATGGCCCAGTATAAAGTAATAGTAACTTCCTTGCTATACCCTCTATAGAACTAGGTAGCTGTCTATTTTTTTATTAATACTGTATCTCCTAATTTATATTGAATAATTCTTTTCTTCTTTCCTGTTTCTCTTTTGTTCAGAAGTTCAGCCTTATGAAGCAGCCTATTATGCATTTCTATGGTTGTATACTCAACTCTCTCTCCTGGAGGAAAATTAATTAATGATACTCTTTCTCGTGGTGGTGGTTGTTCGAACATCACTTGATGAGGACTGGTTCCAATGGTTTCATGGTATGCCCAGTTAAGGAAGTTTTCAGCTGGTTCAAGATATTGGCTCCATTCACTATGTTCATTGTGGCAATAGGTACGTAAAATTCTTCCAACTTCCCTCAGGACACTTTCTGCGGGATTACTATTAGGATGATATACCGATGTCTTATATGTCCTTATACCCCATTTCAACTTCCACTTCATTTCTCGAAACTGTGTCCCATGATCGGTCACAATGGTTTCTGGTTTTCCCACTTCTACTATATACTTATTGATAATAACTTCTAGAATCTTTTTGGTTGTGGCTCTACTTATGGAGTAGAGTTTCGTGTACTTTGTGTAGTGATCAAAAATAATTATGATGTATTTAAACCTGTCTTCCTCCACTTCTGGGAAAGGGGCCACATATGTCGAGGAATGTTTTCTCAAGTCTGCGGTTAGATGTTATAGTAATCATAGCTCCTTCTCTTTTCTCATTATTTACCTTCACTAATTGACAGATTTTGCAATTTCGTATGACTTGTCTCACTCGTTTATTGATCCCTTTTATGTCACTCGTTGATTGGTCCCATATGCCCATATCTTTCATGATAATCTTTTATTATTGCTGCTTCCGTTACTTCTGGTATATAAATTCGCCACACTTGATCCTTAATTGTAGGATGAATAAAAATTATATTTTCATGGACGCAGAAAAATGCCGTTATAATAGAGTCGTTTTGTGCTATCCTTTCTCTAACTTTGATTAATTTGAAGTCTGTTCTTTGATCTTCCTTTAACCTGACGATTACTTCCTGTAGCTCTTTCTTGGATTTCAAAATATAATATATCCTACCAATACTCTCCTGCTCCACTTCAAAGTACCCTTCTCTAGGTTCACTCGTGTATGCTATGATATTCTTTTTTCCAGGGACATATTCCCAATCTAATTTCTATTCTTGGAGTATCAACACCCATCTGATGAGTCTACCGTGGTTGAGCTTA
This sequence comes from Magicicada septendecula, assembly GCA_034769895.1. Classification (NCBI taxonomy): domain Eukaryota; kingdom Metazoa; phylum Arthropoda; class Insecta; order Hemiptera; family Cicadidae; genus Magicicada; species Magicicada septendecula. The sequence goes on along the minus strand of CM068368.1, from coordinate 281,359,682 downwards.
CAATTTTTAAAAACGATATTGACCTATGGTCTGTCCTAATAGTTACTGGGTAACCCAAAATAAAGGTACGGAATTTCAAACAAGGAAAAACAACACTCAGTAGTTCCTTTTCGATCAGTGTATAATTTCGTTCACAACTTCTCAGGACCCTGCTTGCAAAGCTAATTACCCAATGATTGCCTTCCTCATCTTTCTGATATAATTCACTTCCAAGACTAATGTTGCTGGCATCACAGTTGATGAAAAACCGTTTATTGAAATTTGGGTGATGTAGCATCATGCTATTTAAAAATTTATCTTTTATTAATTTAAAATTATTGTCTTCATTTTCATCCCACTTCCATTTGTTTTTCTTTGATAGTAAATGTTGGAAATTTGAGGTCACTTCTGAATAACTTTGTTGAAATTTCCGGTAATAATTGCATATTCCCAAAAAGGATTGTAATTGTTCCAAATTTTTAGGTTTTGGAAAATCCTGGATAGCTTTTACTTTTTCTGGTGATGGTGTTATCCCAGTTGCAGACAAAATAAATCCTAAAAATTGTAATTCATCGGTAATAAATTTCGACTTGTCTAATTTTAAAGTTATATTGTTTTGTAGTAACTTATTTAATACTGTTTCTACTGTATTACATTGCTCCTTCCAAGTACATGAAGTAATCAATATGTCATCAACATATACTGTTGTAAAATGTAGAACTTCTTTACCAAGAATTTGGTCCATACATTGTATGAACACGGCCACCGAATTTACCAAGCCAAAGGGTAAACGTTTGAAATGATAATTTCGTCCTTCAAATATAAAAGCGACATATTGTCTACTGTTAGGGTGTAATTCAATCTGCCAATAGCCGCAGACGGCATCCCAAGTACTCATGTACTTACATCCATAAAATTTCTTCATTATCTCATCAATCTCACCTGGAGATGTGCGGTCATTAATGAGCATTTTATTTAACCCGCGAGCGTCGAGGCTTAATCTAATTTGACCATCTTTCTTTGGTATAGCTACAAGTGGACTAGTGTACGGGGACTTGCTTCTTTCAATTATGTCTTCAGTGACCATTCTTTGAATTTCTTTTCGTGCTGCTTCCTTTAAAGCTTGAGCGATAGGATAAGACCTTTTATTAAAATTTACATTATCTTTAAACTGTAGTTCACACAGCAAGTTTTTAGCTTTTCCTGGTGATTCAGAAAATACCGTACTGTATCTATTATAGATTTCTCTGAGTTTATGTTTCTCTTCTACTGTACAGTAGCGCGATAATTTTACTTTATAGGTTGGCTAATCTGCGCTTTAATTTTTACGGTAATCTGATCATTCATGTCGGTGCTCTACACAGTACGTCTCAGACGCTCGTCAGCAGCGTTTGGCTCGCTCGCAGCCTTACTGTCATTTAAATTACTTGAACTCAAGTATTCTAGTGCAGCGTATTAGCGCATGTCGTATTCTTTACGACCCTTAATGTAGGCCTTAGGCCACACTTCATATGGCCCATTAGGCCCTTGCATCAGATAAATTTGATACGAATTGTATCCACATCATGCTTATTAGCCAACCTGTCATTCAAAACAACTTCTAACTGGATATTTCTAATGTACTTTTGAATATCAAATAAATGAATTAAATACAGTCCACTCGCTTCATCATTTCTGCATCCTGGCGAATCAACTAAGTACAAAATTTCACACTCAATATTCTTCAACAAAACATTTTTTGGTCCACTCGGACCGGACACTTAACATTTCTTGGTCCTCACAGTACGGATCAATCTTCTTACTTAACATCTACACTTATAGTTTCTTTGACATTCCTACCTTGAAACTCCATTATTTCTTCAATCTTCTTCTGCCACATCTCTGACTCCGTTACTTTATTATTCTTACCTATGGTTAACCTATTATTTTCCCTAACAGAATATAAATTCAGACACTGAGGGGCACTTTGGCTACCAATTATCTCAGCCGATAACTCACCTTCTTCTGTACTCAGTGTAATCTTACCACTGGCCAGATCTATAATTGCAGTGTGTCGCCGTAGCATATCACACCCTATTAATATTCTAAAAGGTAACCCTTGGGCTACTAAAAATTCCATAGGTATTCCTATTCCCCTGTTGGTAACGTTCAGACATACTTGTTTTCTAATAGTTTTATTCTGCTTCCCGGTGGCGCCAATAATTGTCATGTTGTTAATGGGTAATGTAGGTATTCTTTTGGTGGTTAACTCTGTAATTCTGTCAAGCTCTAATTGGTCAATAATTGAAACATTTGATCCCGTGTCGATCATAGCTTCTGTTAATACTCCATGTAATTTTACTTGTACATACACTATATCATTATTCAATGGTGCCTCTTCGACTGCTCTTTCTTCTAGTAGTTACGCCTGTAAATTTTTTAGGTAATTGCTTCTGATAATTGTAATTGGTTCATTCAATTTGTTTTGAGGACCTTGGTAAATTCTGTTCCCGATGGTCTCTAGCAGTGACGGGCTGTCACTTCTTCTCACTGCTGGTACCCGTTTCCCCGACTTCCATCATTATTATTGGATTGCTCCACATCCTCCCTGGGTTGATGCTCAGGTGAATGCCTTGTCTCTTCCTCACTGTTTCTAGGTCTTTGGTGTTCTTCGCTTCTACTTCTTTGCGGAACTTCCTCTCTTTGATATGAATTACTATAATAGCTCCTATTATTGAAATTTCGCTGTCTTCCTCTGTATCGATTATTATTATAATTATTGTTATAATTATGATTAGCTCTCACAAAATTTACTCGTTGTCGAGTGTCTCTTGGTTGTTCATTTCTACGATCATCTGTATTTCCTGATCTCCATCTGCTTCTTCTGTAATAATATTCTTGTTCGTAGTTCTCTAATAAAGCTTCCATACCTGAGAGTAACTAATCAACAAGAATTGTTAATTGTCAATTTGGAGTTCAAGTGAGTAGATGACCAAAAATAATGTCCAGAAAATTTTAAAAATTTAATAACTACAATTAGGGAAAAACACCATTCTAAATTAATGAAACGATTCAGCACAAGCCACTACATCTGAGACATCCGTTGAACCACAATAATTAATGCCAGAAAATCAAAGAACATAGAAAATTCACCTATCTATCTGATGGCCGGAAAATTTTGAACTGTAACTTCTTGGGTGAGAACGCCTACCTTAATAAACTAAAAAATTACACATCACCAACAAGTAACGAATACTAGTAACAGTACCACATCTTTCAATTTATAAGAAAACTTAGTGTGAACATTATAAACTTTATTTAATTAACCAAAAACAGTAAAAATGTGTGTTCATTAGGAACTCTACTGCAGCCATTTTTATTTTTTTCGCTTTCTGTATGATTACGTAACCTGCGCTCTCGCGTTTTAAAAACGAACTTGTTGAACACACTTTAAGAAAACAAATATTAATTATTGTAAAGTACGATACTATTAACTAAGCATTTCTGACTTTCTTATAGTTCAAAGAATCCCCAAATAGCCCTGAGATACATAATTTATTTATTTTAATAGTAACTGTAATTGAATATATCTGTTGTTTTATATGAAAAAACTTATATCGAAAAATGTTGTGATTTCGAAAATAATCGATTTGTAAACTGATGATTGGGAGGTAATAGTTTACAGAAAAATAAACCAAAATTCAATCAATAAATACCTTTCTTTTAGCTAATTGACTTTGTATTATTTCTTGTAGATAACACCTTGGTTACAGGAAACAGATGAATAGCAGAGAAGAGTAAGAAAGTTTGCTCCGACATCAGAACGTATGAAATACGCCGGACAACATAACCTTTCAATTGGTTAGCAAATTGAAAACAGCTGATGCAACGCACGAGAAAAAACAAACGTGTAAATCGTACTCAAAGAGAGGAAATCTCTCTCTCTCTCTCTCTCTCTCTCTCTCTCTCTCTCTCTCTCTCTCTCTCTCTCTCTCTCTCTCTCTCTCTCTCTCCTACCCTTTTACGAACAACTGAATAGTAAGAAGGTATAATACATAATAAAGAATACTGTGGTTTATTTGTCAATACTAATGAATCTCACACACCCAATTAAAAATAAATAACACTATCAGAGTATAAACTAACGTAATAATTATACGGTAAACCAGTCGCGAAAGAAAAAGTTTTACTCGCGAGACGTTACAAAATGGCTCTCAACTTACAGGGCTCAAATTAGGAAAGAATTTCGAAATATACAAGTAAATAAGAACGAAAAACCTAATTTTTGTCGGCAACTGTAAGAAGCCAAGAAATGCATCGTACCAGAGGCAGGTCAAAGAAGAGGGCAGAAGACACGGAGAAGGAAGAAGGTGGACAGGAACAAGAAATAGAATTAGTCACGGACAGTGAAATGGACCAACAGACGGGCGATAAAGAAGAAACCGAAGTAGTTATAGACACAGAAAAAGAGCAACAGGCGGGTGACAAAGTGGAAGCCAACGGAAAACCAAATTGGCAAGAAATAATGAAATTTATGGCTGAACAAAGCAGACAAAATAATGAAAATTTTAGGAAACAGGAGGAAAACTTGAGAGAAAATTTTGACAAAATAGATGAAAACTCAAGGAAACAAAACGAAACCTTGAGCGAAAAATTTGACAGGATAGATGAAAATTTTAGGAAGCAGGAGGAAAACTCAAGGAAACAAAACGAAACCTTGAGGGACAGTTTAAAACAAATTGATGAAATAAACGAAGAAAATTTAAAACAAATTGAGGGTAAGATGGAGAAGTTTAATAAGGAGTTAAGGGAAACTTTCGGGGGGAAGATTGAAAATGTCAACAAAACGCTTAACCAAAAAGCAGATGAATACAAGGAGGAGACAAATAAGCCAATGGATGAAAGTTTCAGAAAGTTAGAGGAAACAATGGACAGTGGTTTCAAGAATTTGAATGAAACATTAGACAGCAATTCCAAAGGTATTAAAGTAAGTCCGAAAACAGAAGAGAGCAGGAAGGAAATAGAAATTAAAGAAGACCAAAGTGCATTGTTACCTGAAGATAAACCTAACAGAAACAAAGAGAATATTAAACACATGGGAAAGAAGACAAAGAAAATAAGAAGAATAACACATCCTAAGAAAATTAAAAATACACGAGAAGAGTTGGAGATGATGAACAATGGACTGATTAATGCACTTAACATCCTAAGTACTGACCACAGAAGAGTAAGTAATTTTAAAAATAACAGAAGGAGCTTAATAGAAACTTTCAAATGGAATCACAATAAAACAGTGAGAAAAAACGTCAGAAAGTCTATAGGTAAATTAAATATCACAGAAATAGAAATGTGTAGCAAACTGTCAGTAATGTCATCAATAACTCAAATACCATTAAAATACCTGTTCAATAAAATAAATGGGAAAGTCATTGATGTAGGCATAGATACAAATGAACATGTAATATTAAAAGAATGGCAGTACAGGGTGACAGAAAATTCAGAAAACAAGATACTGAGCGGTATCTCAAGAACCGAAATCATTATGGACACTGTAGTAATCCGAGGAAGAGGAGTAACTGAATTTATGGACCATGGTTAAACCAAGTAATAATCAACCAGAAAAAAAAGGGACTGATTTTCTGTATACCGACCATACCCATTGGAAAGAAGGAACCAAATAAATAATATTAATTAAGCAAATCAAATGAATAAAGAAAAATGATAATTACTAAATTCTAAAACAAAATAAGATCAACTTATAGCAATAATTTACAGAAATTAATTTTGAAGTAAAAAAATAAATCAACAAAATTCCAAAAGAATGTAAGGACAACTTACCTAATATATTTAGAAACAATATGATTTAAGATAAACGACAAAACGCCAAGAGAATGTAAGAACGACTTACATAATTTACTTATAAAGAACATGATTTAGAATGGAATAATAGAAAAAATAATATTTTGATGGGAACAGCGAGAAGAAAAAAGAAAAAAGACAATTAATGGTGATGTACTAAGACAAGATGGTAAAATATTAATTAGGACAATGAACAATTTAATGACTATAATTACAATGAAATTGAAGAATGATAATATTTAATACAGCTACAATTTAGAATTTCTTGGAGTTGAAAATGAAAAAGAACAAAATGATACGCAAAACATCTTTAACAAGAAGGAAAGTCAAAACGATTTACAAATAATGCCTGTCAATAACGTTATCTAAAAATAGCTACTGAAAATAAGAAGGAATCAAGAAGAAAAAAGAAATATATAATCAAATGTAAACAGCAACAGTGTGAATAATCCCAAGAGTGTGTTTTTTATTAGTCGAAAAAACATTCTAACATTTACTATTCTTTTATAATTTTTATTTAATGACTGTCTGTAGATGAATTCCAGCAGTATTATATTTTGAGCAGAGATGATGTTCCTCTGATCTCAAAAAAGTGTAGTATGGCCAGCAGAGTATATGTAGCCACAAGTGCCTCTCTGGACTGCCCCAGCTCACGTGTTAGGGAATGTTAGGGAAATTAAATATTTAAGGGATAACAAACCAGATAAGAAGATTGATATCAGATTCCAGAAGTATGAAGGAAGAAAACAGAAGGAAAATAGCAGACCGAAGCTCAATTGAGAAAGGACATTTATAGAAGTAAATAGAAATATGAGAGTGTTAAAACAAGTTTTTACTGATTATTGTGACCAGTCCTCATCAAGTGATGTTCGATAAACCACCACCACGAGAAATAATATCAATCGTTAATTTTCCTCTAGGAGAGAGAGTTGAGTATTGGTAAAATATATTACATTTTAAAATCAAGTCAATTAAAAATAACAAAATAAAAGGGGTATATAACCAAACAGAGATGGAAATATATTATGAAGAATGATAAAAGAAGATGAATGATTAGGAATTAAACAATTAATTTTAATAATGAAATAAAAATAAATCTGTTCTAGTGGGGGAGCTTTATGTAACATTTCATAACCAGGGCTCAGTACTGATAAGAAATAAAGGAGTATTTGTAAAATAATAATAATAAAAAGTCAGTAGTTACCCATTCCAAAAGTCAGAAATGAGGGATTAAATATCATGCTATGAAACACTTGTACCATAAAACACTTTATCAATTAAAAAACAATGTACTAAGTGTAACCATAAAAGTGCGGTGTGTACAAAGTGCAACATAGTATGATAAGTGAAAATTTTAAAAACTGAAAAAGACATCAATCACAAATAGTGGAGATGCTGGACTATAGTAATAAATTATAATCTTAGTAATAAGTTGTTGTAGTTTTTTTTTGTTAGGCCACAAAGGCAATATCAATGTAATTAAAATATTATTTTGTTTATGTTTAAAGGATTCAGGGTTATATAAGAAATTAATAATTGCTAATTAAAATATAGTAAAGAGATGGGGGGAAAATAAAATAGTGCCTAGAGTAATAATACATTAACCAATGTATAAGTAAGAAATAAACCAAGTTAAAAATCAGTAAATTATAAAATACAAGTAGCTAAGCTTATGTAATTAAATGAAGAAAAACATTATATAAATTAAATGTAATTATAGTTAAAAATTATAAAGGGGTATTTTTCTTAAAAGAAGGGAAGAAATAATAATAATTAATACTAGCCTATTTACTAAAACTGTACCCAATAAAAACTCATCAATTTCTTGGTTACTAAGAGTAACTAATCAACAAGAATTGTTAATTGTTAATTTGGAGTTCAAGTGAGTAGATGACCAAAAATAATGTCCAGAAAATTTTAAAAATTTAATAACTACAATTAGGGAAAAACACCATTCTAAATTAATGAAACGATTCAGCACAAGCCACTACATCTGAGACATCCGTTGAACCACAATAATTAATGCCAGAAAATCAAAGAACATAGAAAATTCACCTATCTATCTGATGGCCGGAAAATTTTGAACTGTAACTTCTTGGGTGAGAACGCCTACCTTAATAAACTAAAAAATTACACATCACCAACAAGTAACGAATACTACTAACAGTACCACATCTTTCAATTTATAAGAAAACTTAGTGTGAACATTATAAACTTTATTTAATTAACCAAAAACAGTAAAAATGTGTGTTCATTAGGAACTCTACTGCAGCCATTTTTATTTTTTTCGCTTTCTGTATGAATACGTAACCTGCGCTCTGGCGTTTTAAAAACGAACTTGTTGAACAGACTTTAAGAAAACAAATATGAATTATTGTAAAGTATGATACTATTAACTAAGCATTTCTGACTTTCTTATAGTTCAAAGAATCCCCAAATAGCCCTGAGATACATAATTTATTTATTTTAATAGTAACTGTAATTGAATATATCTGTTGTGTTATATGAAAAAACTTATATCGAAAAATGTTGTGATTTCGAAAATAATCGATTTGTAAACTGGTGATTGGGAGGTAATAGTTTACAGAAAAATAAACCAAAATTCAATCAATAAATACCTTTCTTTTAGGTAATTGACTTTGCATTATTTCTTGTAGATAACACCTTGGTTACAGGAAACAGATGAATAGCAGAGAAGAGTAAGAAAGTTAACTCCGATATCAGAACGTATGAAATACGCCGGACAACATAACTTTCAATAGGGTTAGCAAATTGAAAACAGCTGATGCAACGCGCGAGAAAAAACAAACGTGTAAATCGTACTCAAAGAGAGGAATTCTCTCTCTCTCTCTCTCTCTCTCTCTCTCTCTCTCTCTCTCTCTCCTACCCTTTTACGAACAACTGAATAGTAATACCTGTAAGAAGATATAATACATAATAAAGAATACTGTTGTTTACTTGGCAATACTAAAGAATCTCACACACCCAATTAAAAATAAATAACACTATCAGAGTATAAACTAACGTAATAATTATACGATAAATCGGTCGCGAAAGAAAAAGTTTTACCCGCGAGACGTTACAATATATATATTGCAGCAGTACGTCTGCGTACGTTACTATGTATTGTCGCAGTTAGTTAAAAAAAATACCGCTAAATTAGAATAAATAATTAATATCGTCAATATTTATAAAAAATGCGTATTGAAAGCTGTAAGTAACCAGCGAAGGGGAACACCGAATGTGCAGGACGGTACTAGCATATCACGCCACACTCACCCCACGACAGTGTACAGTGTAAGTGATGTGTGTGTGTGTGTGTGTGTGTGTGTGTGTGTGCGTGTGTGTGTGCGCGCGCCCCCGTAGAACCCGGCATAGCGTCGCCCCTGAATAAATGTGAATTAAATAAGAAATTTACTTAAATTTTGGTAAATGCGCGTAAGGTATGACAAAACAAATTACGCCACGTTATTAATAATATAAAGACGCGCACATGTGCAAACTCTAGTGCGAAACAAATAATACATATTAATGCAGTGTAAATAAAAGTGAATAGAACCAAGAACAATTAAAGAATAGAAAAACTGTTAACATACAATTATACATAAAATAATTACAGATCATATGAACATCTAGTAATAAACAAAAGACTTCGCATGTTGCGAATAAAATTAAAATAAGTACGAAAAATAAACGAATACGCTCGACAAACTATAACAATATAAATCGTGCACAGAATGGTTGAAACACGTTTTTTGCGCTCGACAGTATAAATAAGCGAGGAGCACCAGCCTCGACCTTTTCATTCACTGGAACACATCTGCAGCCGAAGGCTATGCCCGACGATATCCAAGGTCGATATCCCGGCAGTATGGAGCACCGTAGCGAGTCATCTGAATGCTGAGTGGGCCAGGAGTACCGGACGACGAACTCCAGGAGGATCAGACGACAAAGGAGGATCGAAACAGGACACAGGACTCAGGATCATGACGAGGAATCACTGAGTATCACCGCACAGCAATAAGGTGACATGAAACCATTTTTACTCGTCAACCAACAAGTCATAAAAGACATTAAAAGAAAAGAGTAAAGAGACAATGATAAACTTTAATAATGTACATAATAATTGCAAAATCTAATTGGTTAAATTGTAGTAATTTATAATGATATTTAACATTTACGAAATTATTTTTGAAATTACAACGTAGCATAAATGTTTAAGTAATTCTAAAATTGATTGATATTTCTTGAATACGATATTCATATGTTGACACACAAAGCAAAGTAGTAATAATATAAAAAAATATGGAATTTAAAAAAAAATACAATCTGAGCAAGTCGAGAGCACATTATGTATTATAAAAATTTCTATTTATACATGTCAATTTATATCTTGTGTATTATATTTATGAATATTTGTGTAATGTTATTTGTATAGTGACAGTAATTGTGTGTATGATGAGCACACAAAAAATAAAAATATTATGCGAATAATAATGACGAAATTTTAATTCGTAATTTTTGAAATTTTTATTTAATAAAATTTTGAATGATTTTTACAAAGTCGATAAGTCGATAAGAAGTGTTATTATTATTTTAAAAATACACCTACACATTTTCTCGTTATAATATATATATATATATATATTGTAATATAACTATGATTGACTGGGTATAATAAAATAAATAAAAGGTTGCTGTATGTAGATTGTGCTCTCCTGTAAGTCCCACTGGTTGTGCTAGCTGATTTTGTAATAAAACGATATTGCAAAATATAGCTTAATTTATAATATGTGTAGTACGTAGCTAATATCTTCTTGTCTTCTAAGCTCTCACTGTTGACCTTCGCTTTAGTAATACAACCCTACTATAATTGTAATTGTATAGTGTTCTGGTATAATATTATCCAGGATAATTTTTATGGTGTGTATGTTCAGTAGTGACGTTCCGCTCTGGGAATCGTCGATTTGGTAAAGTTCCTGGTCTTTGTTATTGGTAATTGGGATGTTATTACCATCAATTAAATAAAGTGTATTTTGCTGTGTAGCAAATTGAAATAAAATATAAATTTTAAAATTTATATTTATAAAAAAAAAATAATTTCGGAACAAATATTTTCGAGGTATTTATGTGCTTAATAATAGGCATAAATTGAGGTTGTGGATCGTAATTATAATTATAATAGTAAGGTGTTTAATTTGGTAATAAATTTCTGTTCGGTAAATTTGTTAAAAAGATAATCCAATTAACTTCAAGTTAGGCGAAAACGGCTCTCTTCTTCTTACTCTTGAAATGTTGAAGTTTCGCATATACTGCCTTTAAAGATTATCTATTTTTCTTGGTTAATTAATGATTATGTCCTTTTATAAGAGAAATCAACTCCAATTTACCAAAAAACAGACAAATACGTTTATTAAATACAATAATAAGGTTGGTCGATTAATTAATCGAAGTTACAAGCCATATCGAGTTCTTGCTCAGGGTCGGTCGATATTAGAAGTTTTACAATTGTATTACAAAAATAGGTTCTTCGAACGGTTAATTATATAAAAAGCCAGAGAAGGTCAGGGTCAGAAAGTATAACACTTACAATTCTAAAAATGTATTAAAATTAAACAATATAATGGTAATTATTAATAATAAAAGTTTATATATAATTTTTATTCACCCCAGTTCAGCAAACAGTTGTCTAGTTGAGATGACGAGATTGGGTCAAAATGGCCGCCTGGCGCATGCGCGGAGTTCACCTTCTAACACTGACAGAGTATTTATGGAATAAATATGTCCCTTCTGCGGTTAAATCTTCTTCGCAATCGTATATTATCTTCTGGTGTATAGTTTAATATCACTGTAGTAATATGGACTAATTCACTTGGTGTTAAAATGTTGTTAATTAAGTATATCAATTGGTGTTTATGTGTGTCCGTTTAACCTCGAATATTCACTTGGTATTTGGTGTGATTCCAGTGTTACTTCATTTAAATAGTTATATGTGGTTCTGTTTATTAGTGTTATGTAGTTCGTATGGCAACTTCACCACTTCACAATGATTAGAATAGTTAAAAATTTAATTTTTACACAAAACTGATTCCGAACTCTTGTTATACGTAACCGTCATTAAGTTTGGTTTTATCAAATATTCCTGTCAAGTGCTCTCTTCAATGTATAATAATGAACTGTCTGTATTTCCTTCATCTCATGAAAATCTTAGCCTATATAATATAGTTCAGACATTGTTAAAAATTGCCATAACTTCCGACACGTTTTAAAATAGTACACTATGTTCATAAAATAAATTCGTTATTAGTTAACTGTTTGCAATATAAAATACATATTCGTTTTCACTATTCTATTCTACTTATTTTGATAGTAATTAAGTTAGTATTACAAAGTTTTATCAGAAAATCATATTTCTTATAATTTTTTGGGAGGTAGGCCTAAAATTATACTTCCCTGTCTTCTATGTAAATAATAGCCATTTTAACTAATATAATTATTATTCTATGAAATCTGAAATTTGTATAATTATCAATTCTCACTTATTTTATTGCAATTTAGTATACTAATGATGGTTTTTTCACATAATTCAGTTGTATATGATTCCCCTTCTGATAAAGTTAGTGAACCTATTTCAGTTTCAAATGGTATTTCATTAGACAATCAAATAATTTTACTCATATAATGACCATATCTTTAGAAAGCCTTATTTACCTAGTATTTAATATGTTGAGTGTATCTTGCCTAAATATTGTCAGTTTGCCTGGTTTATAAGATTAGGTTTATTAATTATTCTGCATTTTAACTTTATTATATTGCCTAGATTTGAATTGTGGCCATTTGCCGAATGTTTTACTAATGTAATTATTTTATTTCCTTCTCTGACTTCTGACTCTGATATATTTGATTAAAAATTAGTTCTCTGATCTGGCATAACAGTAATTACAGATTATACAATTAAAATATAACACCCAGATATATAAAACTGGTGTTCTTAATAACATTGTTTTGGTATATCACCTAATAACATAATAAAAAGTATTTCTACAACATTGGAATGATATCTAATTTTAGATAATGCATTCCTAAATTAACATGAACAATAAAATAACAATTATAATACTAATATCTCTTATGACTAACCCTTACTTATCTAAATGCTATATTTAATTGGAACCCCACATTTGGATCCATATATAATTGTTAATACCTTCTACTACTTCATCATAAACAGTTAGTTCTGTAATTCCCCATTTTATAAGATTTATGCCCCCTCTTAAAGTATAACCCTGGCTATCTAAGTTATATTCCATTCTATGGAATGTTCATACAGTTTTAGTAGCTTTTTATTAGTAAAATTACTACTTCATTATCAAAGTAGACACTGTTCACAAAACTTAAAGTTTGTTACTATGTACTGCAACTCATGTACCCTTTTAAAGTTTATTATTTATAATTTGATCACTTACACTTTTCCATGGTGAATTATTACTATATTTACTAGTCTTTTTCTAGTTTTTAATATGAAATATTCAACCATGGGGGAACTGTGAAGATTTGTTCATACACATTACACAATAACTTTTTGAATGCACTAATATTTACTACTGCTAACACTTTTAGTTTTTTGTCAGTTTTACAGTGATATGGTTTTTTAATGTGTTATACTTTCTTTTTTGGGCATTTATTGGTTTTGGGGTTTTTGGGGTTCTTTCCCTATGGGGTTTTTGTTTTATATGGGTCGTCTCACTTCCTTCTTCTTTCTTCAGTAGCTTTGATTGTTCTTCCTTCTTCTGTCTTCAGTAGTTTTGATTGTTCTTCTTTCTTCATTCTTCAGTAATAGTAGTTTTAATTATTCTTCTTTCTTTTTTAGTTCTAATTATTCTTCTTTCTTCTGTCTTCAGTAGTAGTAGTTTTATTTAGTTCTTCTTTCTTCAGTAATAGTAGTTTTAATTATTCTTCTTTCTTCTGTCTTCTGTATCTTTGATTGTTCTTCTTTCTTCATTCTTCAGTAATAGTAGTTTTAATTAGTTCTTCTTTCTTCAGTAATAGTAGTTTTAATTATTCTTCCTTCTTCTGTCTTCTGTATCTTTGATTGTTCTTCTTTCTTCATTCTTCAGTAATAGTAGTTTTAATTAGTTCTTCTTTCTTCAGTAATAGTAGTTTTAATTATTCTTCTTTCTTTTTTAGTTCTAATTATTCTTCTTTCTTCTGTCTTCAGTAGTAGTAGTTTTACTTATTCTTCCTTCTTCTGTCTTCTGTATCTTTGATTGTTCTTCTTTCTTCATTCTTCAGTAATAGTAGTTTTAATTAGTTCTTCTTTCTTCAGTAATAGTAGTTTTAATTATTCTTCTTTCTTCTGTCTTCCGTAGCTTTGATTGTTCTTCTGTCTTCTTTGAGTTTTAATTGTTCTTCTTTCTTCAGTAGCTTAGATTGTTCTTCTTTCTTCCTTCTTCTGTAGTAGTAGCTTTAATTATTCTTCTTTCTTCTGTCTTCAGTAGTTTTGATTGTTCTTCTTTCTTCATTCTTCAGTAATAGTAGTTTTAATTATTCTTCTTTCTTCTTTAGTTTTGTTTTTTCTGGTCTGGTTTCTTTGACGGGGTATATTAATTGCCTGCTTCTATCTTACCTGGGTAATTTTGTTATTATCATTTTTAGTCTTCTGGGTTTTTAAATTTGTATTATATTATATTATTGGCAGAATTTTTCTTTATTTAACCTTTCTTGTGAATATATTTAGTAAATAGTGCATTTTAAACGATTCTCATTTAGATACTCCATATATTAGAGCTTTATTAATGATCATTGAGTAATGTATTTGTGTGGATTATCTGTCATGCTACAGATTGCTCTCTTCCAGAAGTGATTAGTTCAGATCATACTTAGTTTGTCTGAAGTAATTGCTTATGACATTATATTATAAATTATATTTCTTTACTTCCTTCACATTTCTAAAAATTTTTCTCCCATATTTTTGAGCTTATCTATATTTCATTATTAACTGGATTCTTACTGATAGTAATAGTCATCTGAGGTTCGTTATTTTTTATTTTTCCATTTTCTTCTTAACTCGTTTCTTTATCCTTGGGATATTTATTCCCTAACATTCCCTAATACGTTAGCTGGGGCAGTGTCCAGAGGGGCTCTGTAGGCTTCACACTCTGCTGGCCATACTACGTCATTTATTGATAACAGAGGTAAATCATCTCTGACCAATACATAATAATACTGCTGGACTTATCTCAGACAGTCATTTATAAAAATTATATAAGAATAGTCCACCTTATGACTATTAAAAAAAAAATTAAATATCTTTGGATATTTCACTTCGTATACGAACAGATCTATTTATATATCTATCTTAGTGAATCTCTATCTCAGTTATTTTTCTCAATGGTTAGCTCTGCTGGCATTTTATTTCTCCTTGTGATTGGAAGCTGGTATAATATAATCATCACTTATTATTCAGTGTAAAGTTTTTAATTCTCTGCCATTTTTTGACTGTTATCACAATCTCCTTCTGGTCATTGGTAGCATATATTTTGTATTATATTTTTGTTCCTTTCTTAATTCTTGTGAATCGTTCCACTAGTATTATGTTTTTTCAATTACTCTTTTAATTGTCTTTTTAATAATTGACATTGATTATATGATCATCTTTTTCTTATGGATTTATTTATATATAGTTTTTCCTTTCTTTTTCAAGATTTTATTCTGCTCTTGCTTTTTATCCAAATGCACTCCTTTATTTTTAATTCCATATGTTTAATATTTCTGTTTATTTGACATAAAATTCTCATTAATTTTACTTCACAATAAGTTTATTCATTTAAATTGTATCAGTGGTTTGTACTGCCATTTCTTTATTCTTGAAAGTTTTTCAGAATTGGTTCCATATATAATTGTTTGTAATGTTTTATCCAAATTACCTTTCTTCTTGTTCATTTCTAAAAGTTGTTTTTAAAATAAGGTAGTAAATTGTTTTTACTTGGGTTTTTGAATTTTGATGATTTAATTCAAAATTCCTTTTCTCTTGTCCATAAATTGTTTTCTAAATAATAGGTAGTAAGGTGTTCTTACTTGTTTTTTGAATTTTGAGATTTAATTCAAAATTCATTTTCTTCTTGATTCATAAACTGTTTTCTAAATAATAGGTAGTAAGTAGTCATTACTTCATTTTTGAATTTTTACTTTTAATTCAAAATTCATTTTCTTTCTGATTCATAAATTGTTTTCTAAATAATAGGTAAGTAAGTAGTCATTACTTCTTTTTTGAATTTTGACTTTTAAATTCTTTCTTCCATACATTCAATTACTCATAATATTTTTTCATAAATATGGTTAACATATCATATTATTACCCTAAATATGGTATTAGCTCTCTTCTTTTCTTTATTTCAAATGTACTTCTTATACTTATTTTTCTTTTAAATACCCAGGTTGAAGATTTTTATTAGGTTGGACAATTGCTCATAATTTCTTTTTCTTTGACATAGTTTTTTGCCATTGCCGGTTATCATAACATCAGTCCCTTTTTGTGGAGGTGTATGGTATTAGACTTAACCGTAGTCTGTCACTTCATTTGCTCTCATTGTCCGGATGACCATAGTCTTCATCATCGTTCCGGTACTAGTGACATCTCTAGCCTTTGTCTTGTATTTCATTTTTCTAGCTGCTATTTCTTTGTTGGCTGCTAAGCTTATTCGGCTCCCTCTATCATAGTGTTTTATACACCAGTACTTCTCTGGTCCATATGTGGTATTGCATGAGAAATATCTGTGAGGATCTTCATCTGAATTATTAATTATTTGCTTATCTGAAGCCCCATAATTTGGTTCATCATCACACATCCACCCTGAAGGAATACATTTTAGTGTACCTGTATACTGGAACTGTCCTGGATGGTACACTAATGGAACACATCCTGGTGATTCATCTGTGCCGTCATCACAGTCTGGTAAGATGTCATACTTCCATCTTTCTGGAATACACTGTCCAGTCCTGCGCTGAAACTGATCTAGTCTCCATGTTTTACTCAGTTTACCTCTGGTCCCTTCCCAGTGATAAACTACTGTCTGCTGGTAAACCATCTCTGAGATTACCCTTAATCTACTTCCATTATTCCTGGAACTCAAGATTTCTTCATGGTTGGTAATAGGGATATTATCGTCATCAAATAAACCATGGCTCATCATTTCCATTTCTTCCTTTGTTTTCATTACATTTCTTAGATACATTCTCCTTTTCCTTTGTTTAATATTTTCTTTGTTTCGCTTAGTTTCAATTTCAGGTACTACCATTACTTGTTCCTGCCTTATATCATTTGGTACTTCTTCTGGTACTTGTTTGCTTTCATATTTTATTTCCTTGGTCCTCTCCTTTCTTAATTCTTCTCTTTTTAATCTGTCCTCTCTTAATTTTTCCCTAAACAGTTTATTATCATTTTTCAAATCTTCTAATGTTGCTTGGTTATCCTTCTTCAATTCTTCTTTTAAAGATTGGTTGTCCTTCTTCAATTCTTCTTTGTTTTCTTCCATCCTTTCCATCATTATCCTGAACATCTCCTGTATGCTACTATTCTCTGCTCGTGGTGGTTTCTCGGGTTGTTCTATTCGTTCCTCCCGGACATCGATTTCCCCTGTTTGTGTGTGCCCTTCGGGTTGTTCCTCTGGTGGTGCTGGTTTTTTACGTTCCACCCGTTCTAATATTTTCTCCACGTCCTCCACTGGGGTCGCCTCCTTATCCTCCATATCGAGTTCTTTCTCGGCCTCCGCCGCTCTCTTCTTTGATGTGGCACGACGCATCTTCTTCCCTGATTCCCTGGCTGACTAACCGCTGCCAAGCTGAATTAGGAATTGGGTAAGTAATTACCGCCTTTCAAACCCTAATTACAGCCCTTTAGTTGGACGCCAAATTATGTAATATAACTATGATTAAGTGGGTATAATAAAATAAATAAAAGGTTGCTGTATGTAGATTGTGCTCTCCTGTAAGTCCCACTGGTTGTGCTAGCTGATTTTGTAATAAAACGATATTGCAAAATATAGCTTAATTTATAATATGTGTAGTACGTAGCTAATATCTTCTTGTCTTCTAAGCTCTCACTGTTGACCTTCGCTTTAGTAATACAACCCTACTATAATTGTAATTGTATAGTGTTCTGGTATAATATTATCCAGGATAATTTTTATGGTGTGTATGTTCAGTAGTGACGTTCCGCTCTGGGAATCGTCGATTTGGTAAAGTTCCTGGTCTTTGTTATTGGTAATTGGGATGTTATTACCATCAATTAAATAAAGTGTATTTTGCTGTGTAGCAAATTGAAATAAAATATAAATTTTAAAATTTATATTTATAAAAAAAAAATAATTTCGGAACAAATATTTTCGAGGTATTTATGTGCTTAATAATAGGCATAAATTGAGGTTGTGGATCGTAATTATAATTATAATAGTAAGGTGTTTAATTTGGTAATAAATTTCTGTTCGGTAAATTTGTTAAAAAGATAATCCAATTAACTTCAAGTTAGGCGAAAACGGCTCTCTTCTTCTTACTCTTGAAATGTTGAAGTTTCGCATATACTGCCTTTAAAGATTATCTATTTTTCTTGGTTAATTAATGATTATGTCCTTTTATAAGAGAAATCAACTCCAATTTACCAAAAAACAGACAAATACGTTTATTAAATACAATAATAAGGTTGGTCGATTAATTAATCGAAGTTACAAGCCATATCGAGTTCTTGCTCAGGGTCGGTCGATATTAGAAGTTTTACAATTGTATTACAAAAATAGGTTCTTCGAACGGTTAATTATATAAAAAGCCAGAGAAGGTCAGGGTCAGAAAGTATAACACTTACAATTCTAAAAATGTATTAAAATTAAACAATATAATGGTAATTATTAATAATAAAAGTTTATATATAATTTTTATTCACCCCAGTTCAGCAAACAGTTGTCTAGTTGAGATGACGAGATTGGGTCAAAATGGCCGCCTGGCGCATGCGCGGAGTTCACCTTCTAACACTGACAGAGTATTTATGGAATAAATATGTCCCTTCTGCGGTTAAATCTTCTTCGCAATCGTATATTATCTTCTGGTGTATAGTTTAATATCACTGTAGTAATATGGACTAATTCACTTGGTGTTAAAATGTTGTTAATTAAGTATATCAATTGGTGTTTATGTGTGTCCGTTTAACCTCGAATATTCACTTGGTATTTGGTGTGATTCCAGTGTTACTTCATTTAAATAGTTATATGTGGTTCTGTTTATTAGTGTTATGTAGTTCGTATGGCAACTTCACCACTTCACAATGATTAGAATAGTTAAAAATTTAATTTTTACACAAAACTGATTCCGAACTCTTGTTATACGTAACCGTCATTAAGTTTGGTTTTATCAAATATTCCTGTCAAGTGCTCTCTTCAATGTATAATAATGAACTGTCTGTATTTCCTTCATCTCATGAAAATCTTAGCCTATATAATATAGTTCAGACATTGTTAAAAATTGCCATAACTTCCGACACGTTTTAAAATAGTACACTATGTTCATAAAATAAATTCGTTATTAGTTAACTGTTTGCAATATAAAATACATATTCGTTTTCACTATTCTATTCTACTTATTTTGATAGTAATTAAGTTAGTATTACAAAGTTTTATCAGAAAATCATATTTCTTATAATTTTTTGGGAGGTAGGCCTAAAATTATACTTCCCTGTCTTCTATGTAAATAATAGCCATTTTAACTAATATAATTATTATTCTATGAAATCTGAAATTTGTATAATTATCAATTCTCACTTATTTTATTGCAATTTAGTATACTAATGATGGTTTTTTCACATAATTCAGTTGTATATGATTCCCCTTCTGATAAAGTTAGTGAACCTATTTCAGTTTCAAATGGTATTTCATTAGACAATCAAATAATTTTACTCATATAATGACCATATCTTTAGAAAGCCTTATTTACCTAGTATTTAATATGTTGAGTGTATCTTGCCTAAATATTGTCAGTTTGCCTGGTTTATAAGATTAGGTTTATTAATTATTCTGCATTTTAACTTTATTATATTGCCTAGATTTGAATTGTGGCCATTTGCCGAATGTTTTACTAATGTAATTATTTTATTTCCTTCTCTGACTTCTGACTCTGATATATTTGATTAAAAATTAGTTCTCTGATCTGGCATAACAGTAATTACAGATTATACAATTAAAATATAACACCCAGATATATAAAACTGGTGTTCTTAATAACATTGTTTTGGTATATCACCTAATAACATAATAAAAAGTATTTCTACAACATTGGAATGATATCTAATTTTAGATAATGCATTCCTAAATTAACATGAACAATAAAATAACAATTATAATACTAATATCTCTTATGACTAACCCTTACTTATCTAAATGCTATATTTAATTGGAACCCCACATTTGGATCCATATATAATTGTTAATACCTTCTACTACTTCATCATAAACAGTTAGTTCTGTAATTCCCCATTTTATAAGATTTATGCCCCCTCTTAAAGTATAACCCTGGCTATCTAAGTTATATTCCATTCTATGGAATGTTCATACAGTTTTAGTAGCTTTTTATTAGTAAAATTACTACTTCATTATCAAAGTAGACACTGTTCACAAAACTTAAAGTTTGTTACTATGTACTGCAACTCATGTACCCTTTTAAAGTTTATTATTTATAATTTGATCACTTACACTTTTCCATGGTGAATTATTACTATATTTACTAGTCTTTTTCTAGTTTTTAATATGAAATATTCAACCATGGGGGAACTGTGAAGATTTGTTCATACACATTACACAATAACTTTTTGAATGCACTAATATTTACTACTGCTAACACTTTTAGTTTTTTGTCAGTTTTACAGTGATATGGTTTTTTAATGTGTTATACTTTCTTTTTTGGGCATTTATTGGTTTTGGGGTTTTTGGGGTTCTTTCCCTATGGGGTTTTTGTTTTATATGGGTCGTCTCACTTCCTTCTTCTTTCTTCAGTAGCTTTGATTGTTCTTCCTTCTTCTGTCTTCAGTAGTTTTGATTGTTCTTCTTTCTTCATTCTTCAGTAATAGTAGTTTTAATTATTCTTCTTTCTTTTTTAGTTCTAATTATTCTTCTTTCTTCTGTCTTCAGTAGTAGTAGTTTTATTTAGTTCTTCTTTCTTCAGTAATAGTAGTTTTAATTATTCTTCTTTCTTCTGTCTTCTGTATCTTTGATTGTTCTTCTTTCTTCATTCTTCAGTAATAGTAGTTTTAATTAGTTCTTCTTTCTTCAGTAATAGTAGTTTTAATTATTCTTCCTTCTTCTGTCTTCTGTATCTTTGATTGTTCTTCTTTCTTCATTCTTCAGTAATAGTAGTTTTAATTAGTTCTTCTTTCTTCAGTAATAGTAGTTTTAATTATTCTTCTTTCTTTTTTAGTTCTAATTATTCTTCTTTCTTCTGTCTTCAGTAGTAGTAGTTTTACTTATTCTTCCTTCTTCTGTCTTCTGTATCTTTGATTGTTCTTCTTTCTTCATTCTTCAGTAATAGTAGTTTTAATTAGTTCTTCTTTCTTCAGTAATAGTAGTTTTAATTATTCTTCCTTCTTCTGTCTTCTGTATCTTTGATTGTTCTTCTTTCTTCATTCTTCAGTAATAGTAGTTTTAATTAGTTCTTCTTTCTTCAGTAATAGTAGTTTTAATTATTCTTCTTTCTTTTTTAGTTCTAATTATTCTTCTTTCTTCTGTCTTCAGTAGTAGTAGTTTTACTTATTCTTCCTTCTTCTGTCTTCTGTATCTTTGATTGTTCTTCTTTCTTCATTCTTCAGTAATAGTAGTTTTAATTAGTTCTTCTTTCTTCAGTAATAGTAGTTTTAATTATTCTTCTTTCTTCTGTCTTCCGTAGCTTTGATTGTTCTTCTGTCTTCTTTGAGTTTTAATTGTTCTTCTTTCTTCAGTAGCTTAGATTGTTCTTCTTTCTTCCTTCTTCTGTAGTAGTAGCTTTAATTATTCTTCTTTCTTCTGTCTTCAGTAGTTTTGATTGTTCTTCTTTCTTCATTCTTCAGTAATAGTAGTTTTAATTATTCTTCTTTCTTCTTTAGTTTTGTTTTTTCTGGTCTGGTTTCTTTGACGGGGTATATTAATTGCCTGCTTCTATCTTACCTGGGTAATTTTGTTATTATCATTTTTAGTCTTCTGGGTTTTTAAATTTGTATTATATTATATTATTGGCAGAATTTTTCTTTATTTAACCTTTCTTGTGAATATATTTAGTAAATAGTGCATTTTAAACGATTCTCATTTAGATACTCTATATATTAGAGCTTTATTAATGATCATTGAGTAATGTATTTGTGTGGATTATCTGTCATGCTACAATATATATATATATATATATATATATTACATACATACATATTTTTTCCAAACATACATATTTGTATACTTCCCAAGAGTAATATTTTTGTATGTAAATAATATAGAAACTGTTAAAAATAATTATAAGTAGTATAAACTAAACAGTTAGGCGAAAAGCAGACAATTGTATTCCTGTTGCTTTCGAAACACATTTCGACTGCAGTTCTCTGTGTGTGTGTGTGTGTGTGTGTGTGTGTGTGTGTGTGTGTGTGTGTGTGTGTGTGTGTGTGTGTGTGTGTGTGTGTGTGTGTGTGTGTGTGTGTGTGTGTGTGTGTGTGTGTGTGTGTGTGTGTTCTGAGAGCCCACGCATGTTTATACTGAAAGGAGAGTTGTCCCTGTGTACAGTGTATTTCCTTGGTGCGAGAACTTAGGTTCAAAAAGGTGTAAAGACAAAAAACTAAATATTTGTTATTTAATAAAACTCGCATATTATAAAGCACATAAAGCAACTCAACCAGTGCCATTGAAAGACGTGCAAATTGACTCGGGTGTAGACGCAATTTTAGTGCAAAATACGCACTAATAACTGAGTTATGTAAACTGAAATTAATTATTCCTGTAATTAATAAGTGACAAAAAAGTAAGTTATATGCAAATTACGAGTGGAAAATCGCACATCTAATGCAACTACTGGTTTGCATATCCATGCAGCCATTTGTTCAGGAACAGGCAAAAAATAATGTATGTAAAATTGGCGCTCAGAAAAGGTGTAACAAGTTAAAGATGGAATTTTTCGATACCTAACATGTCGATTTACACCAGACTATAAATAACTCGAGCGATTTAGAATGCGAGACAGACGGGGACACGACGTCTCTGCTTCTCGATATAGACACTTCATCATCAATACCATCGTCTGGCAGAAAAACAACATAGGCCTATATCACGATCGACTGATGAGCACCAGAACCACGATCATGAGCAACAGCAGCATCATACAGTAGTCAACATACAACCGACAGTCTACTTGGGAGTACCAGAATCATCACACTCATCTTCATCATCGAAAACCTACACACGCGCGCGTGCACAACAATAGCTTCACAACGGTAACGCAAGATTGGCACGCAGCACAGTTATTAACAATTATTAACACAAAAATAAAATAAAGAATTCTAATATGAGATAAACAAAAAAAATCAAATACATAGTGTAAATATACCAATTGTAATAATTAGTTGGTAATTTTAATTCTTTATTACTAATAAGTTGCTAAGTAATTAAAATGGGTGACTATAATTAATATTTACTTTAACTTGAAATACTATAAAACTATTAATAGTAAAATTTTCAATTTTATTAATTAAATTTAAATACGCGTAATAATGTCATGTATGATTTGAAACGTTAAAAAAATGAATTATTCAAAGTATTTATGTCAGACACCCAAGCAATTTCAATATTTTAGTAATTGTTTTAATAGGTGTTTTATGTTTGGTGTTTGTCTATTACTTCTGTATGATGTAGCCTATAATATGCATAATATGTTTTCAATTGTAGTTTCTTAAAAAATGAAAATTCTGAATTTATATATTTTGTCTTTTAATATATAATTGTATTCGTAAATAAGAGTTAATAAATCGATGATTTTATTTTTACATATTTAGTTAGTTATTTTATGCCATCACAGTCTTACTCCTCTATATAAATAAAGAAAAGTTGTCCCGCAATTATACTTAGCCCAACTAACATAAAATTCTACACTTAGCCGGTAGTTTGTACATTACAGTTGCGTTCGGTATAATCATAGAATTGTCATTGTATATATAATTCTTTCTAGCATTCAACTTAATATCGCGGTTTTTGACAGCTCCATATAGCTAAAAGCATCGTATCGTTTTACTGTATTGGCTAATAAGATATACAATGTTGTGAAAATCGCATCGTTGAATTAAATGTCTATAACATTACATTGTACCTACCATATAGGAAACTATAAAGCTGTTTCCACACGACCTAAATGAGGTAAGTTATGACATAGGATGTCGGTTCTTTTTTATGTAACAAGGCACAATGCACAATCCATTTTCTTATAACTACATACGTACACAATTTACATCCATATGCACACTACTACATATAAACACACACACACACAATATACACGACGGGGTGTTTTCGTGATTCACGAGAAACCCCAACCAAGGCATTAGAAGGTAATCAAAGAAAGAGTTATGGAATCGGTCAAAGTATGTTTGCTAGCTTATTTGAAATTGTTAAAAACCTGCTGGATAATTGCTACAAAAGTATGCGATTGGCCATCGCATATTATCACGTATATGGACGTATATGCCCTATGACGATATGGTCCAACATGCCTACGTGTATAGTCGTCCAACAATACATATAATGAAGACCACAAGAACTGATGGACAAAAATTGTCCAATAATTATCCATGAAATGCGAATATTGTCCTGTCGTAAAAACAATAATTATCCAATAACGCTCTTAGTTTATTTTAAACCAATTTATGTATTTCACATTAAGCATACATAAATAAATATTTAAGTTTAAGTGTTTGCAGCGTGGATGCTAAAAATATGAGATAAATATAACGTGATGAGAAATTGTTTGAAACTGCCTGTTTTTGTTTTTTTTTTTTAATCTAACCCTTCTCACTATCTGGGCAATGCAAACTATGGTTATAATTCTCAAAAGAAACTCGTTTATGCACTTGTGCATAAATGTTATAAATGATGACGGCAAGGTTAAAACGATTAAAGAAGTTCTAGTTTTTCAGTACGTAGTTAGGACCTGATGATCAAAGACCAATTTCTTACGCATAAACACATATGTATACTGCTATGGAACTTGAGGCTGTGGACCTGGAGTAAGGGAGTAGAGACCCAATATCGGAAATTGCCGGTATGTCCTACCTTCTGAAGATGCCACCAGACGGACACCACTTCATCTTGGCGCTGGCACTTAGGCTGTATCACATTTATGTCTGCGGGCCAAGTCTCCGTATCGTACTCTAAAGATAACAAAACTCCCATGTGTCCGAAAAGTAGGTGAAATGCATTCTCATTAATCTGGTGGCGCCTAAAGTGACAACACAATAATTCTAACGAGCGCACAACGCCTGTCCACAACACAGACTCACCCCCGTGGGTAGGCTGTCATCCGTAGGAAAAGTTTACTCTCCGTGGCAGGCAGCCCCCGCGCTTACCCCTATCAGTCACGACTAAACATGTCACTCAGGGGGAACCACGTAGCTGACGAGCCTGCCACAGCCCGGACTTACCTCCTGCCGGTAGAATAGCATCCGTCCGACGGCTTTACGTTGCTTGGTAGAATACACTTTTCGGGGCTTACATTGCAACTACTCACGACAGGGCTCATTCAGCCGCATCACATTCTACTTTCATATTGTTTGCTATTCAATTGTGGCTCTATGACAATTTCTTGTTCATAACCGTATGATTATAATCTTATTCCCTTACATCTCTTCTAACTAATGAAATACTGTTCCGTAGTTAGTATTATGTAGCGCTATAAGTTTTCGAATTCATATAATACACACAGAATTTATCATAACATAGAAAAGTTTGGTTTACTGATAGTTAATATGTGAAACAGACGTATAACATTATTTATTTAAAACTGATGTATTAAAGTCAAGCGTTACCTTGTCTAACACAGAATATAGATTTATAAACACATGGTGTAGAAAGGTCACATTCATAATAATTTCATTGAAATATTACAATACAAATTTAGATAGTTTCAAAGTACGAGTGTGAACATAGATTATATTTGATGTCATGTGACTTAGCTTTTTATGTTAAATGTAATTGATACATATCATAATATTTCAGGACACCTCTATGATACAAAGTATCTAATTACTATAACGTATAATGCAGGAACGTGCTATATTTCACTTTGAAGTGTAGATATACTTCTCCAATGTATCCAAATGATTGTTACTCACATGGTGAATAGTTTCTTTATGAAAACAAGAATTTGTAAATTCAATTTATAAACGACAAATCAGGTTCATGGAGTACTGCTTCTCTACTCCACTTGTTTTTATGGATGAGTAGGCCACAAGAGAGTACTATATATTCTCAATCTCACATCTCTTTTTGTTCCTCCTTTCTTCTGTAATGTTGGAGATCACTCAGTCAACACATACTGTACTTGTTAACATTTATTTGTTCTATCTTTTCTTTTCTGAAATTTCTTTTGTGTTCTATCCTCGTGTTTCAGCTCTTGATAAATACTCACACCTTCCTACTAAATAAGGTTTAATAAAAAAGACAAATTAGACGAGATAAGTTTTCATCATCACCTTCTTCTCAAAATGAATACAATGGAAATAAACGTGAAGTGAAAACCGTATTCTACTAAAGTGGGAAACTGCAAATATAAAAACCTATCAAAATTGGAAAGCGTTAATTCTCAAACTAGAAGCGGTTACATATTTTGCGACAGAGAAAATCCAAAATAAAAGATAAATTATACAACATTTTAAGCAAAAAAAAGCCGAAATACTGTTACGTTATTTATTTTCACTCACAGCATTAATTCACACATTGGAGGAGTTTCACCCAGTACCCTGTGAATATTTATAGTGGTCTGCTGAAGGTACACTGTGAATGTTCGCATTGATTCTCTTTCACAACCAATATATCTGTCTCCATCTACAATTACTTTAGCCCGTGTTCGTCTATGTAGAAAAGATTGACAGTAAACGTAATTATATAATGAGCAAACTTAAATTTAATTCAAAAATTTTAAATCAACTTCATGTCAGGAATTATTTAATTATTTGAGCACATTGAGCTAATGTTTGATATGATAAACTACTATTACTAAATGTAATAATTCCTTGGCTTCAGTGCTTTACATATATTGAAACCTTAACAACACCTGTCAAATAATCCTGGTGTAAAAAACTTTTTTATTTCTTGCATATCAAAGTATCTACAGTGTGGTCTTACAGTTAGACAAAACACGTGTACTCCTATTCCAACGTTCAGACGCGTTATTAAACCTCAAATTCTAAATTTGAAAGCGCTTTTAAGCATTTACAAATACAATTAAATTATTTAAATGATATGATGTAATCATTGCATACTAAAACCATAACCACTAAAATAACGTGTTTATTGTCAAGTGTATTATAAGGATAATATGTCAGATACTCCAAGATGTAAAAATTTCTTCTAAATTTAAAATTTCTTAAAAGAAGAGAAATTAATAGAGAAACTAAAAAAATTTAGATAAATTATTACTGAAAAGTAAAACATATCAATTATCAAAAAGTATACAAAGTAATTCCAAAGCAACCGTGAAATCGCCACGTACTTTTAAAAACATTATAAAGCAAAAATTAATGCAAAAGATCTAATGTCTCAATAAGGAGAGTTTGAGACATTAGGTTAGACTATATCATGACTAGGAAAGATTGTCGTAGACTTAATGAAGTAAGGAAAACAAACAAAATAAGTGTAAACTACAAAAAAGCTATAGGACATTTTTTAAATAGTATCTTTATACAAGTAGTAAGAGATTTTTATATTGGAGAAACTCACAATATTTAGGAAAAACTGAGAAAATGGTATATTTTACTTAGATGGATATTACACATTATAGTCTAATGTCCAAACTAAATTTTTGTAAAGACTTTCAAACGTTAACGTTAAAACGTTCACACGTTAAGTCTGACTTAACGTGTTTAAAACCCAAAGATTACTGATTATTAATAACAATGAGGAAATTAGTTTTCACATAAAGAATTAGGTCTTCGTTACATGTAAGGAAAATTCTGAACTGAATAAACGTGGGTGCACACTGTAACAGTACATATTATTACCAAAATACAAACATCAACAAGAAACCATCATAATCAGTAAAAGACCATCAAAACAACCAAACTTGAACTTTAAAGGAGGAAGAAGACTAAATAATAAACTAACTGAGAAGAATAAAGAGATCAGCGTTAATAAATAATTGACTATGAAAGAAATGAAGACAACGGACTAGAGACACGACCAACGTTGACCCAATATACCCAATAGATCAGACAGTGAGAAGAAGACTGAAACCTCCACATAAGGATATTAATCAAATGATATTAAGGGAATAAGTTAAATAGGGAAGAATTGAATTAACTCAACCAAGATAATAAATAGATAATGAAAAGAAAATAACAAATAAAGAGAATAGAAAATAATGCTCATGATTGAGAAAAATAATTAGTTTAAAACAATATGCAAACCCTATGCAATGACTTTACAATGACATCAAACCATTAACAGACTATTCTAGGTGACTTGACTGTGACCATAACTCGAATTTAAAATAATAATATAAGCAAAAATGATCAGGAGAGTGAGATTAAAACTTGTATTAGTATGGATTAATAATGCATAAAAGATAACAACAAGATTTTATCTTATCTACTATTTATGTAAATGATATAGACACAGGGATATCAGAAAAACTGATAATCAACAGTAATGTTGTAAATATAATATAAAGAAACTGGAAAATAAATACAAAACAATAAATAGTAAATAATAGTATTAGTACATTTAAATAATTAAGTAAAATGTATAGAAACCAACTACAAAATGAACCCATTGTTGTAAAACAGAATAGGGACACACATAACCTAGCTCAACAAGCATTTTGCACTTAAAATGACAAGAATTAATAACAAAAATGTTATTAAACTATATTATATTATACTGTACTTAAAATAGATGTTATAAGGATCATACCAGCACCAAGACCGATTACCAAGGAGAGATTTGTATCTGTGATTAGTGTAAATTAACATACTGAAATGGACAGAATAGGATTTACCTAATAACCAATCTAAAAAACCTTTAGAAATGTTAATAAAAGAGAAAGAGGTTGATATCAGTAGAATCAATGAGATATAATACAACTAATATGATGTAAACTAATAAAATTATTATCATGAAATTGAATCATAATAATGAAAATTAAAGATGCTTGTCATATAGCATTAGATGCAAGAAGTATTAAGGAATTACCAGCAAATGGGAATATCCTGGTGCAAACCAAAACATTGTAACACTTTATAGTTATTGTAGTGGTCATTTACGTAAGAAATAATGACTCAAAAAACAACTTTCTAATATAATGAAGACAAATAATGTGACACCCAATAGTACAGAGCTATGGGCTGTTATAAAGAATAAATACAATAAAATATTATAGTTAGTATATGTAATAACTAAAACTGAGATGATCAGAAGTTGTAATGGTCATCTCAGAGTAATTGTGTCACAATAGAAATGGTTCAGAAACTACTATTAAAATACAATAAGTGAAACTAGTTGGTAGTGTCATAGGCCAATATGCCTAGCCAAGTTATTTATAATGTTTATTAGAAATAAGTATTTATTTATGTCATGTATAATATTGTAATAGTAATAAGAAGTTGTAGACAACAATTGTGAATAATAATATTACAGAAAAAGAAGTAATATTAATAGAAAAGGGGAATTAAGATGTAGTAACTAATATTAAATTAGGCCTAATCAGCAAAGACGATTTTTATCAAAATTCAACTTTATAACTTATTGTAAAGAGTTCATACTCGATTATTAGGGAGTAATCATCAAGGCTTATCGAAATTGAATTATATAAATAAATAAAACAAACATTATTATATGTAAATAGCCAATAAGGAATGTTAGTAATTTTAATTTTGTTAATAATGATCAAACCCATATGGTATGGGGAACCAAATTGTTCGTCTCAGAAAATCCTGAACAATGGTAACAATGAATTATATATTAGAGCAAAGATAAGGAAACAGTACTAATTATAAAGATTTAATAGTTTACAATCCCTTGGGCATAATAGGGTAAACCAATTTACCATAATCTCAAACCCCGCAAAAGACGCTTTGAAAGCGTCTATTTTGGCGAGGTATACGGAAGAATTACGGAAATTAAGAAAATTAACCAATCAGAAGCTAGCATTGAAGCCAATTTCGGACAGAGGTGAGAACACAGTCCATCACAGTATTCCGACGGGGAAGCCACGCCGCTCCTGAGACCAATTTTAAGAACTAACCGCGACCAGCTGACGAGAAGCAATAAACTCAAAAGTGAAAGTTAGGTTATGCCGGTAGTAAACAAAAGTCGAGTTAACATTAGTTCAGTGAATCTTTACGGAGTATGTGCGCATAGGTGGTGAATTAAATATTAATAAAAAATTAAAAGTGCAATTAAGGAAAAGGGCACTACAAGCAAGTATAGTGACAATTAACCAATACTTAGAGTAATTATGACTTCTTACGATAAAATTTTTATCGAGTATAAGAAATAAGATGATTTAAATTTATCACAACAAGGGCTTTGGACCTTATTAAATGAATAATTTTGTTTATTATTAAGAAATTTAAAGACAGCTAACCTTACTTATAATAGTTGTTAACTTATTTGATAAATTGCATCAAATATAATGAAGGAGATGTAATATGAACACTAAGAGTGCACTGAACATGATGATTGCAGTTAATCTATTTAAAATTTAAAAAATTTAACGATAGCTGATTATAATTGTCAGAGTTGTCAATTGACCTGATAAACTTTACCAGATATGATGCATAAGATAATTTATTATGAACTTTAAGAAAGCTTTGAACCTCACTATGTTAATTCATTTGTTTCTTGGTAAAAATATTTAATAACAGCTAGCCATGCTTACAAGAGTTATCAATTTACCTGATTTAATTTTACCCAATAACGAATCAGACGATTATTTTATGAACACTAAATGAACTTATAATCTTATTGTGCTTGTATTTTGCGCATTGTTAAAGAATTATTATTAATTTAAAGGCAACTGGTTACTATTCAAATACGCTAGCCTTAACCTTAAATGTTGACGAGAGTCATAGTTGAATTTCATGTTAGTAGTTAAGATTTTACTTGTTATTGTAATCACTCTCCCACTACTCAATAATTATGGTAGTATAATTCTTTTAGTTTGTGTATCTTGCAGTCTAAAAGAACCTACTTTTTAAATAGAACTATTTAACCAAAAAATAACGTTCCATGTTATGATTACTGGAATCAGAATAACAAACCCTGAGAAAAGAGAATTTTATCGAGTCAATTAGTAACGTAAAATGAACGATTATCAATCTAATTATTATTATTTAACATAATTTCATAAATATTATTGAGCAATAAACCATATTTTATCAGATAAAAGAGTTAACCAAATTATTTCATTAGACTAGACGATTACAGGTTAGGTGAACCACCCACCATAGTTGGCACCACTTGCAGCGGCAATTGAGATAATTCAAATAATTTTAAATTATCATCGCAACGCTGTATTGTTCACAGGACGATTAACAATTGAGACCTTCACTCAAAGTAAGTGCTGAACTAATCAATAGGATCTAATTTCAGTGAGGAGTCAACTTGTCAACTGTTAACCGAAACTACGACAAACGACAAAATTAACAGGTACCAACGAAA
Source organism: Magicicada septendecula (assembly GCA_034769895.1). Classification (NCBI taxonomy): domain Eukaryota; kingdom Metazoa; phylum Arthropoda; class Insecta; order Hemiptera; family Cicadidae; genus Magicicada; species Magicicada septendecula. The sequence continues at coordinate 281,327,955 of CM068368.1, read as the reverse complement.
GAATCAACCTAGCCGATTCGTCTCGACTGAAGGAACCCGAAGGATTAATTTACGAATTCAATTAAACCAACAGTTAAAACATTCAAGATATAATAAAATAAATAAAAAATAGTAAACCAAATTTTAACGTGAGGAATCTCGTTCAGTGATAAATTGACGCACCAACGTAAGAGGCTCGACTTAAGTCGAAATTAATTCTAAATAAATAATAATAAAAATAACCACTTATATACGTTACATAACGACACATATACTTCTGCATCACTAAATAATGTTGAAAGTAAAAGTTATCAAGTGTTTACTTCTCAGTGCGAAACAGCAGGCATAAATTCCTTTTGTGACGCACATGGTGTTCGAGCCGTTTTATTTATAAGTCCTGACGGGTTCTTAGATTGGCCACCGCTGGAGTTTAATTATTACGTTTCTGATTTGTAGGGATCTTTCGCAAGCAGATTATTAAACATAAGTAATCAGTAAACTTTTTAAATTGTTTCTGCAAAATTAATGTTGTTTAATTTTCACTACGAGATGACGAACTATTCGGTGTTTTGTTAGTGCAGCCACTTGTTATCTAGTTTATGACAAAATAAATTAATAAATTAAAACAACCATCCCTTGTAGAGCGGAATTCGTGTTAAAAAACTAAAATGTTTACAAAAACAATTTAGTTATACATGTTATAAATATTGGATAATATATATCCAATGCATAAAACCATGGACACTAATAAAACCTCTGCATAAAAGGATTGTAATTAACATGTTGAAAAATAGATTCTCTCTCTCTCTCTCTCTCTCTCTCTCTCTCTCTCTCTCTCGCTCTGTCTCTCTATCGCTCTTCAACCACAGCGCCTCTCTTTGATAAATCCTCCATAGAAACCGACGCAGCGTGTCGGTTGGATTCAATAAACACCGTCCTGTTAGATGCCGGGAGAACTTGCCAGGTATGTCTATGTTCTCCTGGCGATATGGAGAAGCTCTGCTCCAGACGAGTCACTAACTGAGTTCTGACGTCGAAATTCCATCGCAGACGAGGGTTTGGTAGACGGCCAGGGAGGCAAGCTACTCTAATTGGCAAATGTTAAACAAAAAATAAAATAGGAAAGAACTCAAACCATACATAAAACCACAACATTTTTTAAACTCGCATTAGCGTGTGCATACTCATAGGCCTACAAAATGTTCGTCATCAAAATATTTGTTACCATAAAAATTCTGACTGAAACATAACACTAATTTCTGCCAGGTAGTATACAACAAACTGCTAACCAAAAGTCTGTTCGGGACCGTAAATTATCTTCTCATGACGCATAACTAAGGAACATTTTGTCAAAATATAGATAAATATATGAATATATGTACATAAAGTATACATGAAAAATACTTCTAAACATAGAAAGTCTGTATAACTTTTTCACTCATTTGCAATGAATTATAATCGATAAATACACGTTATAATGTAATAAATTTATTAGGACAAAAAGTTAACAGTACAAATCAAAATATGTTATTAAACGTTTAACGCTTTAAATTTTTTACATGGAAAACAAATACCCAAAAATTTTGTACACATACGCTGCAGATTCTAGCGCTAGTGTATAGTATAAACGTAATTTTTATTTAACTGGGATTGACACTTTTTTATAGCGAAGTTACACGTTTCAAAAAATATATTTATTATTTCTTTTCATTAATAATATTATACGTCAAATTGTTTTTAATATGTTTTCCAAATTAAAAAATATATTTTAATAATAAAAATTTATTTGTAGAGTAAAATATTGTGAAATAATGAAAAAGTAATTTTATAAAGTACACACCTGTGCTGGAAGTCTGTAACAAAATAGTGTTGCCAGCGAAGACTGGACGGAGCCAATATATCTCTGAGAAAGCAATGAATCACAGGGGCGCTAAGATTTGAAAACTTTTTTGAGACTATCGGTGGCAAAAAAAAAACGAATAAACTGTCTTTTGAACTTGGAGGATTTCCAGCTATTTCAGACGTAAGTGATAAGTTTGTAAGTTAACTCTGTAATCTTGATTTTCAAGAAAGCTTTCTGTGGATAAATAATGGTTTTAAAATTTATTTGCCTAGCGGAGTTTCGCATAATAATTATTTGATATATTCGTTAATTAACTGTCGCTTAATGATAAATAGTAATGGAACAGTAGTTTACATACATAAATACAGTAGTTTACTAGTAATGTAAATACGTTAAAACTTTATTATTGTATTCAAATTTAGCAGGAAAATTTTTATTTGTAACCATAGGTTAGTTTTTTCTAATTTTGAACTGAATTTAATTAAATTTTATGATTGTACTGAAAAATACCCTATTGGACCTCAGTATTGAACGACAGTGCACTTATTTATTTGTGAACTGAAGATTTCACCTAAATTTACTTGAACTATGAAATTTACTTTTTAAGAAACTCTTGTTACTTTATAATATTTAAAAGCCTCTATATGTGAACGGTTTTTTAATTATTATTAGTATAATAAATTACAGTAGTAAATATTATGTTCCTTCAATTATAATTATTTTTTTCATTTACTTTTGTATATAATGCGTTTCTTCTAATTAGGTGGTAACATAATAGGTATGCCACTGAACTTTACTTCATACTACAGACCTATCTTTTGCAGTCTTTCAATAAAATATTAATCGATTCGGCTGTGTGGTCATAAGAGTTACGTAACTACTTTGCTGGTACTATATAATCCATATATCAAAAAGTGTGTATTGATTACTGTGATATTTTTAAACACTGAGTATTGCATATTTGTTTTATTTTAAGAATAACTGAATGCCGATAATTTTAACTGACTATTTACTTTAGCTTGTATAGTGAATTTTATTTTACTTATATTTTTCTTAGTTATCTTCATATATGCTCAAATTTGTCTTGTTATTTTATATTATTGTTAACAATAAAAAAAATTTTAAATTACTAATTTAATTTTCAAATTTGGTGATGATAGTTGGATTACTATTAAAACATTTGTAATTTACAAAATAAAAAATATATTCTTGTTAAAAGTGTTCAAATTATTAATAATAATTTTTCTTAGTAGAATCTTTATATTTGTAAAAATCTTTTTGCAATTATTCATAAACATTATTTGTACCGTACCCCACACGTAGGCTATATGAAATAATATATACACTTACCTTTTATATTGAATGTAATTACATTTTTAACTTTTATAAAAAATATTTCTTATATACTAGATGTAGAATAGAATTACATCTAGACTATTGGATTTAAAATGATTTTAGTGTAGTGGCGTTCATAATATTTTCAAGTACTTTTTTATACTGATGCTGGTTCATCATACCCTCCACAATGTATAAACGTCCTGTACCTTGAGCTGACATTACACTCCAAACCATCACCTGTTTGGTACGATGTTTGACCGTTTGTGCTACGCACTGGGGCGAGAATTCTTCATCAGCACTTCTTACGTACTGGCTGCTTTCTTCCGATATTGCAAACATGGATTCATCAGAAAAACAAACCTGAAAGATAAAAATATCCTTCAGTACAGTATAAACCAGCTAAGGCAGCTGTGGTGTTAAAATTTAAATTAATTCTTTTCTATACTCTTTGCATGTTTTTAGGAAAAGTAAAACTTTAAATTTACTGATTAATTAAAGGAAACTTAGTATTTCTTACTTTGCTCCAGTCGTTTCCAAATTGTTCTTCTACTTGTTTTGTCCAAGCAAGCCTCTTCTTTGCCATAGCAGGTGTGATTTTAGCCTTCTTTAGAGAACGGCGTGCAGGGAGTCCAGCAGCGATCAATCTTCGACGTAAAGAAGAATCACAAACATTCACTCCATACTGTTCCATACTCATTTTCAAGTCTTTGATGGTGGCTCTTCTGTTTTTCTTAGCAATTTTAATTAGTTTTCTCTCTGTTCTTGGGCTGAATTTATTCTTCCGACCATATTTTCCTACAAGAGAGGGTGCATACTCACAGCCAGAGTCTAAAGACTTCTTCAATATGTTTGCGAAATTTTTAACCTATCTGCTATCTGCTATTTAATTTCTCCTTGTGTATATCGTTTTTCTTGCAGAAGACACTTGGCCGGAGCCACTTTTCTAGGCGAAAGATCACTTGTCTTGCCCATTGTCTAAAAATTCCTAACAAAACACTCACGAAGTTCTGTAGAGTACAATATTTAACTTAAAAGTTGTGAAAATGTATAATAAAACTGTAAATACTGCACAAAAAGTCTCCTGGTAACATGTAAACATGAAATAATGATACAACACCAAAACATAACACAACCTCACTTTGAAAATCGTCTGTTAACCAGCTGATTTCTCTATTTAGTGATGTCAACATGACATATTTCTGAAAAATGTTTTCTAAATACGTTGAAAACACTCAAAATTAAAAAATATATACACCAAATCATTCTTAAGAGATGAAAAATGAATTATATCAACAACTAAAAGATATATGAAGATATATGTTATAAAATATTGCTTTTACTTAAAAGTAGAAACCAAAAAAACAACAAAATCACAATTATTCTAATAATTTTTACACCTCTGTATTTCAGGTACTTATGAATATAAATATAATGTCTTTTTACCATTATGTACAGCAGCTATTGTTTTCCTTTAGGTATTATATGTTTGGACGTAAATCGATTTTTTTATTCCACTATTGTAAACAAGGCCGTAAAAATGATTTATATTTACGTGTAATTAATGAGTTTAACAATAAAAATGTGTGTATCTACTTTTACTGATAAAATGCAAAAACCAATTGCTTTTTCCTGAAGTACATAAATAAATTATAAAATAAAATACTTTATTGAAGCAGTGTTAAAATTAAGATGACCTTTTATTCATTAGTTTATTTAACTATAAGATTATATTTATTAAAAAGTTGTGTTAGTGGTTATAATCACAAACAGAAAGTATGCTGTTGAACACCACTATACAAAAAAATTCCCGATTAGCGCTTTCAAGCTTCACATCTCATAATCAGATAGAAAATATACAATAATAAAACTTTATACCTCTACTTGCCCATTGAGCGTATAACACATTTCCGTAAACAAGCCCTGAACTAAACGCCCTTATGTTTTGGTTCCTAACGCACATGAACACCCTCAATCACTCATTTCGGTACTTTTACATTTATTTATAGTACATTCTGTGTGCATTGCGTCCCTTTCTATATCTAACGCTTTAAATCAGCAGCCTTGTATCTCACTTTTTAATTATGTTATATCTTCCTTTTCGACATAGGTTTTGGCATTCATTAAATTCACAGAATTAAATTCTTTCTTACAATATTTCTAACCTAAACAACAGCCGAGGTAAACACCCTATTCATCTAGTCCTATCACCGCATATGGCCGCGGTTAATAACCCATATCAGATATTTATTTTTATTTCAAATACATTTCATGAGTGTTTACTTTATATCCCTAATACTCTATATCCGCCCATTCCCGTCCTTTATAGTCTACATCCGTATCTGTATCCTATATCCGTTTTACTTTTTAATTATAATATAAAATATTTTGTGATTTTCCAAATTAGTTTTAATATTCATTAAATTATCTAAACCTTCCCCTCCCCTCTTTCTTTCAATATTTCTAACCCTTCTGTTTGTTTTCTTTCAACCGTATTTATTAACTACTTTTCAAATTCGTAGTTTTTAAAGGTTAACAAATTTGTGATAATCTTCTATGAAATGTCTGGCATATTTAACAGATACCGTTTCACATTTCTTAATTGCTACATCTATACCATATTTTTTAAATCATTGTATAATTTTCGTTGTATGTGTTAATATGTAAGTCAATGACCCCCCATACTCCTTTTGTTTTGGCTCTACTTTAGCTATTTATCCTGTTAATACTTTTTATCGCTTTATCCACCATAATTGTGTTACAGTTGTTCCCTATAGTTCTCTTTATATTTTTGTTATCTTCTTTAAGCCTTTTATCTCCATTATAATCTTTTTTTTCTGTCTCCTATAAACAAAACGAATTTATTGCTACCATTTTATATCTATACGGGTGGTAAATTTCTTTCCAAATAATTATACCCGAATACGATTATACTGTATGAGATTATACTTTACGTTTCCTAGAAAAAACCTATGTTTATAGTGTAACTTCTAGTACTGTGTGCCGGTGTTTGCCTAACCCGGCGGTCGAAGGTTTTATAAAATTCAATTTAATATAATGCGAACACAAAGGTCAGTTAGAGCGACGATATTTGGACAGCACCGTTAAAACGGCGCGCGCACTCTATGGCCCAGTTTGGCTGTTTGTTGCATCGTTACTGCTTAATTCAGTTCGATACCGGCACGCAGAGAAGCAGCAGACTCCTGATCCGAACAGACAGTACTACGTAGTTGTTTCTTCTACTCTAATGGCAGGCTAAATTTACGAGACTTCCCGGGTTCTCGTCTAAGCCGGAGATGCTGGCCGATGCAGATATAACTACACCTTAATCAGCCATGAGCCATCATACACACACCTGTTCGGAAGAGGGAGTCTGGTGAACAAACTCAAGATGCATCGCATGCTCATAATTAAGGTGATATGAACTCTTTTATTTTTCGTTGGCCGGGCCTGCCGTGCTCCTGATGTACAATTTATATTTCATTTGAAACCATGTACCCACGCGGCTAGACAGTCTGCTCTGGGGTGTGTCAGCTGAACGTTCATTCTGAACATCATGTGACTTTAATAATTTAACTTCATAAAACTAAGTATGATGTTTGTAATTGTGTGCTGCACTGGGGGACCGTGCTAGAGATCTTTTTTACACTTAAATATTTTCATATATAGCCAATAGTCATTACACTGTTCACTACAAAATTTAAGTCACATATTAGGGGTTCTGTTCCGGCTGGTTCAGAACGGGTTCATATTTTAATTTCATTTTGGTTTAACGTGTAAGGGTTGGGGGGGTTTCGTTTTCAGTCTGTTTTCTGGGGGGACATAGTTTTTGCCAGGCACATGTTCATTCAGTTTAAGGGAGGTTCGATTCTTGTCACACATGGTCAAGTACAGGCTGGCGCGCTCCCACATCTGCTAGGATACAACAGTCAGTTATTATAAACTCATTTATACACAGCCATCCGGGTTTAACAGAAAAGAACTTTCATATTTTGTGGGCATATACTGATTAATTTTTGATCTTGTAAAAGCATATACTGATTAATTTTTGATCTTGTAAAAGCATATACTGATTAATTTTTGACCTTGTAAAAGCAGATACTGATTCATGTATCCATCTGGATTTGTAAAACAAAATTAACATTTTATAAACTCATAACAATTGCTTGAAATTAGGTGATGAGGGTTTTCCATTTTATATGGTGTCTAAGGAACTTAAAGAGTTTCATATGCTCATAATGGGTAAATTATCAGATGCTATCTATGCATATGGGCAGTCCGGTTTCTCTTTATGCTTTGTGAGTGATTATCATCCTTTCGGGGGTTTTTCTTAATTATTTAAATTGAGGGGAATTATTGAATCATGGTGACTGAAAGTCAAACATTTATGATTGCCGGTCTTGGGGCTTTGTAGAAACACTGCCTGTCGGGCAGATCGAACATGTGCATTCTAAGGGTATTAGGTGTTTATAATATGTGTATATAATTATGAGTGTATGTGTCCTTATGTTTCTGTACGTGTTGTCAATGTTAAGTGTTAGTAACAAAAGGGGGGGAATTATATAATTACAGAATGTTACCTGATATATATGTATATATATATATATATATTTCATTACTTTCTGCTACAGTCCGTTTCTTGATGTATATAATACTATAATACTTATAACTATTTTACCTCAAGATGTATTTTTTCCTTTAGGGACATGTTTCGGGAGATCCTGTTGTCCCAAGAAGATGGCGAAGGTTGAAAATGGGAGAACAGGATCTCCCGAAACATGTCCCTAAAGGAAAAAATACATCTTGAGGTAAAATAGTTATAAGTATTATAGTATTATATATATATATATATATATATATATATGTTTATAGGGATAGAGAGATATTGTCTTGACACGATTAAGGATATGAAAATTATTTGTTTATTATGTATTTTGAGGGCTATTGCCCTTGCCATGTGATACTTATGTGATTTGCAGCATATTATATGTAACGAATTATGCGGGCAAAATAAAAGTTGTTATTGTTAAATTACAGCCGAGTTTCATTGCAAGTCCCGTCATACTGGACCCAGCGCATTTTTGGCTTCTCTAGGCTCCGGCCTAGTTTTAAATAACTTGTGGCTTCTCTTTCAAAAAAATATAAATAACAAAAAAAAATAAAATACAAAAAAAAATTTTTATATACAGCATAAAAAGGAAAGAGGGGTCACAAATGGTAGCAGAGAGCGTGGTTCATTCTAGGGTTGAACCCTTGGGTCCTTGGGTGTGACGGGACTTGCAAACTCGGAAATACTATGCTATTGTTATGACATTGTTTTTTTTTAGGTATATGCCCGTGTAGGCTAGTTTAGGTCATATAACTTGTGAGTCTGGTCGCACCACTGGGGCGGGTATTTGTGTTCGGAAAATGTGATAGGTTGAACTGCCGGGGAGTCTCAAGCGTGGCCTGGGTGATAGAATGTTGCTGATTCAGGGTCGGAGTTTGGCGTGTGACATTAGCGGGATGCGGTATGGCCCGATCGGAAGTCGGTACCGTCACCGACTTAATTCCTGTTAACTTTTGATTACTAGTTCCCGAATTATGAATTCTGAATTCAGACAGAGAGTGCGTCAACGAGCGGAACATCTGCAACATCGACTGGAGAACTTGTCCGCACAAACTACGATTGCTGAAGTCAGCGCCACGCTGAAGCTGATTTCAGAACAGGTGGCGAAAGCATTGCGGAATTTCGAGCCCGTGAAGTCTCAGCTTTCCGTGAGCTCTCCCCAGCCTCCTGACACGGACATAGCGCAGACGCCGAGTCCGGCGGCCCAATTACCGAGGTTCTCGGGCGGATCGAGCGTTTCATACAACAAATTACCTAACCCCCTGTCTTCCATTATTCAGCAGCTTCCGGTCGTTGATGGACTGGACGTGGATAAATTGATGGCTTTTTTTAGAATTTTGTTTCAGCTGTCCGACTTCCCGGGGATGTCGGATGGCACCCTACTCGAGCTCGTGTATCCCTACTGTCGGGGGTCCGTGGCTGAGCGGGTCGCGCAGACTATACGAGGTGGCGGCAGTGTGACGTCTTTCCATCGGGGGGTGTTGGACGCATGCGTGCCTGGCCGATTGCGGGAGCAGCTGCAGCATAAACATTGTTATCGGGTGCAAGCCCACGGCGAGAACTTCGCGGAGTTTGCGCGTAGTATCCGCGAGGCTGTTCGGATTTTGGGGTTGGGACTGCCCGAGATCGAAGTAGTACAGATGATATTCGAAGGGGTTACTCCCCAGGAGAGATCGCGTTTAATTTTTGCTGAGCGACCGCGCAGCTATGAAGACCTCGAGAAGATGTGCGTGTTATCCCGGGCCATACAAGCAATTGATGAGTCCCGTGGGCCAGTAAGGGCTAGTCCGGGCGAGTCTCGCGTGGTGGAACGACGGGTCGTTCAGTCCCAACCCCGGCCAGAAAGAAACACCGGCGATCGTGGTGGACCGTTGAGAAGCGTGGTTTGCTTTCGCTGTCGTAGACAGGGGCATGTTGCCCGCGATTGTACGGAGGGTGGTATGCGTCCAGCGCTTCCCCCGAGGGTCCGGTATCCAAAAAACTAAGTCACCAGGGGGGGACAAGTCGGAGGTTGTCTTCCCCTCGTCCTCAGACTTTTCGGTATTCAAGTGCCTCCAGGCAAAGGATAGGTCTTGACTCTTCTGGTATCAAGGTCCTTGCTACTGTCCCGCAAAAGGCTTCTGTATGCCCCTTCCTGTCGCTCGAGGTAAAGAAGGGTCAACTCAGAGCGTTAGTTGACTCCGGGTCAGCCCGATCTATCATCTCATCTCGAGTATGTGCGGACCTTGAAAAACAGGGCTTAATAAAATGGTCGGATCGGTCGTCCGTAGTATGCTGGACTGCTTCACGGGAAATCCTGCCCATCTCCCGGGTGATTTCCTTTAAATTCAAGATCGATGGTTTTTCTTGGGTGTGGCCTTTTCTGGTTTCTCTGGCTCTGGGAGTTGATTGTATTGTGGGTGCCGATTTCATCGCTAAAAGTGGTCTCGTGTTGGACATCCATGGGCACCAGTGTTATTTCAAATTTAATCGGGGCGTTGTTATTCCTTTTCTTGGATACCAGGGAGCTAAAGGAGGTATCCAAGAGGTCGCTTGTCCCGATTCTGCACGAGATCATCTCACTCCCGCCCAGCAGAGGGCCTTAGACCGACTGTGTGAGGAATTTCCCTCAGTATTAACTCCTAAGTTGGGACTCACACATTTATTAGAATATAAAATTCGTCTGACGGATTCTAAGATAGTGAGGTCGCACCCATACAAATTCGCTCGTCCGAAAATGACCGTTCTGAGGGAGAAGGTTCAAGAGCTGTTAGAGCAAGGGGTCATTGAACCTTCCAATTCGAGTTATGCCAGTCCAGCGTTCCTGGTACCCAAGCCTGGGGGTAAGCACCGTATGGAGATAGATTACCGTAAATTGAATTCTAATATTGAGGTGGATTCGGTTCCCCTTCCGGATCGCCACTCGGCTTTCGATTGGTTTAGTGAGGCCAAGTACTTCACCGTGATTGATCTCAACGCTGCATATCACCAGATCCCTTTATCCAAGGAAAGTAGACCTTACACTGCGTTCTGCGTCCCGTGGAATTTATATCAGTATACGTGGGTCCCTATGGGTCTGGCGGTGGGCGCCCAAACACTCACGCGTCTGTTTGACCTGGTGTGTTAAGACGTAAAATTCAAATTCATTTTCAATTATTTGGACGACTTGCTGGTCTACAGCAAAACGTATGATGAACATCTATGTCATCTAAGGGAGGTGATGGGCAGGTTGAGAAGCGCGGGCCTCACGGTTAATCCGGAGAAAGTGCGAATTGCACAGGAGAGTATATCATTTCTGGGGCATCTGGTCTCGCACCGAGGTGTTACCGTGGACCCTGAAAGGACCCAGGGTATCCGGGATTTTCCCCCGCCTAGGGATGCCAAGGGCATCGCCAGGTTCGTGAGAATGGTTAACTTTTACAGACGGTTTATCCCTAACGCGGCGGAGATAGCCGCCCCGTTGAATGAATTGAGAAAGAAGGGGGCTAAATTTGTGTGGGGCGAGAGCCAGCAGAAGGCTTTCGAAACTCTGAAGGAAGCTATCATCTCCCCACCGGTGCTGCGGATGCCGGATTTTTCTCAGCCGTTTATCTTGCAGACGGACGCGAGTTCGGTGGCGCTCGGGGCGGTTCTGTCCCAAGTCGTTGATGGTGCTAGGCAGCCTGTGGCCTTTATTTCCCGAACATTGACCCAGCAGGAAAGAAAGTCATCAGTCTATGAGCTAGAGTGTTTAGCTGTTGTATACGCTCTAGATAAGTTCAGGCGTTTTCTGGAACACGCTGAGTTCCTGCTCGAGACCGACAATCAGGCTCTCTCTTGGCTTCTTGCTCATCCCCGGCAACTGGGTAAAATTGGTAGATGGGTGGTCAAGATCTCATCCTTCAAGTTCAAGGTGCAACACATTAGGGGAACTCAAAATGTGGTTGCAGATGCTTTGTCACGCATGTTTTCCCAACCCAGTGAAGTCCAATCTGAGCAACCCTGTTCTGTTCTGCTAGACTTTCCGTTAGCCTTCACTGATGTGTTACCCCATCAGTTGAACTATGAAGAGCTGGGTCCTATCATCCAGAAGATAAAGGAGGGTAACGTGCAGGCCCCTTACTTCGTGTCCAAGGGCGTCCTGTGTTGTCGAGAAAGAAAGGGACGGGCCCCTAAGATCGTGCTGCCTAGCAAGTTAGTGCCCATGGTCTTCAGCTATTATCACAATTCCCCAGTAGGAGGCCACAAGGGAATTTCGAAGACCATTTCCGGTATTAGGAAACACTTCATCTGGAAGGGCATGGATAGGGACATCGCAACGAGGGTTAAGAGTTGTCATCTGTGTGGCTTGAGTAAACCTGCCCAGAACACTAAGTTAGGGTTGTTGTCATCGGACGTGGCGAGCAGACCGATGGAGAAGTTATTCATCGACTACGTGGGACCCTTCCCGCGTAGCAAGTCAGGTAATGCTTACCTACTTGTCTGTGTGGATGCTTTTTCGAAGTTTGCCTGGCTACTGCCCTTACGGCAGGCAACAGCTCGTTTAACCATAAGCGCGCTTCAGAACCATATTTTTCAGCATTTCGGTCTTCCGACCATCATTGTCTCCGACAATGGCCCACAGTTCATTTCGGGTGAGTTCCGGCGGATGTGTTTCGCCAGCGGAATCAGACATGTAACCACTTCCCTGTATTACCCACAGCCGTCCCATGCGGAGAGATTCAATAGGAATCTCCGGTCCGCACTCATTGCTTATCATGCGGAGCAACAGACAACCTGGGACCAGAATCTGAAGTGGTTGCAGCTAGCTTTCAACACGGCCCTGCATGACAGTCATAAGGCCGTGCCCTTTGAGATCATGTTTGGGTTCTCGCCCGCACTCCCGTTGACTAACTTGTGGAATATTGATGATCTTCTACCACGGGTGCCCGACAATGGAACTGCAGAGAGATGGACGGAGGCTCGGAAGAATTTGCTGCGAGCGCACGAGCGGGTCCGTCGACGATACAATCAGGGGCGAATTCCGAACCCTTTTCAGACCGGCGACTGGGTCTACTGTCAAGGCCATCCGATCAGCTCAGCCGCGGACAAAAGAGCCGCTAGTTATGTTATCGTTGGTCGGGGCCATATCGTATCATAGGGTTCGCGTCGCCAGTGACGGCTCGGTTGGAAGAGCTGGGTAGTAATCCTAAAGAGATTACTACGCATATTTCAAAATTGAAACTGTGTAGAAGAGGGTAAACGGGCTGACAGGGGGGGGGACTGATGGTGGTCTCTGTGTGAGTGGGGATGTTGTCATTTTAAAAGGGTGTGCTCCGGGGGCGTTATCGAGAATGATAGGGTAGCGGGTAGATGTTTCCCACAGTCCCAGTGGGGTTCGTCTACTTCAGGGATGCGCCCCTGCCTGCGCGAGCCTTGGCTTTCTCCAATTGTCCTTATGTCCGGAGGGAGCCATGTCTTTACCTTCAGTCCCAGCCCATGAACTTTCGATGATCCTTGACCTTCCTCCTTCCGATTTTCCTAACCTGTACCTGAGAGAAAAAAAAAACTAGAAAAAACAAAAAAAAGGAGTTAGAGAGTGGAGCGAAACGTGTCGAGTGGATGAGGTCGGCTGTGCACTTCATCTACTCGGTACGTTTTGGGCATGCCCTTGGAGCACACATGTTAAACTTGTGTGTATGTGGGATGGGTGTCATAGTCACAGGTGGCATGGCTTGCCGTCCGGTCCCGAGTGGGGACCACTACATCATGGAGGCCATCATTTCCCCTTTTCCCCTTGCCCCGTGCAGTGACGGTATTGTTTAGAATGGGGGTCGTATTAGAGAACTCCCCCGCAGGAATATAGGGCAAATGGCCCTGTTAAGGTGGCAGTCGTGTTCTGGCTTGAGTGGACAAGCCTCAGGAGGTCGGAACTCAGGGAGCTCCCGAACTTTTCTTTTGTCTTTCTTCTCTGTCCCTCTTTGCTGTGGGCTGGCCCTGATCAGCTCAGCGCGCAGCACCCGCACACTTACACACTACACGTCTTCTTTCGTCTCTTTCGTTTTCCCTTCTGAGCCTCTGTTCTCCTGAGAGCAAGTGCTGCTGGGCCGCCATAATCACGAAGTCCACTAGCTTGTTTTGGGAAGGGGGTACACTGCAGGGTACTCTCCCGAGTTTAAGTGTGGGGCAACCGGGTTGCCCTTTCGGGGTGGGGGTGTGCCGGTGTTTGCCTAACCTGGCGGTCAAAGGTTTTATAAAATTGAATTTAATATAATGCGAACACAAAGGTCAGTTAGAGCGACGATATTTGGACAGCACCGTTAAAACGGCGCGCGCACTCTATGGCCCAGTTTGGCTGTTTGTTGCATCGTTACTGCTTAATTCAGTTCGATACCGGCACGCAGAGAAGCAGCAGACTCCTGATCCGAACAGACAGTACTACGTAGTTGTTTCTTCTACTCTAATGGCAGGCTAAATTTACGAGACTTCCCGGGTTCTCGTCTAAGCCGGAGATGCTGGCCGATGCTGATATAACTACACCTTAATCAGCCATGAGCCATCATACACACACCTGTTCGGAAGAGGGAGTCTGGTGAACAAACTCAAGATGCATCGCATGCTCATAATTAAGGTGATATGAACTCTTTTATTTTTCGTTGGCCGGGCCTGCCGTGCTCCTGATGTACAATTTATATTTCATTTGAAACCATGTGCCCACGCGGCTAGACAGTCTGCTCTGGGGTGTCAGCTGAACGTTCATTCTGAACATCATGTGACTTTAATAATTTAACTTCATAAAACTAAGTATGATGTTTGTAATTGTGTGCTGCACTGGGGGACCGTGCTAGAGATCTTTTTTACACTTAAATATTTTCATATATAGCCAATAGTCATTACACTGTTCACTACAAAAATTTAAGTCACATGTTAGGGGTTCTGTTCCGGCTGGTTCAGAACGGGTTCATATTTTAATTTCATTTTGGTTTAACGTGTAAGGGTTGGGGGGGTTTCGTTTTCAGTCTGCTTTCTGGGGGGTAAAATGGGACATAGTTTTTGCCAGGCACATGTTCATCCAGTTTAAGGCAGGTTTGATTCCTGTCACACATGGTCAAGTACAGGCTGGCGCGCTCCCACATCTGCTAGGATACAACAGTCAGTTATTATAAACTCATTTATACACAGCCATCCGGCTTTAACAGAAAAGAACTTTCATATTTTGTGGGCATATACTGATTAATTTTTGATCTTGTAAAAGCATATACTGATTAATTTTTGATCTTGTAAAAGCATATACTGATTAATTTTTGACCTTGTAAAAGCAGATACTGATTCATGTATCCATCTGGATTTGTAAAACAAAATTAACATTTTATAAACTCATAACAATTGCTTGAAATTAGGTGATGAGGGTTTTCCATTTTATATGGTGTCTAAGGAACTTAAAGAGTTTCATATGCTCATAATGGGTAAATTATCAGATGCTATCTATGCATATGGGCAGTCCGGTTTCTCTTTATGCTTTGTGAGTGATTATATCCTTTCGGGGATTTTTCTTAATTATTTAAATTGAGGGGAATTATTGAATCATGGTGACTGAAAGTCAAACATTTATGATTGCCGGTCTTGGGGCTTTGTAGAAACACTGCCTGTCGGGCAGATCGAACATGTGCATTCTAAGGGTATTAGGTGTTTATAATATGTGTATTTAATTATGAGTGTATGTGTCCTTATGTTTCTGTACGTGTTGTCAATGTTAAGTGTTAGTAACAAAAGGGGGGGAATTATATAATTACAGAATGTTACCTGATATATATATATATATATATATATATATGTTTATAGGGATAGAGAGATATTGTCTTGACACGATTAAGGATATGAAAATTATTTGTTTATTATGTATTTTGAGGGCTATTGCCCTTGCTATGTGATACTTATGTGATTTGCAGCATATTATATGTAACGAATTATGCGGGAAAAATAAAAGTTGTTATTGTTAAATTACAGCCGAGTTTCATTGCAAGTCCCGTCATACTGGACCCAGCGCATTTTTGGCTTCTCTAGGCTCCGGCCTAGTTTTAAATAACTTGTGGCTTCTCTTTAAAAAAAAATTTAATAAAAAAAATAAATAAAATACAAAAAAAATTTTATATACAGCATAAAAAGGAAAGAGGGGTTACAACTGTACGAATTTATTTTATTTAAAATTATATTATTAACTATTTTTATCAAATGTTTAACATTCAGATCTATTATATAATACTCTTTAATGAAATAGTTAATTATTTGAAAATAAATTTGTTAATAATTCTAAAAACATAAGACTCTTTGCTGGCAATTTTTATACTCTTACACTGGTCGCTCGGCACTTGGTAGAACATTTTACTAATATTTGAATTTAATTGTAAATAAAATTAAAATTAAATTAATATTTAAAGAATAATATAATAATTTAAATAATATTTAAATTAAATTTAAATAATATTTAAATTAAATTTAATATTAAATTCAAATTGTATACTTTTATGTAACTGTTTGTAGATTAGAATATTTGAAATAAAATAATGTATTTTTTATAGGCCTATAATTGCATGTCGTACAAAATTCATTAGCCTTCAGTGATAAGAGGGTCGTGACAGCACCATGTCTTTGTCCTTTAACATAAAGTCCTGGATTCGTATTGTTAATTACAACTTATATATCTTTGAATATAACTTGCATTGTTTTCTTATAGTAAATAATAATTACTAAATTCGTTTCTTATACGCAAAAATGCAGAAATAATGAAACTATAAGTATCCTTATATTCTGTGCTACATGCACATAACGTTTTGCTCTAATAATTCAACAATTAGTATCAAATCTATGTTATTTGTGTTACATACGATTTTACAGTTTGTGAACACTACAGTTTGCAAGCAGACTGTGAAAGCTCTGATTCCGGTCACTGAGTGGAGTCTGTGAGAGTGATCTGTTTATGTCGGATTAAACAGCACGTGTCAATACTCACGCTTGAGTTACACACAGTCTTTACAACAAACAAGTTATACATTCAATACAATTCTCGGAATTGTATATGTACTTTCTGTCAGTATTATCAAGGAAAGAAGACAAGGAAAAGTAGAAAGGGAAAAAAATAAGTTATTATTTACTGGACAAAGTGCGATATAATCATGTTTATCGAGTACACTATGAAGCTCAGTATGGACTTTCTAATTTAATTTCTTAGTGCAAAGAGAAATTACGTTAATAATTGTAACACTGTAGCTCTGGGACCTATACATACTCTCTTCCTACTGCTGCGCTGCTCCTGCTAAAGTATAACTACTATACTACTACTACTACTACTACTACTACTACTACTACTACTACTACTACACTACTACTACTACTACTACTACTACTACTACTACTACTACTAATACTACTCTACTACAACTGCTGCTGCTGCTGCTGCTGCTGCTGCTACTACTACTACTCCTACTACTACTACTACTACTACTACTACTGCTACTACTACTACTGCTACTACTACTACTACTACTACTACTACAGGCTAAAAGTATGGGTCAGGCGAACAGTTACTGTTGTATAATTAAGATGCTGGGGTTGAGGCGGAGATTTTAATAAACAAGAAAAGACTAGTAGTTATAAACTAACAGTAACTTCCCCTCACACTTTTTACAGACTTAGTACTCTCAGTGTACTTTGATTATGAAACTTAAAACTAGCCCATCATTGGTGGTTTAGAAGTTGTATTATATTTTTTTATATTTTTATACTTTTTAATATATTTTTCTGTCTTTTTAATAGTTTATATTTAGTATATTTTTCGTGTTTATATTACAAAAATATTGTTTGTGTCTTTAAGTTTTTTAGTATGTTGAATGTATTTATTTCCACATTGTTTCTTATATGAGTATTATATGCATTGTACTTTTTTGTATGTTAACCCTATTTTCAATTACGCATGTTGAAAGATGTTGTTTATCGCAATTTCTATAATTCTGAATAAGATCATTTAGGGAAACTATATCAAGTTCTCGTCTAATATATTCTTTTCTTATATGATCGAGTGCATATATCGCTTTACGAATCTTAAATAGCTAATTTCTGCAGCCTGTAATTGCCACCAGTCCTTCTTCCTTATAGTCCAGGTCTCGCATCCATACAGCAGTGCTGGTACTGCCATTGTCTTTTACAGTAGAATTTGAAACACGTCTCTTGTCTAGCTTTCCTTTTCAATGACCTTCTCAGTATTCCACATATAGTTTGGAACCTGCCTAGTCTATTGCTGAGATCATCACTACCTCTGTAAGAAAGACTACAACCAAGGTAATTGAATGTAGAGACTGTTCTATGAGCTGGTCATTTAACATAATTTTAGATCGAATGGGGTATTTTCCATAAAAATCCATAACCTTTGCTTTTCCAGTTGAAATTTGTAAATTTGTATATTCCTTACTTAGAGGCCATATAAACTTTTCTTCAGAGCATTCTCATTGGATTGAATTACAACCATATCATCTGCAAAGAGCAGCATATTTAGTGCTGTACAGTTATTTGACTTGATGCCAGAAGGGATCGTATCAAAGCAGATCGTCAATATATATTTTAAACAATGGCAGGGACAAAAACCGCCCTTGTCTAAGTCCTCCATCAATTAAAAGTCCTCATGAGACACGTCCGTCTACCAATACAACGTTTATCTTTCTTCCATTGTATACATTCTTCAATACATCAATCAGATGTTTTGGGTATCCGTTTTTATTCAATAGTCTACTTTCCAGAGTTTGTCTCGTTTTGCTCTATATAAAGCCTTCTCCAAATCAGTGAAGGCTATATGAATCTTCAAATCAAAACTCTCTCCTCTTTACTATTACCTGATTTAGGGTAAAAATGCAGTCTGTGCAAGAGCGATCTTTCCTAAAACGGTTCTGATTCTCTAATATGACAGCTTCCGTTATGACAGTCAGTCGAGCATTAAATATTTTTGCATACATTACTTCCAAGGCTTTCACGGCCGAAGTCAAAATTGTTAAATTGTGACCCGGGCTGTTTGGCCGTGGTCTAGTGCTGAAATATCTATCAAACGTTCGGTCGTGCCATTGACGGCCATCATCAGTGCAAATTATGAGCTTGCGCTAACGTAAGGTGGAACACGTTAGTGACCACAGTACTGCGGTATGGCCATTACCCTTTCTTTCCCCTCCTGCTTTCATTTCGCTGAGTCAATTAACATTATGTTCTTTTCGGCTGCTTTAATGTAAATTTCGTTACGCCCTGCAGAAAATAATATTTACTTTTTGACAAGCCTTTGCTTCTCCTTTACAACTTCAATTCAACGGTGAAAATGTAATTTTAATTTTCAGATGCTCTTGTTGAAATCAAATTTTTGTATCATTAAGATGTTTTCAGACTTTATTCGTTTCTATCACACCTGGATTTTCTGGAGTAGTATGGCATAAAAAGTACGCGATATTATTCATTATTAAATTTTCTCTACGCTACTCAGAGTTTATATGACTTCTACAGAGTTGTTACAAGTGATTAACGGGTTATTTATCAAAATTGGTCAATATGTATTTTGTGTTAAAAAGAAGCAGTCACATAAGCAAATGTACCATCTAACCAAAAGCCGTCGGCAAATTGAATAAACGTTTTATTGAATTGTTTAACAACTTTAGTAATTAAGAGAACGGAGAATGAAATGATATTAACATTCTGTAAGCTGCAGACTGACCTTTTATTTCCTTCAGATTACTTTTTCTTCTTCTTCTTCTTCGTCTTATTCTTTTTTTCTTCGTTTTCTTTAGTTTACGAAGTAGGCACCTTTCCTGGTTTATACCTACATGCTACATTAGCTAGCTGTCTAAATTCCATTGTGTCCAGATGTTGCAAACATTCCACACGATAATTCTGTATTTTATCGTTTATATTGAATATCTGCAGCTCATTCATTGCCCAAACTGTCTCGCCTTAAACAACCCCTTTGGTCTTCTCAAAAAAGTTAAATTTACAATTGTGAGTTATTACGGTAGTTTTATGCTTCAATTATATGAAATTTATGACAAGAAATAACCTTATTTAAAATTAATTTATAATAAGATGTAGTTTTTTTTAATTTGCGTAGTCATTTTTTGTAACAGGTATAATGAAACATACATTAATGCTTACCTAATTTGGTTTTGTGTATAGACATATCTGACTTACGTCAATTATGTAACTCTTTCGAGCAAATTATGCTCTTTCAAATGGTAACGTATATTTCTCTGCTAAAATTAAAAAAGTTTAACTATATATAAACAGAAAAAAGTTTAGTGTTTAAGATATAATCACTTATGCGTGTGTGTGTGTGTGTTACACGTGCGTCTCATGCAAGGTGGAATACTGTGCTCAAACAAAATTCATTGAGGAACAACAATTATATTAAACAATAGTAACCATGTGTATACAAACAAGCACCCACACACACACACACACACACACACAGATACACACATATTTTCTGGTTATTCTTGGAATAAATAATATACTTATAACTAGTGTCACGTGTAATGAACTCAATTATATTAAGCTAGAATATAATTTATCTAAAAATATTATACTCTAAAATATACTGTAATAAACTGAAATATTATACTTTAATAAACTATCCTTTCGCAAGATGTTCTTGCTCCAGAACAAAACTTTTTTTTACGTGCAGTCCAGTTCACGTATATATGATGTACAAGCTATTTAAATTTAATAACATCCTTGTCATAACAAAGTAAAAAATAAATCTTCATATAAAATTTTAAGTTTTTTCAGTTCTAAGGCATGAAACGTAGCCTGCGAAAAATGTTTTCCCTATTCGAGATAGACTAATACATTAAGTAAATGAATTGTACAGAAAGATTCAAATTTAATTTTGATTTAACTCCCGATGTTCTATCTTTATTGGTTTCCAAATTATTGAGCGAACCGTACAAATATACTTCAGCGGTCGCGCTGCGTTTCTATTAACGCATTGTACTGTTACTGAAATCGTTAGAAATACATTTGTTGTAATTTAAGACTTAAAACAGTAAATTTCTCCGCAGCATTTAGGAAATCGTAAATTGAAATAGAATATTTGATAATACAAATAGAAATTATTATTTGGAGGAAGGTATATAGCGTGTATAGTTTTTAAAATGAAATAAACCAAATAATAGAAAAGTAATAAAAAACAGAGTAATAACAACAACAATAATTAATAAAATACAAAAACATAACAACAGAAAAGACGGATAAAATCAACGCATTAATTGCTATAAGAACAAACGAATATACGAATAAAACAAAAGTCTTTATAACAAAAAACAAATGCACAAAACTACAATAAAACCCAACACAAAAGTACTAAAACCAAATAAGTAAAGTAACAAAAGAAAACAAAACGATACTTAACAAAAACAACCGGAACTCATCAACAAGAACCCAAAAACCCTACCAATGAAAGGAATTATAAATATACATAAAGCAGAATACCCCATAAGACCACTCATCAACTTCAAATCCAGCTTACAAAATAACAGAACGCATAGAAGAAACATTAAAAAAAGAAATCCCACTAGACACTAATAAAAACATCTCACAGCTTATTAACAAACTAAAAGACATTAACATAAACAAAGACACAATATTTGCATCACTAGACATAACAAACATGTACACAAACATTTGTTACAACAACATTTGTTACATTACAACAATCAATGAAACAAAAAAACTCATTACAAACAAAATCCAAGGCAAAAAAAAAACAAAAAAATTTAAAAAACCATAACGAATATACTACAACAGAAATATTTCGAATTTACCAACGAATTTACAAACAAGAAGACGAATTACCTACTGGTAAATTTGCATATAGGAAAATTTACAATAAATACATATTGGGTGCCAGCATATATCTTACCTTTGCGCTTTTGCAACCTATGTGTTGTGCAGTGATGAATTTGTGGCAATGGGTGATTACCCTGAAACACGTTGTGAGAAACACGGCAGTACGCGGCGCGACCGAAGTATATTTGTACGGTTTGCTCAATAATTTGGAAACCAATAAAGATATAACATTCAGAGTTAAATCAAACTTAAATTATGAATCTTTCTGTAGAATTCATTTGCTTAATGTATTAGTCTATCTTGAATAGGGAAAACGTTTCTTGCAGGCTTATTTTATGCCTCAAAACTGAAAAAAAAATTTGATATGAAGTTTTATTTTTTATTTTGTTACGACACGGATATTATTAATTTAAATATACCAAAATATAAAGAATTAAGATACTGTTACTACTGCGTACATTTTGTAGACTTATTTCTAGTGCTATATTTTTATCGGTCGAGGTTTTCAAGTCGCGTAATACTAGCGAACGTAAACCCATAAGCGCAATGTAAGCCCATAATTCCCTATCTCTCCAATTGTCTCATCCGATTGTTGAACCAAGAAGAGTAGCATCATTAATGTTATAATTCAGAATGTAATTTGTGTTCTGTTCTGTGTATTGGGCTAAAAATTAAAAAAAAAATAAGAGCAAAAATACATTTTAAGAATCAGGCTTTGTAAAACAAAGAAAAAAGAAAAATGTATGGAATTAACTTAGATTTTTTTTAACTAATAATAACGCTATACGGATACAATATTAATAATTAAGACAGAAAGAAGTAAATTTGTTTGTGCTATTTATAAGAGATTGTCAGCATGCATTTCCGAAAATGTGGCGATATGACACGCTACGAGCATCGCGTAACAATACGAGGCCACGTTCTTAGAGCAATAATAAATCAACTGTTAGTAGAAGAGTCAAATTTGATAGTGATATTCTGTATCAGCATGGTAATAAATGTAATGAAATTCGTATTACCTACATACTCCTACGTTACTCAGACACAAATATGACAGATAATAGTTATAAACTTGGTAAACTACAGTATCTTAACATAATTAAACAATTGTAGCAATTAGACACTCAATGCTGGCATTATTATCGTACTATAATCGCTATAGAACAATTCACAGAATTAACTGAACTTATTCATTTATACAATACAGACAGTAAAGAAAATAGTTTTAAGAAATCCTCGTGCATTACAGACACTTACAGGTATAAATACTGCATGTTTATCTGCAAATAATAAGAGAACCTCTAAAATACATAGCCTGTATTTTCTTATAGTGGGCATAGTCTATACTCAGTAGAAAGGACTTCTTATATCCGTACTCTGTATAATAACAGTACATTCTTTTACTGAAAAGAATGTCTGCTATTTCTAAATTAAAATAAGTAAAGGTGGGAAGAAAGTAGTAACACTATGTCACCAACATTGTTCCCGCCTCGCTGTGTGTGGTGTATATAACTGTGTCTCTGTTATCTAGTAGATTATAGAAATTAGGACGCATTGTTCAGGTGAGTGAACTAAATACCTAGTGTAGAGAATAACTTTAGTGCTGAGTATTTTTATGCAACAATAATAAAAATCAGAATTTTTAATTACGCTAATCGTTTGCATTCGTATACACACTTTGCAACTTTGTTCTTCTTCGAAGAAACTTATATTTAAATAAAATTATGAAATAAAATATATCAAAAACGTTTTTAAATTTAGAAACTTGGCAAAAATATTGGTAATTATGTTATGTTTTATACCTATAAAAAATGTAGAACACCTGTTTGTATCGTCATAACGTCAATAATTTAATATTTGATGGTATTAAACTCTTCCAGTTTTTGTACACATCAATACTTATACCTACAAAACTGAAATAAAATATGTAGTCAATCATGTCAGGTCTAATATACACGGGAGCTAATACATCATAGCGTTCTCATGTAATGAAAATAGGCCCGGTGAATACGATATTCTTTTTTAAACATTACGGAATGTTGTATTTTCAATGTAAAATATTACAGTTAATAATATTAAACTTAAACAAATTTATGTGTGTGTGTGTCTGTGTGCGCGCGCGCGCGTGTGTTTTAATTTGTAAAGCTATAATACGTATTTGCTTGAGTTCAATATACAAACTTTCCTGATTTTATTGATTGTGGTAGTTACAGAAATTCTTGGAAAATCACTGTGTGTTTGTGTTACAGTATTAATACAACGTCAATATAAGAGAGCAAATAATATAAAATACGTTATTCTTGTTACACCGGTTTATAACATTATAAATTTAAATTATTGTTTATACTGTGATAAATCAGGGTTTATAATCTATTTGGACTTCAATTTTCTATTACAATCAGTAACATTAATTTTATATTTTTGTTGTTTAACATATTTTCGTGTATTTAAATTTTCGTTTCGCTGTATATGTTCTCACAGCTCCTAACAACGTTGCAAAGTACAAACGAAAACCTCTTCACACGAAAACATACACGTCCAACAAGCTAGAAACCATGTAGTTATATTTACTTTCTACTATAATTAATAAGATATTCACAATCTAAATATAGATTTTAGTAGAAATGCGTAATCTGAAAGTACTCTAAGTGGCTTAAAAGCTTCCGATGTTACCCTACGTATTCATATCTACAGGATTAACATGGATCTCAAAAACGGACCTTGACTGTATGCTGCTTGAACTTGGAACCTACAGGTCGGATGCTAAGCGTCACGCTCTACAACGTAATTACTTTTACGTAAAATCTGAAATATTTAATTCGTTATCGAAATGTTGAAAAACCTACTGACCTTTTTGTTGAAAATTTGCCATTTATTTTATTGATACTTTCTTCTTGTTGAATATTTTCCTCAGAAATCTTAATTTTCAATCGTTTTCTAAAAATGAATGAAAGTAATAGGTAGACGAGCCGAGTACGCACTGCATGATACGTCTCCGATCGATAAACCTTATTTTTCTTACGATACTTTAAATATCGGACACTCATTATTTAAGATGCTTCTTGCAAATAGATGTACAAGCGCTTATGACTGGACACATGCAAACACACGTAGCAACAAACGCTCACCCATTTTTAGCAACTTACGAGATGTTATCAAGTTTTTTCTACTGGATGTGTATGCGTTTGTGGTGTATGTGTGTGTGGGGGGGAAGGAGACGCAAACTATAACTATAACGTGGCTTACGTGGGTAGTATAATGGAATTTATTACTACAGCTTCTTTCTTCGCGTTTGTAACGTAACAAACTTACCACAAACCCTTATACCGTGGAATCTATGAGCAGTGCTCTCATTAGACATTGGACATTATTTAATTTTAACAATCATTTCCACTCTTATATAAGTTAATCCTTTTAACACCAGAAGAAATATGTAAAAGAAACATACATTAAGACCGTTTAACATTCCGCACATTTAAATTGCAAAAAAGTACTGTACATATCAGCAGACGTTTCGACTGTGAAATTGACGGCCATCATCAGTTTAAAAAATGAGCTTCAAACTAACGCAGAATGTCACTGTCAGCCTTTACCACAGTACTGTGGTCACTAACGGCGTCACCTGCGTTAGTTTGGAGCTCATTTTTTGTCCTGATGATGGCAGTCAATGACAAGATCAAAAAGACTGCTGATATGCACTGGACCAAGGCCAAACAGCTCAGAATTGGTAAATATCTTTAACATTTTATATTATCGTCTTACTTTCTGTAGTATCCTATCGTGAGTAAGTTGTCTACAGGCTTCGACACGCCAATAAAGCCAGCCTTCACCTAACAAGTATTGCGGCAATATCTGAATCAGTGTTGACGAGGACGTTAAATGTATTGCCCCCAAAACTCGACGTAGCCTATAGTATTTGTTCATACTCTAAGCTGAGACAGCAGTCAGTGCGAAGTCAAATCAGACTAGCAGCAGCAGAGTATCAGGTTAGACGATTTCTAATTTCTAACACCGTTTATGTTGTTTTGGTTAATAACGTCTACAAGCAGCGATTCCGGGTTCATTCCGGTCTTGTTGAGTATAATGTGTCAGCTGTATGCATAGGCCTACATTAGCTCTTTACCCTTTCCAGTCCTATGATTCCATTTGGAATCATGTGTTACTGTTGAATTTATTTTCTCTCTAAATTTCTACTTATTCCATTTGGACTCATATATTAATAGTTAATAGTCTTGCTTCTAGATTTCACCACTGCTTTGAACACAGCTGTCCATAGAAACAGATGTTTTTCCCATTTTACAGTTGAAGTATACATGTTTGTTTGAGGTTAAGTTGTGTTTTTTGGAACATTATTATTTTCAGGTAAAACATTAACTACCTCGTTTTCAAAATTATTTCTTTTTGTTATGAACGCTACTAAATGTATTAGAATAGAATTGTAAGATTTTTTTGTTTATCAAGCATTTATCATATAGAAACTTGATGATTCCATTTGGACTCAGTAGCCTTTAGGCATACTTAATTTGACGTGAATGTTTGAAGTATTCAGCTGTTTATGTACTTTTTATACTACCAAAAGGCTCTGACAATACATTGTAATGACATTAATTATTTTATCATTACACATGTTATGTGAAAAATAATACATTATTTAATAAAGTTTTTAATAAATACTTGATACTTTTATAAATTATAAGACTATTATACATAAATAATTATTTGAGTATAATTATAATTCATATTATAATTATGAATTTATAAACATAAAAGATACTGAAGTGTGTGCGTGTATGTGTGGGTTTGTGTGTATAGTAGTAGTAGTAGTGGTGGTGGTGGTAGTAGAGTTTATATATTGAATACGCGCGCGCGCGCGCGCGCGTGTGTGTGTGTTTCTGACTGTGAGAGAGAGAGAGAAAGAGAGAGAGAGATATTGTATTGTCTGGTGCATGCCCGTGGCTGATTTGAATGCACATAATTTTTTTTAATTTCAAAGCAAAACCATGGCTAAATTTTTATGTGAGAGCGAAATAATCTGTATAATTGAAGGAAGTCAATCAGAAATTGACATTACTGATGACGAAGAGGATAATGCTGAAGTTGAGCCTGAACTGACTCACATAGAACGAGCGACAGAATAATCTAGTACTGATGTAAACCATCAACAATCTATCCCCGACTTAGATGTTGATGTAGAAGTAATACAGGACAACGATGAAAATGATGAAGACAATGGATCTCTTTCCACAAATAATTCTGTACATCAACCACATGTCAATCAAAGAAGAAATTTACTTTGGAGGTTAAAGAGCTAGTGTCTATAGATACAAAATGTGATATACAAGTCTCAGATCCTCCTTTTGAAATTGGTACACCCTTGTTTGTAGATGAAGATGTTATCAATAATATTACGGAACAAACTAATTTATATTCTATACAGAAAAGTGGTTCCTGTATTAACACCAACTCTTAAGAACTCCGCCAAATATTAGGTATCCACATGATGATGAGTGCCGTGAAAATGCCATCTTACAGGAGGCTATGTTCTAGGCAGAAAAAACATGGTATCCTCAGATTGCCGATGTTATGTCTCGCAACAGATTTAAAATATTGAGAAGCTTTTTGCATTTCAATAACAATGATTATTTTTGTACCCCGAAATGATCCCTCATATGACAAACTGTTTAAGGTAAGGCCGTTTTTGGACAAACTAAGGACAAATTTCTTAAAAGTGGAACCATAATATAACGCAATCGATGAATTCATGATTCTTTTAAAGTCACATACTTCTTTAAAACAATATATAAAAAACAAACCTTATAAACTGGGAGTAAAAGTGTTTGGAAGAGCAGGAGATAGTGTCTTTGTTTATGATTTTGAAATTTATGCTGGTAAACAAACCAATGTAACTACAAGTGGTCTTGGTTTTACCTGTAAAACTGTCACGAGATTAGAGGACACTATCCCCAAAAATAAAAAGTATAAATTATAAATTGATAATTGGTTTTCAAGTTACAATTTAGTCGTTCAGTTAAAAAAAGTGGAATTTTATCAACTGGAACAATCCGTAAAAATAGACTTTCAAAGTGTATGCTAAAAAGTGGCAAAGAAAAGAATTAAACAAACAAGGGTGTAAACAAATAGTAGAGCGTAGTGTGAAAGTGTAATATGTCTTTATGCTTCAGTGAAGAAAAGAACTGTTTCAAAACATTGCGTTGTAAGTAATTTATAATATGTTGTTTTAATGTTTTCTTTTCCATGTATATTTTTAATCTGTAATAGCACACATTTTTATATAAATATTCACATATGGCTCTGACAATACATTGTAATGATTTTTATTATTTTATCATTACAAATATTATGTGAAAAATAATACATTATTTAATAATGTTTTTAATAAATACTTGATAATTGTAGAATTATAGGACTATTATACATAATTAATTATGAATTTATAAAAGTAAAAGATATTGAAGTATGTGTATGTGTGTGTGTGAGTGTGTGCGTGCTTGCGTGTTTATTTGACTTTGTGCGCACAAACACACAGTCACGTGTGTACGTGTGTGTGTGCATGTGTATCTTAGTAGTAGTAGTAGTAGTACAGTTTATGTATTGAATACATGAATGTGTACAAATAAAGAAACTATTTTATTTACAATTGATTCAGAATTCAGAATACAGGTGTGTGTGTGTGTGTGTGTGTGTGTGTGTGTGTGTGTGTGTGTGTGTGTGTGTGTGTGTGTGTGTGTGTGTGTGTGTGTGTGTGTGTGTGTGTGTGTGTGTGTGTGTGTGTGTGTGTGTGTGTGTGTGTGTGTGTGTGTGTGTGTGTGTGTGTGTGTGTGTGTGTGTGTGTGTGTGTGTGTGTGTGTGTGTGTGTGTGTGTGTGTGTGTGTGTGTGTGTGTGTGTGTGTGTGTGTGTGTGTGTGTGTGTGTGTGTGTGAATTTAATTGTATATTTATAACTAACTATAAATTAAATAAATTTTAAAAATTTGTTTTGTTTCAATTAACATCAGCATCTTATTTTCATAGGTTAAGTATTATAAACACTTGATTGTCAGTCATTCCATTGTTAGAGTTAGTTACATTTTTAATATACACACGTATTTACATGTTGTGTGTCTGCAGTGAGAATGCCACTAATGCCATTTAGAATCACGTTGACATTTAGGGCTAACTGAAAATATACTGAAAATACTGTTATTTGAACCCTATTGGTTAGCATTTTGAACAAGAAAATGTTTTTTTATGTTAAAAAAAATTGGCCCTGAAAGGGTTAGGTACCACTTGTTGTATTGCATGATTCAGCATGTTACAGGATTATAGACACTAAGTAGACTACACTAAGTATGCTTGCAATTTGTAACTACATCGGAACACAGATAGAAAGAGATGAACAAAAACATGAAGAATCGTAAATACAACTTTTATAAAGAAAAACGAATATCACAATAATACTGGGATTATAATGCTTTATTGATTAACTTACATGTGGCTAAAAAATTCTCAATTGCAATTGCAATTATATAATCTCACATTTTTTATGGAAATATTAAGCTTAGAAATGACTTCCTTTTATTAACGGCACAATATATTTCATGAGTTTAAACCCACTAAGCTCGCTCTTTAAAATCTATAATTTTTTAATACTTTTTATTATTTAAAACATTATAAAGGATTGTAATGATACTATTTTATGACTCGGATACATATCGATTTTATGCGGGCACACATTTGTGTTGCAATGGCTTCAAACAGGGTCAGTTTGGAATACAGCAGTTGCGTTTGAGTTTACAGTGGAGTTTGAGTAGTCATATTCTGACGTACACGCTACGTCATGTTAAATACTGTAATGTTTACTCTTTTGTTGTCGATAAAGTAAAACCTTTCCATCCTCTTAACAGAATATTTACTAAACCACAATGAATAATTCTTAAGCAAACCAGATGTAAAACTGTGTACACATTGTACTCCTATTGTACACTTACTCAATACTATTTAACAAAGATTGGCTGGTCACTGAAATTAAAATTATCGAAGCATGATGTACAGTCTGAATACCTTAGGGCAAATAATAGTTAGATTTTACAATTTTACAATTAATGAGATAACAATAAAACGTTTTATACTAATTTAAAGTAATATAAAATATTTCTGTTACAAATCAATTCCACTTAATTTAAATCTGCATGGAATTGTTGTTAGTTCCAGTCCTAGCTACTCAACCAATATGGCGCTACTATAGTTTCACTTTCCCAAAGTGCAAAAATGCTGACTTCCTCAAATAAGTACAAGTTTTTCGTTTTCTTATTCAAATTGAATAAAATGTGACTTTCCGTCGTATTACATATACTGAGTGTAATTTTTTTCGAAATTGTGAAACTCCTAATTTCACTTATGCGAAATATGTAAATCTGTAGTGTTTACAGAAACTTACATATTACATATTAATAACTGAAACAGAATAAAATTAATCTTAACATAATACATGGTGAACAAATACATGAACACCATTAATTCATCTAATAGGGTAAGGTTGGGGGAGATGACACGCTGGGAGAGATGACAGATGACGTAATGCGTTACATGATGCGCTACAAGCCAAGGCGCACCCTACCTTCAAAACTGACCTTTAGGTGTATTGCCGTTCTAGAAAGAACGAAGTTGCATCGTGTATACATATTACGTTACTTCATCTTTGTGATGCTACGATAGTGAAGTCTCAAATAATCGGTGAATTTTGTTACCAGGTAAATTAGTCGCTTTTTCAGTACCATCTAGCGCATTGCACAGCATTATGTTTGTACTAACTCATAACGTTAGCCGTAGATTATTCAAAACATAGAAATACAAAAGTAAAATTGGTGGTGTGTGTCATCTACCGCACAAATCCGGGAGAGATGACTCATGAGTAAAAGAGATAACTCTCTCCCTCATTTGGTTATTTCGTAAAACTATATATAAATTATCTTTACAGAACAATATAACATTTTCAATAATTGTATATAACACACGTGGTAAGACTAAAAGAAACATAATGACATAAAATTAAAGTAATTTATACAAGTTTTAATTTTAATTCCTGATAAAAGTTTCCATTTGTTTTTTTCTTAAAAGTTTTTTGACCGTAACTGAACGTTTTGTCACTCATTTTTATTAAAATAATATTTAAGATACATATCTTTTTATTGAAGACTTTAGATTAGAAATAGCGTGGGTTCTTTTTAGGAACTTACAATGCCACGTGTTTACAAAGGAAAAACATCTAAAGCAACCATTTATACCGAAGAATCGTTAAGACAGGCTGTCGAAGTTGTAAAATACAAGCAATTAGGGGAGTCAAAGCTGAAGTAGAGATTATGGCATACCCCTACGGACTCTTGTCATGAGAATAAATCTAATAACTCCGTTGGTCCGTTAGGACCTCATTCAGACTTAGGTACCGACGCAGAAACAAAACCAGTAGGTCATACAAATCCAATTCAGCAACGTGGTTTTGCTCTTCCTGCAAAGATGCCCAAGAAATGTTTTTTAGTCTGGTTGAAAAACTAGGAGTAAAACATAGGTTTAATAAAGATTTGGAACGAGCAGGTACACACTGGTTTCTGTTTTTTATGGAACGCTGCAAAGATTTTTGGTATTCTCAAAGCAGAGGGTGTGTCAGTTAACAGAGCAAAATAAATGAATAGAAAGGACGTCAGTAACTACTTCAAGCAATTGGAAAAATTTTTTACAAAATATAATTTGTTTTATAAATTAGACCATATTTTTTAATATGGACGAGAATGGTCTTCAGAAACATAAGAAACCTAGCGTAGTTATTGCTATTAAGGACACACGAGATATGCATGTTGTTACTGCCTCAGAGAAAAGTGAAACTGCTAGTGTCGTTGCATGCTGTAATGCAGAAAGAAATTTCCCGCATACAGCAGTTTCAAAGGCAGTTATAAAGGTGGTATTCCACCTGGATCAAAAGTAGTTATGTCACCTAAATCGGCCTCCATAAATGGTGAATTGTTGTATAAATTAGCTTTCGGTAGTGAATTGTTGTACAATTAACTTTCAGCACACTGTTTGCTGAGAAACCGCCTGGAAAATTGCTAATATTATTAGAGGGGTATACATCTTACCTAAGTAGGCCTAATCCTTAAAATATCGATTTTGCCCTTCAAAATGATACTGAACTAGTCTAGTCACTGTACGCACTATTTACAGCCATTAGGTAGAACCTTTTTTTAAGTCTCACCAAGCAGTTGTTAATTAACTAATACTAACATATTCTGCTGACTTCTCGTTTAAATTTCATGTGGCCATCTCTAACATATCACTATTGTCACCTCTGCCATAGCCTACATATGGGAGAGATGACACTGTCCAGTACGATGTTATAACAATTTATAAAGCTGTATAAAGATAAAAGATTAGTAATCTGTACCAGGAATTTTTGGATGAGAGATAAAACTAATCATACAAAATTTCAGATGATAAAAATTTCAATTCTGAAAATAATTTTAAAAAAATCTGAATTCTGTCGTCTCTCCCAACTTCATATGAGAAATATGTGTAACAGATTTTGTGAAAAAGTCACTATCAGAATAAGTAATGTCTCTGGACAATGCCACAGATATATGCACACGTGATGGAATGTGTCCTAAGTATTAATGACATTAATACCAAATTTTGTGTATACTAGAGGAAAAGGCAGCAAATAAAAATTTACTAAACAAAGCTAATTGCGCTGTTAGTAAATTACGTAGCTTTTAACTATCACTAAAATCTTAAATAATTATGAATTTCTTCATATTTGAAATTTACTCAAAGGAAGCTAAAAAAAACGTGATAATTAATATGAGATATCCGGCCTGAAACTGAAAACATAAGAAAATTAATAGAAAGAGTATTAGATTAAATAACTAGAAAGTGTATACGGAAAAAAAAATAATTCAGTAATAAACTCTTACCAATCAAACTGTTAATAAATTAAACAAAACTAAAATTAAATTTAAACTATAGCTTAAACAAATCAAAGTTTTACGTTAAACGTTAATGACTTTTACTAATAATTTATCTAGTAAGTAAAAATTCCGGTAAGTTAAGACAGCAGCTGTTAACTATCAAATCCTAAATAATTTAATTAATAAATTAGAAATTTTATTAATATTACGGCCATAAGTTACGGTGAAATAAATGTCGACTATAGACTAAAGCCACATTGACATATTAAGTAATAGTGTCATAATATCAATGTTGTATAGAAAACTACAATAAATTTACGTTGTACAAACAAATTAACATTACATAAATAAACATACTCAACAAAATACAAATGTGTAAACTTACAGCTCAGTAATTTAAATTTAGCTACATTGATTTTTAAGTCATTTATATTTCCTAGCAACTTATTAATAGTTGCAATTTATTTCCTTCGTTTCTATAAGCCAAAAACTTAAATTGACTTTAATTAATTTCAACCAAATTTCATACAATGTGTAACCTCATAAAATATTCATCCTTTTACATATAAAATTTGTGGAATTATAAACACGTATAAAATACTGAAAAATAAAATATGTGATATTTGATAAAATTTGTATTATTTTATAAGATCATGACATCAATCTTGAGTTTACAGGTTGTCTTAAAAAAACAATTTATTTTGAAATAATCAAATTAATAATTCGATAGCATAGTGAAAAATCGTCACACTAAAATATTACAGTTACAGTTAATATTACACTTATTTACAGTTTGTCGCCTATATGTGGAACAAACGATTCTGCTCAGTGACATACAAAATATGTGAAATATTGTTAACCACCACATATTTACGGAACACACTGTTTATTCACCGCCTTCAAATATATAGCTAAATCAAATTCAATGCGAAATACCATGTAAATTGCAAAATTCTCTTACGCTCATACCATGCTAGATTGTATAGCGAGTATATACATAACAACCGTTTACGGACATGATAACAGTACACTGCTTGATAGTCTTACACAATATCAATGTATGCAGCATATAATGTTTTCTTATTATAATACAACAAAATATTATAAAGAAGTTTAACTGTTAAAAAATATTGTCATGAAACCGTTACTAGTTCCGAGCTTCCGGAAGGAGCTCCTGCTTAGTGGTCGTGTCCGTACGGAATATTTAATTTATTTAGTGGCCGCTACAACGGAATGCTTATATTAGGTCGTTCTAGTACAGTAATTGCCGAGGCTTTTTCCAAGAATCACCTGAACGTGGTCGGTACTTGCCAAGGCCGGCTGTGAGGGGGTTTGCGTGGGTCCTTGCAGCGCGGACGTAAAATTTACGTGCAAGTCGCCGCACGGTCTCATCCAAGCAGCGGACACCACGTCCACGTCTCAAAAGTCGAGAGGGGAACCGATACGGGGCTTTGGCCGGTAGCCGAAGACCCCTATCGAGAACGCTTTGCAACTTTCTTTTATAAACAGCTGCAAAGCGACCCTAGACGGGAATGGCATAGGTGATGATCGGCAACAGGTACGCGTTGACGATCAACTTACCCAGCTTGCGGGCCGTAGCCTGGTTGACAAGTATCGGAAACAGAGACGCCAGACGGGCGGACGCTCTAGTTCTCATCGTCTGTGCGTGGGTACGCCAGGTGAGCCGACGATGTAAGTGGACACCGAGGTACTTAACTTCTCTCGACCAGGGCAGGTACGTTCTACCGAGTCTCACTCGTCCTCACGGTTCCTTCCGGCGCTTTAATAATAGCACCGAAGAGCTCTTGGTATGGTTGACGGCAACTTTCCAGCTTTCCGTCCTAGTCGTGTACGCATCAAGTACGCGCTGGAGTCGTATGGTAGCCCTGTCAGCATTCCGATCGGCGTTATACACCGCCGTGTCGTCGGCAGACAAGGCGATCTCGTTATTGTAAGTATTATTCCTTACAATACTGAATCTTCTTTTATTTTGTAGTTGCTGTTGTAGCATTTGCATTCCTATTTAATTTTTTTTATTTAGGCATGTTAATTACAATATGAAACCTCTAATAAGTCTACTTTAAATGAATAATATAATCTTTAATCTATAATCTAATTTGCGTAAACAAATTATTCATAAACTTAAGTATACCTACATTATAACATTTGTTTGTTGCTTTATTAACCTGCGTATTGTATAGAAATATTTTTAAAATGTTATACATCGTTCTTAAAATCTTAATAAAATTAAAACTGCAAGAATATAAACACTTTTCAAGATAGTTTTTGTTATAATGTGTGTTTCATTCATTATAGGTATGTTAAAAATAGTAATTTATAACCATGATATAAAATTAACTTACATTCTGAAACATCAAGAATATAAGAAGAAGAACATATGTCACACTGATGGTGAGTATCAAACCGTATGCTTTAAAGGATGTGTCCATTCACATCTTTGTAGGCAATTTATAACTTGCTCTGACTAATATTAATACGTTTGGCAACCTAACTATTGCGATATATTAATACACAAAAGGTACACAAAAATGTGATGTGGTATTTGTGGTGTGAGTTTTTGTTAACATATAGAAACAAAACGATAGAAACTACTGGAAACAATTCTGATTATGATAAATGTCTGAAAAATATCTGTTTCATATGCATTCGGAAATAATGATTTTGATACATGCCTTACAACGAAATACGAACTACGAGTAAAGACTTATATTCACAATTTTATGAGGTGTGGAATATGTAAGAAAACTTATCAAGTGACTGTGACACACGTAATAATGTTAACACTAACAAACAAGGAGTGTGAAAACATGGCAAAATATATAATAATAAAAATAATTGATTATAATTAAATGTTAAAATTAATTTTCTTAAGCAAGTAATTAAATAAACACTTGAAATAATGGTCGTATTTTTATTTCGGTTGGACGGGGAATATATTATTGATCTTATATTATCTGTAGCGTAGTACAGGAAAGTCTTCATAAGTGAAGATTAATAGTTAAAGCGAACATGTAGCCAGCGAACACAAGGACTGTGAAACATATCCTGATGCCAAATACACGAATGTAGTAAATATCAAATTCATATGATGATTGCCAAGATTTTATATGCAGATAGCGATATAATTGGATAGTTATACATCATAATATTCTTTGTAGTCCGTTGGGTGACGTATAAACTGTTTATATTGCCGATTGAAATAGGTGTTCAGAACTCAAACTATTAGCTTAAATCCGCAACGTTGTACCAACTTATTTATATGATATCTAAGAAGTAATAGGTTAAAACGAATGTTGGGAAACGTATTGCTTAGCATGATGGAACACCTAAAGGAATATAGAGTAAAGAACAGCAACCTCACGGAATAATGAGGCACCCAGTTTACAGCAAATTTTTGAAGAAAGAATCATGTTAATTTTATTAACAGTATACAAAAACACTAAAAAACTTAATGCATAGGTGGAGGCTGATAAACGTATTTGTCATAAACCAGACAAAATATTCGTCAGCAACTGTCAAGATTACGGACCTCCGAAAAGTGTGAAACGGAGATTTCTAAGTTTTGAGACCTTGTAAGTGAATGTAAGAAACAGCACTTATTAAATATTGCCAGTTAAATTCAAATGTTGATGTGCCCATATATTTAAATCATTATCTAATTATTCTTTTCTTATTTCTATTTCAGTAAGCAAATATCAATTTACTTATTGTAATATTTGGTAATTATTATACATATACATGTATAAGCAACATCAAATAAAAATATTCTTTTATTTGTATAAAACATTTAAGAAAAATAAACCCAAAGTACAAGTCTCTTTGTATATGTAAAACAGTGTTCTACACGTGCCCTATTATTGTGAAAATTTGATGTCGGGAATAAGGTTTCAATACTGTAACGTTTAAACCAGAGTATGTACGTAAAATGTAATAGAACGCAAACCAGATTTAAAGAAAGCCAGAGTGTATTGAAAAATATAATTTGTTATGTAGTAAGATGAAGTTTTAAGAATGTAACGAAACGTATTGGCTATATTTGATTTTTAAAGCTAAAAATGTATATAAACGATACTTTTAAATTAATTGTATTTTTTTCAGTGATTGATGTCTAGTAGAGCCAAAAAGAAGTTCATTCAAACATCAAACTCTAATTATCTTTGAAATTTATCCTCTTGGCTTTATATTTATGATTAATGTTTGTCGCTGACGAAAAGCGTTTGTTGAATGTTACAACTTAGATAAGCCAGTGATACTACATTACCTCCTCGATGTGTACTTTCATACTGCAATATCCTCAAATCCATTATTTCACCTTCAAGGCACAGATATGGAAAACTGCTGCTAGATTTTACCTTTACTGTACTCACTATATGGAGCAAAGGTTATTTCAAATAACCTTTCTTCAATTTATTTTACTAGGCTTTAAATTCCGCCCCCTACACAACAGAATGAATTATTCTGTTACCTTACATCCTGCCAAAACTGCAATTAAATATTGTCATTAATTTAATTCTATTATTTAATTTTTTAGATATATAATTCTTGATGTTTGTCTTTATTTCCATTGCATAATACAAATAAATTGTTAATATTAAATATGTTATATGTTGCAAAATAATTTGTATTGTATGTATGCACGCACGTAAATGTATATATTAAATATAAATTACACTGAATTTCATATCAGCAATTCATTGAAGAAATAGAAATAGTAGATATAATAAAGTCTTCATAATAAAGATGAAAGAATATTAGAGAAAAAGAAAAGAACAAAGAGTAAAGAATTGAAATTGGCATGTGGTCCTTAGATGGCCGATACAAATAAAAAAAAAAGTCTTCATCCGTAAATGAGTAACTGTCTCACCTCTGTGCTGTTCGTCTTCTCATTCTCTTTTCAACTCTCTCTCTCTCTCTTTTTTTTTTTACTCCCTCTTTCTTTCCGTATCTTTCTTTCACCGTCCCTTTCAGTAGTTATAACAACATAAAAATGCTGACGTAGATAACAAAAAAATTCTACAGAAACAAAATAAATCTAAGACTGTTAAATCTAGGACTATGATTTCTAGTCTTCTGTGATATGTCGTATTAAATGTTTGCAGAATAAAAGTAACAAATTGCGTATCAAAGAACATACACCTACGGTTGTCCAAAGAAGATAGGATTTAAAGGGCTGTTTAGTGGTCGAAACTTTGCGTAATAAATTCCAACGATGGTAATTATGTGTAATATATATATAAATATATATCTCTGTTCACAAACATTTATCTCTGTGATGAGAATTACTAGGCATATTTAGTTTATTAGTTCAAATGGTTTCTGCCTCTGCAATCACCGAATGAGTCCACCATTATCAAGCAATTGAAGCACTTTGATGTTTACGTGTTCATGAAGTCTTCTATTATATATTTATCCGCAACCCGTTTAATCTCATCAGCAACCATAGGCATTTTTAGGTCCCGATGGATGTTATCATGTCTTACGTACCATGGTGCATCAACAATACTGCGAAGAACCTTATTTCGAAAAGCCTGAATTACTTTAATATTATATTTCTTAGTACATCCCCAAAGCTGTACACCATACACCCAAAATGGTTTCTGTTTGTATAGCAAAAGCTTGTTTCTTTGCAGCGACAGCTCAGAACTTCTTCCAAGCAGCCACCACATTTTCTTCAATTTTAGGAAGCATTTTGTATACTGTCTAATTTGTCATGAGAACAAAATATTTGTTGTGTATGGTTTATAGAAAAAAGTCTAATAACATTTGGTTATTTGTTTTAAATACTTCAATAAAGATACCTTTACCATTTATTTTTCAGTTCTGGTTACCTCAATAAATAACTTTCTGACGCCACTATCCGTGGTATTTAGATGACTGAACTTTACGGTCAAATAAACTTGAAAACTCTATTTAACGTGACGTCCAAAGCGAAGCTGCTAATTCTCAGAAAAAGATGATACCTATTTCATACTTCAAAGCAAATCTTGGTATACGTAAAAAGATTTTTCAGATACTCAATTTTTGTTATTTGGAGTTGATTTTATTTATTTCCAATTTGTTTCAACATATTCTCTTAACTCAAATAATTTCAAAATATGAACATCAAAACTTCAAATTTTAATTTATTGGTGTCTCTATTCTTCTTTATGATTGTTTGTGCTCATTCATCTGGGTCTATTATTCTTTCCTTTATCATTAAATTACTTCATTTTATCAATGATTAAAGATATTTAGAAGTTTCAAAAATATTCATGATGAGATTCAGTAGTAATAGGTATTTTTTGGATCAAGTAGGGTTTTTTAAAATAAATGGGGCAAAAACTTTCCTAAAAAAAAAGTACTAATTAATTGTGTCAACATCTTGTGGATAAAGTTCTGATCGTAAGTTATAACTTACTATTATTTTAGAAATAATATTTAAATAAATGATTTATTGTGTACTCTAACATCAGAATGTTACTGTTGTGGGCTTTTTGGGTATTTTCATTAAATAGAGTTTTTAAAGTTCAAAACCAAAGCTGCCCTTAGTAACCGCATACCCAGGTGCGAACATAACAGTGGGATCCTATTCCTAAAACCAAATAACTCCCCTTCAACCTACTCCTCACATTCTAGATAACAGCACCTTGAAGTTCTAGGAATCATAACTGTTTAAAGTACAGCGTTTTTTTTTTGTTTCTTTTTACTTTTTTTTAGTATAAAATTTGGGGCAATATACAAAAAAAAAGAATTCGAGCGACCGCGACAATTAATAACGTAATCATGAATGTTTGTTTAGTTATTTATCATTTATGTCTAAATTAATGTAACCATTCCCACACAGTCTCAATCGTTCATATTATTCTTTCAATACATGCCGAAACAATTAAATCACTCGTTTCGGCCCTCGCACTTCGGGCTGGCCAACAGATTTAAACTTTTGTGATTTGTCTGAACATTCGTTGAAAAATATAGCTTCAACATTAACGTTTTGCTAAGTATCATGCTGTTATCTGCGGTCGTTGCTTGACTAAATAAATATCAACTCACCCTGACATTAAATAACAGATGAAATTACAAAAACCAATAGCAAGGAGCTTAAGAAACAAAATAAGAACAAATGAAAATAAAAATTCTCTCTCTCCTTTCCTCTTCCTCTTTCTCTCATTTATTCCTCATACGACGCACTTGTGCCTTGCACCTTTGTGCGCAAGTGCTTCAAAGACCAAAACAAACGTTGCGGCTTCACCTGGAATCGACTGCAAAAATTATAATTGTTAGTCATCTTTGTTCACGTTTGACACGCAGTCACAACAGCGTAATATAATTTCACATGTATTAGCAAGTTCTTTTTTTATAATATAATATTTAGTCAATCTCTTTTATACCTGCAATCAAATTTATAGACTAATGAGCAATTTTGGTCTAACCGAAATTACTACCTATCATTTATTCTAAAATTGTCCCGTTAATGTCTTTTAGATTCATTGTCATCACCAACAAGGATTAAACCAAAAATGGTGTGTTCCGGTTCCAAGCAGATAGACTAAAGCGCTTAACCGGACGTCTGATATCTCTCCCCTCCTTCAGCTTATAATGCAATAGTTGTTTAGAAATAAGGCAGTCATTCGTTCAGTTAAGATATCCCAACCGTTTTAGCCGATATTGTGCAATCCTTTGGAGTATACATATGCAGTTCCTACCGTATATCTGCATTTCTTCTACGATCTTGGAGAATGTACCCTGCCACTCTCTCCTGAGAACTCTCATTTCTTTTAGCTTTACTTGTAAACAATAAATCTATTTGTGTTGTACACTATACAGTTTGCTCTGCCTTGTCATTTGATATTTGACTACAAATTACCTTACGGTACTTTTTTTGTGTTTTCACATCATGTCTGTGTTATGTAGTATTTATGTGACCTCCGTGTTTCCATGGACGTGTCATCTTTCCTCACGTTTACCCTCAAACCTTTGAATTTATTTGGTCACGAACCAACCTCCTTTCCAGGGCCTGAGGACGTCTTTGTTCCTGGTGAACCAACCCGCATCATATACTCTTTAACATTTAACACTGTACTTTGAGAATACAAGTAGTAAAGCGGTGGCAACACGTTAGTACTGTCGACTTATGATAAAAGTACTTATTTTTTTGAGATTCTAATAACGGTAACCTGATTCGCTCTTATCTACATTTATTTGTTAACAACGTTGTTGTCTGCAGTATTGCTTTTTCTTAATTATGTTATATCTGCCAAACGTCGTATCCGTTTCCAAGTTACTTAATTTTGTAATTCAGTTTATACTATTTTTACCCTTTTTGTTAAGATTTTGTTATACCTGCATGTTATTTGTTTTTATGACGTTAGTCTGAATATTTTCTGCCTTGCCAATAGTGCCTATGCTTCTATTGTTGAATAACAAATAGGAAAAATTATTTTCATTTTTCTTTCCAAATGGTGTTCACTTTTGTTAAGAACCACGCATACCCATTCTGTTGGAGTTTATATAAAATTAATTTACTAATGTTTTGTTTTCTAAAATTTTATAATAATCATCTTCACGTACGTTTTTCTGTTTCCTTTAATGTGTCCATGTGCATTTGCAATTAAAATAATTTAATCATTTGTATTCGTTTGAAATACAACACAGTAATTTAACAGTTTGTTGAACATTCATTATTACGGTGTGACCTGTTCCTAACATCATTTTACACGTACCAGTCGTTCTATGTTACATATTATTTATGAACATATTAAAAAACCCACCCTGTTACGAAGAACATATTTGCATATTACACAACCACAATAATGTCTTAACAGACACTAAAGTGAAGATTAAGAGATTTTCATTGTCTGCCATCATTTTGGTTGTGTATTGGCTGTATCGTTTTTCTATTGTGCGCTATTAGAAGACAGTTTACTTGAACGGTTACTTCTTTACATACGTAATATATAATAAAACGGGTTTGTTATTATATGATTGTAAATGTAATTTTCAGTGGTACTTGCCCTGACATTGAGAGTCAATGTAATCATGCTTTAAATGAAATTCTAATTACAATGAGAACATAATATTAATATTAACACAACATGCATGCGCGCACGCGCGTGTATGTGTGTGTGAGCATGTAGACTATATAATATAAACGAGTAGGTCTATAGAAAATGCGTATTCCTTTGAGTGAAATTAATTACTGATTTTATAACAAAGCAAAAAAGAGATAGGTTTTCATGCACACGACGTTTGATGACTGACGTTTGATACTGATTGAGTATATTGTAACGATGGAATCCTCTCGAACAACCGAGAGCGTCCTTTATTCCGTTGCTCCGCCAGTCGAGCAGGTGTAGCCTCAGTCAAGACCGCACTAAAAGTACATTCCAGAGTGTTCTGGAGAGCACTTGAATTACGCATTATGCTAGCACGCCGAAGTAAGGATAGAAAGTTATTCTGGAACCTAGAAGCAAGACTGACCGGGTTTGTCAGTTAGTAACGTTGAGCAATTCCTTTAGTGCGGAACGAGTTATTGTTGAAGATTAGTGGAAAGTGTTTACTGTGTTATAATCAGTGTAAAACTCTATTACTTGGCATTATTATTGCGTGTGGATAAATTTAAATTGAATTATTGTACGAGGGTACCTTGTTGATTACAAATTGTTATTTGTGATAAATTAAAGCTGATAATTAGTGACTTTATTGGTGTCTGTATTTTGTTTCCACTGTACCATGCGACGATCAGTGAGACTGTCGTTACAACATGTTGGGAGATCTTTCAGAATGAAAGTGCTGATAAGGAACTCACTAAAGAGGCATGATTACGACAGTTGCACACAGTAAAACACACATATACAATTTTTTTACATGTCATGACCTGTGTTAATGATGTACAATTAGTTGTGTGGATGGTTTCAAAATTGTTCGACACTTTTGAAAAGACGTTTATATGTGTCAAAAAGTAGCTACAATGGGCACCTTCCATTTTCCTTTCAACAAAATGATTACGTATAAAGTCAAAACCACACTAAAAACACAAAACTATTGAAATGCTATTATTCGAATACTCTATCAAATACTTGTCTTTGTAAAATAAAAGATTTTTATACAGCTCGTACTCATTATGTGATAGAAAACTGTCTTATTTAAATGCATAATGTATATTAAAAATGTGATTTGAATAAATGCATATGCGACAACCCTGGAGTGTATACGTAATAAGCAGGCCTATAAAATACGTTGCTAGAATCTGTAATAACCAAAGTGATACAAAACGCAAGTTGACATAACGTATTTCAATCAATGTAGTTCAGTACCAGTTTTTGTTAAATTTTTAAGACACACGTAATAAACGACCAAACAGCAGTCGGGCGCAATACCGGTGTTACAACTTATCATGAGAACATACATCTTGTAACAGACACATTGTTGATGAGTTTAGATACGCACCAGGTGTTTCAGATATAACGTTATAGTTGGGTACATTTTCTTACGTTACATTAATTGGGCCGATGTAAAATGAATTAGGTTTTATAACCTGACATAATATAAGGAGAACTCTGTCACTGTTCCTCACCTCTTTCTCTATTTACTCGGAACCTTCATTACAGCTACTGATAGTTCCATATGAGACCAAAAACTTAATAACATTTTGATGGAACATTTTGCTTTGAACACAATATCCTGCGGCACAGTGCACCGTTAGTTTCAATGCTTAGATTCTTACACGTAAACTATCTTCTCATATTGCACAGTATAAAAAACGATATAGATAACGTACAACTAAAATGGTCTTAGGCCACGAGTGGTGAAAATTAATTATACGGTTTCAAGTACTATTAAATAAAATGGCAGACAATTAAGTGTTCTCAATCTTTGCTTTATTTCTATCCGTTAGGACATTTTATGTGGTTCTTTGAAACTCCTAAGGGATGGGTGATTTCTGTTAGACAAATCCTCTACTTAGATTGTCTTCGTCGTAATATTTTTCGCTTGATGTTTCGTTCCCTAGAATCTGGAACAGTCCTCAGAAGTTAAAAAACATAAAACGCCTTACAATAAAAAATTATAAAACAAGATACTGGCAAAAATGTAAATAATTACGATTACAATCTTATCATAACAATATTAGTTTGTAAGAGTATTACCCGATTATTATGGTTGTGTAGTATGCCACAATTCTGCTTCACAGTTGTTTACGTCTCCTACGTCTAATGTAATGTTCACTCTACACCTGTTAGGAATAGGTCACACACCATAACATCGAATGTTCAATAATTTGTTAGGTTGTAATGCTCTCTTTCAAACGGATATAAATGAATTAAACATTAAA